>BSBK01006706.1:132500-347500 GCA_027943335.1 Chamaecyparis obtusa
GCCTCAAGTACAACATTCAAAGCAAATGTTTAAAGATTTTGAGGAAAAACAAGATACTTAAAGGATAAAATAGACAAAGTGGTTGATGAGATAAGAATGCTGCTGATGAAAGTTCCTAAGAAGAGACATACTGAAGTAAGTGGAGTAGTTAGCAGTAGAGTGCAAGTGATTGTATTAGTTTGCATTAGCAAAGCTAATGGAATATTGTAGAAAAAAGCTTGGGATCCAAGATGATCAAGTCATGAAAGACTTATGACCAGGAGGTCATAAAATTATTTTCTACCCTGAGAGTTTGATGCAAGAGCATAAGACCGCATTAATCATTTGTGATTGGACCTTAGGGAATATCAAACAAAATTATTAAAGGGAAATGCATTTCTTAATTAAATTTAGTATTTAACTATGATAAGTTTGTAGGAGTTTCTAGACTCATATACATGTGAGGTGAGTTAGTTGTTCATAAAATCCTCAATGCCATGTAATGAGATAAATTAGTACTTTGTTTTAGCACATGGCTAGGGAGTTAGCACAAGAATGGGAGTTGTTTGGATTTTCTAAGATTTGAGAAAATTTCAATAAGATATGAGACTTCCCTATATAAGGGGGATATAAGCTTTGTAATAGGAGGAATGAAGAGGGAATGTGAATGGAATAATATACTTATGATTTTATGGATCCATTTTTCCACTATTTTGATGGTTTGAAATAATATGTGATTTTGATTTCTTCCATTGTGTGCTCTGCATCATATTGTCTCTCAATGACACTAGCTTTTTGTTTTGTACATGATAACAAACTGAACAACTAAGGCTCATGTGCGAGGACACTTCAGTCATTTTTTTCTTATGTGTGGATGTAATCTTCAATGTAGTATGGGTTGTCATAGTTGTCTATTGAATTTACTCTAACTTGCAAAACTATACTTGCTCAATTTTATTTTGGACAAATATGACTATTATAAAACACTTTTGATATGTACAATGTGTGGTACATTTAATCACCACATTTGGTCATATTTATGACACATGTTGATGGATTGCTTGCTCTAATGTAGGGCCTTTAACCCTCCATAGGTATCCTTGCCTCACGTCCTCGCTTCATTACTAGGCCCTCTCCCCTACTCACTCATCCAATAATGTGTCTCTTCCTTACATAAAATACTACCCCAATCAAAAGAAGAAGAAGAACTTTTAGTATCCATGAGTCTAAACATTAAATAACCTATGGGGCAGTTAGCCTTGCAATATTTATTTGAATTAGTTCATCTATGCAAGACGATGACGAGCTCCCCCAATTTCTAAACAACCCCGTTGTTGAAAAGACTATACCGCATACTAGCTGTCAAGAAATTGACATAATTGCTCCTAATCCTATTGTAACCATCACATTCTAAAGTGAAGTGTCTTTTAGCTTCAACTACTCCAGAAGTACAAAGAATACAGGGCTACTGTTTACAAGCTGTATGAACAAGTTAAAGCAAAAATCAGAACTAAAGAGGGCATGTCAGAATGTTTCAGGAGTAGTAACATTGGGGTCAAACAAGGATGCCTGCTCTCCCCACCCTATTTGGACTTTATATAGATAAGCTGGAGGAATGGAAGTGGATAAACAAGGCTAATGGGGAAGGCATTCAGCTTGTTGGTTATGTGATTAGACTGCTTCTTTATGCAGATGACCTCATCCTCATCACTAACACTAGTAATGGCTTGAGGGAACACTTGAATAATCTAGAGACCTTTTGCATAAAGTAGGGATGGAAGTCAACACATCTAAGACAAAAATCATGATTTTATCTTGAAGAAAAGACATCAGCAACATACATTCATATTTAAGGGCAACACATTAGAAATTGTGGAGAATACAAGTATTTAGGGGTGGAATTCATTATCAGCTAAGGTGGGAAACTTGCAGATCAAAAATAATTTAGGGGGGCTGGAAGGCCTCTTACCTCCTTCAGAACAGGTGCAGGAAGCATAGTTGTGGATTGGAAGACTAGGAAAACCCTTTTGGGCTTTTGGTGATTATGGTTGTCTTATACGGTAGTGAAATATCGGGGAGCAACGTATCAAACCACAAATGGTGACAAATAGAAAGAATACAAAAAAATTTCATTACCACCAACCTCAAAGTCAAGTCAATGGTTCCCTACGAGATTCTTCTAGCAGAGGCAGGCATGTTCCCGGTGGAAGCCTATGTAGTTATTCACTTGCTAAGCTATCTAAAAAGGTAGAAAAGATGGATATGCACTATAGGCCTAAGTTAGTGGTTGGAGAGGAGCTAGACCGATGGAAGAAGACATGGAGGAAACAAAATATTAAATGGTTCAATAAATGGAACATTGATTACCAAGAATGTCCCAAAAACAACACGAGATAAAAAAGTGGGTATTAGAAAAGTTAGGATTGCCATGTGGACAAATGAGGTCGGTAGAAAAAAGGCTTATTATGTCAATGAATTTAACCACACTTGCGAGCACGGTGACAAAGAATACCTAGGAGCCGACATTAGAGGGAAGGCAAGAATCTTGATCGCCCAGCTAAGGTCCGACTCACATCACTTGAGGTGCAAAACTACCAGATGGAAGAGCCCTAAAGAAAAGTGGGAGGAGAGAATTTGTAGGTTTTGCAATAAGGGCGTAGTGGAGATGGAATGGCACTATATCAAGGAGGGTACGACATACAAAGACATTCGGGCTCAATTCATGGACACGATACAAGTGAACAATATAAAAGAACTGTTGAGGGGGACAAGACTTCACAAGGTGGCCACCTTGCTAATGCAGCTCCACAAAAGGAGGGATAGCCCAGAGAAATCCCAATAGAATAGTTAGTGGATCACCTTTTGGTCCCATAGACCATTGGTCTCGTGGACATTTGTAAAACTCATTTCATTTCATTTCCCAAGATTCTTTTGGCCGTTTCCACTGTCCACTTCACCATTGAAGTTGATGAGAGTTAGTTTTTAATCAAACAATTAAAATTTTGATTGTCTTAAAGATACAAAATGTATGCATTTTTTAAAAGATCGGAGGTAATATTGAACTCCTCAAATGATAAAAACCCAAAACTTAAGACAACATTGAAGGCACACTAAATCTGATTTGTCTCATGTAAATTTAATCTTCTTCATCAATTTAAAAAGTGAAGTTATTTTTCACCATTGTACTTGTAACACCCTTCCGTTATTTATAAAAAAAATGATAGGTAAACAAAATTTTTGTTCTAATAATTTTATCTAAAGTAAAACTACAAATGACAGTTAACAAAGTTTTCATTCTAATAATTAAGTCGATAGGCTTTATGTGGGAGCTTTGCTCCCTGAAAATTAAAATTTTCGCTAGAAAATTGTTAGCTCGGCCGAAAAATAGTCATCCTCTCTGACTAACTTCTTTTTACCTGCTAATAATAATGCAAAATTAAAAAAATAGCAGTTTAGAATATAAATTTATAAAAATTTGCAGTCTATTTGCTCAAAAATAGAAACAACCCCAACAAAATATTTCAACAAATCTACAAAACAACAAAAATAGAAATGTTAGACTATGTGTTTCTATTATATATTATTAGTACTGAAAAAATAATTATTTATAATATGATTGATTTCAATAACATTTTGTGTTATAAGAGCACTTTTCTCAGCTTTTCTACTATAGAAGAAGATTTTGATAGATTTTTTAGCTACAATGTTTCATTCAGCCCAAACATATATATTCCATACATAAACATGCAGGCCAAAAAAGTATTTTACTTCTATAGACTCCAAACTTTCTATATCTATTGAGTTTATCAATAGTTTTTTTTTATATTTACATTTTACCAAGCTAATACGATCTATGTTTTATGTTCCAAAAGACAAGCATAAAAGAATTAATAGTGCATGCCACTTTAATGACACCAATTTGATTGAGAGGAGTTTCAGTGATTCATCATGCGTGAGCTTTGACAATGGTGATTGTAGTGTGATTTGGGTTGCGATGGTAGCTAATCAATGCTAATGTTGGAGGAATAAGAAACTTCCTTATTGGCAGAACTTAAGAGTAAAATCTAATTGTTAGAAGCTTTATTGGTAAATTGTAATTGGAAAGCTTTATGTAACTCTCATGTGCGCATGCTTCCTTGTTTTCTTTTGTAATTGTGATGGTATTCTTCTTTAGAATGAGAGCTTTTTCTTACTACTAAATGAATATTTTGATAAAAAATTATTCTTTTTATTAGTTTTACAAGAATAGTAGAATATTCGTAAAATTGATCGAGCTTAAATTGTTAGAACTACTCTGCACATGTATTAGTCATTCTTTGTCATTTACAACATTTGAATAATATTCTATTCAAAGCTTTGTTATGTATCATTTTGTTCCCTTCTATGAATTTGCATCTCCCTTTAAATATATTTTTTAATCTGTTGTCTTTTTTGGTTTGTTGTTTAAGCCAATTTGATTTGATGTTTTTTTTTAATTGTTAATCTTCATAATAAATTGGTTGATAAAGAATAACATGGTAATTCTAACCCTAATAAAATTTTATTCCTTGCATGTATGTATTATTAGATTTGTGAAGTCCTACGTGAAGTTTATTTGATTTCTTTTTTTAGTTTTCTGGTGATGTAAGCTAAAGCTATATTTTCTTGTCAATCATTTCAATACAAATTCTTGTACTTTTGTCAAGTTAGGTTGAAATTTAATGTAAGGTATAATATTTTTATTAAAATTGAACAAATACTATGAGAAATGGTGGTATTGGGTTTGTTGCGTATACTTATAATTATTCACTTTGTATTGATTGAGATATTGATCTTTGTAATGATCTAAAATATCTTTTGAGTTCATTTGCTACTGCACAAAATATTGTCCCCCTCTTTCTCTCTTTTGAAGTCTCATATGCTACAACTCTAAATTGTTGAAAAACTTAACTGTATGAAGAATATTCTTGCACATACAAGTTATGAGGTTTGAATATTGTGCTTAAGAAAATTCATAGTTCCATCCTAAGTGGCCTAGACTCTTTCTCTAATGTCTATACTTCTCTATTATGATTTCTTTGGCCAACCATATGCATTGAATATCCTATGGTTTACCATTATTCTTAACCAACAATCTTGTATTTTCTCCATTTTTCAAAATCTTATGCATTTTTTTAACCTCGCCTCCTAAATGAGTTTAGATAAAATCAAGTAATATTTTAAAAGTTAATTGTTGTAAAAGTAAGTATGATTTTTCTTATTCTTTAAGACTTCCTTAGATAAGAAAGAAAATGAAGTTTCTAAATGAAAAGTTATGATCTAATCTTAAACTAAAGTTTCCTTATATTTAAAATCTTATTTTTCTTTTATTTAATTTTTTACTTTTTCTTTTATTAAATCTTTCTATTTTCTTTTAAGAAAATATATAAGTTTTAGAATTATTAGTTTTCCCATTATAATGGAATAATAATAACTTAAATTTATAAATACTATTTTCTATATATAATATTATATTAAAAAGTTTCTTAAGAAAACTTCTAAATGGAAAGTTATGATCTAATCTTAAACTAAAGTTTCCTTATTTAAAATTTTACTTTCCTTTTCTTAATTTTTTACTTTTTTTTATTGAATCTTTCTATTTTCCTAGGAAAATAAATAAGTTTTAGAATTGTTAGTTTTCTCATTATAATAGAATAATAATAAATTATTTAAATTTATAAATACCATCTTCTATATATAATATCATATGAAACAGTTTCTAAGTTTTGTAAATAATAAAATAAAATAAAAATTAATATTAGTTCAATATATAGATTTATTCATTCATTTTGGATTTACTTTGTTGTAATTGTCTTCCAATTTTTTTAAGAACTAATAGATATATATTGTACTATGACATATATTTATGAGAAGTAATAACAACAAATTTTTATCAAGTATCAAAATAATTAGTCTACAATACAACCAAATTACAACTATACAAATCAAAAGAATGTTAAAATAAAATCAACAAAGAGAATAACATTATTCAATCTTTAATTCAAATTACTAGAATATTACACATACTTGTACCAATTACGAATCTATGATAACATAGATCATGCATATGTAAGTTTCATAATAGAAATAAATTTTATCATTCACTTATTACTTAGAACTATACAAAAAAAAAATATAATTATTATTAAAGCATACTTATTTACACTATACTACTTTTAGGATAACAATTTTAAGATTAAAATTACAGTGTACAGTATTTGTTACAATATCACATTTTTGGCAAGTACCTTCCACTACGTGACACTTGTTTATAATGTATAATGTTTGTCTTAACAAATTATAATGTATAATGTTTGTCTTAACAAAATAAGAATATCTAGAAATCTATATTAAAAGATGCTAAACGCGAGATGGTCTTAAGGTCTTTAATGACTTTAATAAATATGGTCTTACATGCAAATAAGGCATAATGGGCTCTTACTTTTGGTTTCTATTCCTTTTGGTGCAATGAGGAATTCAAGGGGATTCCTTCATCATAAAGTAGTAATGGTCTCTGCAACTTAAGAAACTTCATGTGTACTATTGTTTAAAATTTGAATGATAACTCTTGTTGTTAGGCATTACATGACACTTAAATGGTAAAATGTGTAATTTATTAGTAATTTAGCTCTTTGGTTATTGGAGGTTTAACAATGGAGATTAATCTTCCAATAGTTTATTTGGATAAGTTATTACAAATGATGGACTATTTGCATTCATGATTAAAAAATCTAATAGTTTTATAAGGTTTGAAATTTAGAATGGAATTGGGCAATCCACGATTATTTCATTATGAAAGGATAAAAATAAGTTTTTTTTTTTTATTAATAATGTTTTCATCTAAAGAAAAATATCATAGATTGTATTTAGAAAGTCAACAAGAGTGAGCATTACAAGATGTACTTTGTAATATAGTACAATGAGGAATGAAGATCTTGATATATTTTTTTAATTGAGAAGAAGACTAATTATTTTAATTTATATTTTTTATTTTAAAGTAAAATAATCATAAAATTTCATGAAAAAAAAGTTAACTTCTATTGCATTAAAGTCACCCCAAAGATTTATATTCATTTATCCCTCTTTCTTGAATATAATTTTTTTTTAAAAATAAAGTTATTATGTATAATTTTCTTATTTCCTTATATTGCAAACCATCTCACTTTCTGAAATTTTTTTTTCCTATGGACTCATCTTTGCATGCACAAAAAGATGCGACTGCTAATTTTATCTAAAGTAAAACTACAAATGAATCATCACCAGTGGATTCATTAAGAAATCACGATCAAATAAGGCAGCTGTTGCAGGGTCAAGGGTTTTACTTCGCAATTGGTGAAATTTTGAAGGTTTAGAAATGGCTGGCGTCCCTCATCCTCAGCAGCCGATTGGTCATGTTCCGTGGATCAGAGGTCTCTTGCCGATGACAAGTCTTTATTTCAGTTTTAGTCCATGATTTTTTCTACAGTAGAAAGAACCCTAGCTTTACCTTTAGCACAGAAAACCGTGCAAAGATTTTAGTTTGTATCTTTGCAAAACCGTCTGCAATTGTGAATCATCAGTCGCGGCTTCGAATATCAAAGCTACGTCTTTCAAAGCCCTGAATTGTGGGGTTGCAGGTCTTTGAACCGTTAGATTGTAGAACGTGTACATTTCGCATCGATAGTCCTAAGGGCATGTTAATAATTCTTTAAGAAACAATATTCTTTACCCTAAACGTCAGCGGGAAAAGTGCAAAATATAACGATTCTGAACGTTTCTGACCGAATTCTGAAATCTGAACAAAGTAAAGGGAGGGTCTACCGTCTTGAATAAAGCTCAACGATCAGTTACTTTTTTTGGGTGCCTTCGATACAATTTTTCTAAGGGTTTAAGGGTTTTGGCTTTGTGCCGAAATAAGCACTATAAAATGCAGATTCTGTTCAATCGATTAAATTTAAGAACAATTTTGTTACATGATATAAATCTGTCGGAAATTTTTAACAGGACGGACACGAAAGAAATTGTGGCGTAGCATATAGCTGATTTGTATACCGTGGGTGGAGGGTTTTTCTTAATAGTTTTTTAAAAATCTTTATTCTTTTGAAATGTTCGGGTGACCTTTGATGCAATTCGAGGTAAGTATAGACGACATTCTTGAAATTTGTAACCATGAGTTGACCTAAGTATGGTTCGTACTTGTTACACAACAAATTTATAACACTATAAATTCAACACATGTTGAATATGATTCTGTGTATGTTGAGTAGTTTAATCGACTCTAGGCTCCTTATCACAATGGGTGATTTGAACACGAGTCATTCTCTTACTACTGGCCCATTGCCATTACAACCTAATCCTGGGTTAAAATAGCTTAAATCATGTAGTTTTTAAGGCAGTTCAATCCATGCTTGCCAGTTTTGAACCCGAGTTCTCTCTGCCATAAGTGTTTCTTACATGCTTTAAAAGGGAAGGAATGAGTCTGTAATTACGTGGTGCAAGCGTACACATTGCAATAGGTTTGACACCCTAGCCCACTTCGGTTGCCTTGTCATGTTTCACCCTTAATTATGGTTGCCGCTGCCATAAGTTTGCAAATTGCCCCGAGTTCAATAAGTTCTACCTCTAACTCTCATTGCCCCAGTTACTTCAAAGTCTGTGGGAAAAGATCATTCACTAGAGTTTTATTTTGCAAGGTGATTTAATGTTGCTTTCAGTAAGTCTGCACACATATGGCTTGCCCTTGGCAGTTTGACCGTCAACACATTCTCTGTTCTTGGCATTTTTAACGTTTTTCAAAAAAAGATTATGATAATAACATTGATAAGTGTTAGGAATTGCTATCTGAACAATTTGTATTTATGCAGAAGTTCTTCTGCCGTGTAGCTGCTACTAATATAAGGTACATGCATGAGATGAACGGTTCAAGATGTTTGAAGTTGGAGTTTCATCCCTCTCCAGGATTCTTGAACTGTTAATCTTGCCTATGTTAGGTGCATTTATGACAGTTACGTGGTCTAGGTGAAAATTCTTACCGGGAATTATTCAAAACCCTTTGGTTTTCCAAATCAAACTCCGCATATCCTTTCCGTATAATGTGGCTATAATTATCAACCGGTCAGGTCCTCAGTTTTCACTTCACAAGGAGATTTTATTCTCCCGTCTGTAAATAGTTTATTTAATTTTATCCATAATTATTTTTTACACCACCTTGCATTGCCAATTTTGTGAGGAGGATTTCAAATCATTTGAGTATTCAGCCATTTTTGGGTCACTCAGCTGGTTGGTAGGGTCTGTTTCAATCTGTTCTTTCTATTAGCCTTCATAATGCCTTAAGCAAGATAATGTTAGCTAGTGTTTGATGTCATGGAACTGGATGAAGCAACACCAGACTTATGTTTAAGAGTTATTTTAACTTGAATCAACATTTATAATAATTGTATTATTTATCTTGCAATAGTCATAAATGAAGGTAATCGGAATAATAGGTCGAACGTCTTTTTTGTCTGGCTCTGTGTATATGGTCCTAGCCTATGTTTGCTAAACCTGATCAGGTTGGTGACCTTTATTAAACTATAAGAAAAACATGTAAATATTCAGTAGGATTCTATCCTTACCCTTCCTCTTCGCTTGATTCTGTCTGAGGTGGTAAGTAGTTAATGCAATTTTTCTAATGAAATTTTATCGGAATACTTGAGATGGGCTTATTTGTGTCAAGATGGCTCATGGCTCTTGTTTCCAATAATATTTAATTTTAGTTACTATTTAAACAAACTTTAAGCTTTGTTACCTAACAAGTTTTGAAGATAAAAGCTAAATCAAAATGTTAAAAAGGAGCGAAGAAAAATATGTAGCCATGTGACAAGTTTGAGGTTAGCCAGTGACTGCAAAAGTTTAACCCTCTCTCTTTATCTACAGCTGAAGTTTCAAATCCTAAGTATAGATGCTCCATCATTTTAGGGAAAGATGACAAATTACTAGATGTTCTAATTAAAATATTATGTAGGATCACCTGCACCTGAGGAAAACAACAGTCAGCAGTTCCATGGGACCATGCTAAGTTGACTTCTCTAGTTTGTTCCAATAAATGAATCTATAGGAGATGCAAATTGGTACTGTTGGCCCCAGTAACTACCATGGAATTGGATTCACTAGGGTTTGCATGGGCATGTAAGGAATTGTAGTTGATTACTTGCCCATGCAATATAGGGAGTGTTTGACTGAGTGAGTCAGCGGGACTGCATTATATAACAACTTACACCCAATAAAAGTGGGTAACTACAGTGAGGAGCATATAAAATTTGTCAAGTAATTGCTAGTCATTCTCATTATTAAAAGCAAGAATTGTGAGATTGATACCAAGTGTGTGTTGGAAGGTGAATCTTGGAAAATTGCCTGACCAACTAGTCCTTGGAGAATAAGTCTTAGTGGCAGAAGAACAATTATACAAAGATGTTGATGAGGCACTCATAGGCTCATAGCATCCAAGGCCGAAGAATCCAGTGAAACATGGGGATGCTTTTCCCCACCCAAAGCCCGTGTTTCCGAGATGGGGGCAACCTGGGGACAGGGCATTCCCCCACCGCTACCGCCACTGCCACTAGGATGGATGGGGACGGCCAGGACTCCCCTGAGCGCCTCGGGATCTTCTGGAAGTCTCCTGTCCCTAGACATCTCAAAAGTGTATTTTTTTAAATTTTTTTTAAAAATATTTGCAAGCAAATCAGATATACACATATTTTTGGCTGATTGAAGAATATTTTCAGATCATTTGCAAACCTAATGTGGGCAATTGATGAGGGTTTGTAGCTGCTATTGCATACATTATTGCTGATTATGCTGGCCCTAAATAAAAATTAGAATAGGGGTTTCTATGTTGGTGTTTCCATGTTTGCAATTCACGTGGTTCGACTGTCATATTTATCCAGCAATTCATTATCTAATTCCATTTTCATATATGATATATTTCAAATGTACAAGGGTTTCATATAATCAGTGGTGAATGACTGTATCACTGTCCATAAAATATCAGTCATAATCAGCAGTCATATTTGACATATTTGACTCATACAATTCATATATCTTAGTATTTACCAGTGTAACACGGGCATTGGGGGACGTTGGGACGTCAGGCCGGGGAAAAAAGGGCTTCAATTTGGGGATGGCGGGGGGGGGGCGGGAGGTGGGGCAGGGGTTGCTCTAATATACTATACATATAGTACTTGAAATGCTAGTTGTGAAATGATGTATATCAGTACAAGAACTAATAATACCAAATACTTGAACATAGCAAAATTGCAACATACCCAATACAGAATACAGTTTACTTGAATATTGAACATTGAAGTTTTCATTTTGAACATTGAATACCGATTGGATGGCAGAACATTGCTTTTACCTTGAAATCATTTAGGTAAGATAAAGTATCGAGTAGATCAAGTGGTTGATATTGTTAGAAGATGTATCATGGAGAATAACCTGGTTGACAGGTCCTTAGAGAATACTTCTTAGTGGCAGCAGAATATTCTATGGAAGATGCAGATGAAAGGCTCATAGCATCTGAGGCCGAAGAATCCATTGCATTGGTGGAGTTGGTAATTTGTCTTTAGCTTGAAACCTTATCGGCAAGTTGCAAAGAGTAGATCACACCCTCATTTTCCTGTACACTGTTTGATGGGGCTGTTAGTCAGTAAGGATCACAAGATGATGTTTTGTGGATCTATAACTATCAGATTATGAAACATAAGGAAGTAGGTTGGAAGAACACGTCGCTTTTCCACTTCTACCTCTGATTCTGGCAGTTTGAGTGAAAACTGTGCAGGCAATATCAATTTGTGTTATTACTTCTATCATTTGGAGTTGCTTTCAGCGCCGGCTGTTATTGCCCATTGCCATTCCAGTCTGTTTCTCCTTGTTATAAGTACTTGATATGCACAGTGACCTTAACTCTATTGGTAGATTTGTAACCACATTAACATAGTTATGTTATTTTGTCATTCATTGCCCACTCTGAAACTATTTTTCTTGCATGCCTTAATGGTAAAAACATTGTGCAATATGAGCGGGGTCAAAGCAATTTTTTAGCATTTTTTTGATCATAAAATCCAAGCTGTCTTTATTATTAAGCTGAGAACTCTATCGACATTCTTTTCTCTTTAGTACAGCCTCACAGTTTCATCATTGCATTGTGCCACTATACGTGTGTCTTAGACATTTACACTAACTCTAAGAATTTGAACCAGTCATTATAAAGGTTGGAGCAGTTCACATTGCCTTGTCATGAAAACAAGCATACAAGAATCTAGGTACGTGCAAGTTGTCAAGGGTTACAAATGTTGTATGCATCATTATCAAACATATTCTGTTAGTTCATTGACTGGCTAAATTATGCTTAACAAAATAATTTTTTTTGTATGACAAGTGAGCCTATCAATCTTATCTTGCAGATTCCCAAGTCCCAAAGGCACAATTTCTAAACCACTTGCTACTCAATTGAATTGATTATGCATGTATATCTTCCTATTAAATGCCAAATAATTAATATAAACATGACCAATGTCGAATGACTAATATTCTTTATGGGTAAAGTATGCTTAATACGAACAATTTTTTTGCATGACAAATGAGCCTATCAATCTTATCTTGCAGATTCTCATGTTCCAAATGCACACTCTCTCAACCACTTGGTTCTCTATAGAATTCTTTATGCACGTATATCTTCCTACTAAATGCCAAATAATTAAAATAAGTACATGATTAATGCTACGATCCCAAAACATATGGCATATGATATGCCATAACATCTCTACACGTCTATGTCAATATTTTCCTAACATGTCATGGATAC
The DNA here is from genome assembly GCA_027943335.1 of Chamaecyparis obtusa. Lineage (NCBI taxonomy): Eukaryota > Viridiplantae > Streptophyta > Pinopsida > Cupressales > Cupressaceae > Chamaecyparis > Chamaecyparis obtusa. Next base: position 145,321 of record BSBK01006706.1, read on the forward strand.
TGTCAAACTTCTAGTGCTATTTCATTTATGGATAACAAATGCTTAATTTAAAAAAATTCTCACATGGCTAATGATCCTACCAATCTTCTCTTGTAGATTCTCATGTCCCCAATGCATGGTTTCTCAACTACATGCAACTATTTAGAATTTTTTACACACGCATGCCTTCTCTCTAAATGCTAAAGGATTAATATAAGCACATGACTAATTCCATCAGCACAAAATATAGGGCATATAATATACCATAACATCTATTAAATATACGGCATATGATATACCATAACATCTAGATGCAACTATGTCAATATTTTCCTATCATATCATGGATATTGGTACCATTTATTCATGAGCTCTTCACCTTGTTACACAATGCTGCTGTCGTCTATGAGCATTCTTATGGCATGATGATGTGTTCTATAGTGTGAATTTGGATTGTGTTTACCTATCCTAATATCGCTCTGACATTGCTCTTTGGTGTGCATACTTGTGTTGTTGGCAACAACTTTGGTGGGGACTATTGTATTGTGATTACCATCTTCTTTGGTGTAGCCCTTGTCATTGTTATGATTAATTAGATGTCTCTCGCACAACCATGGAATCATGCTACAAATTAGGCATTCAAGGCTTATTTTATTGTTTTTTCTTAACAAGCATCTTTTTTCCACTATTTGTCAAGGTCTTTGCTTCCTTTTTATTCTTGATAAGTGCATCTTCTCTGCGAGTACTTTGTCCTGGATGGGTCTCTGAGGCGGAGTCATGGGCTTTACAGCCAGCACCACCAAAAAAATTTCAAGAATATCACCTGTCATCTATCTCATTCAGATAGTCACTTGTTCCAAATTATCAACTTGCAACCTATATGTTGACCTTTCCTTTTTCATGTTCATGCTTGAACTCTTTGCCACCCTAATCTTATACTGTAGACTTCGTTGGCTACAATGTTTCATTTAATTTTATCTGTATGTTCCCTTGTGATTACCAAGCAAGATTGCCATTGTTGTGTCACTGCCTTGTTCAAACACTCAACTTTAAGCCAATATGGCTCATGGTTTGTTGTTATTGCTACTTGTTGTCTTTCTATAGTATTGGCAATCGACCAATCATTGTTTTCTTTGTGGAGATCCCCAAACAAAATTTCATTGTTTGTTCTTGTTGCCAATTACTACCCTTCAACAATAGTGGCAGTCTTTTTTTGACTACAACAATAAAGGATTGTTGTTACCAAGCCCTGTTTCACACACAGAGATCCTTCAACAAATTTTAATGCATCTTTTGCTTTCTATTTTGCACATTTCTAGTGTCAAATTGCAAGTGTGCATCAATGGGGGGTGCAGATGTATTGAATTCAGGTTCTGTTGGACATAAAATGCCTCTGCCACTTCTTTCCTAGAAACTTTTGCAAATATTTAATATTCTTTCTTTGAATGTTCATTTCATGTGTAAGGTTGCAGTTTTCACCCATTTTCTTGAAAGGAGAGTTGTGGCTACAGGATCTGTCTAATAGTTCTAGCTTTTTTGCAATCATCTAATGCATTTTAGAATTAGTAGTTTTAGTCATCTTGTACTTTTATTGGACAGCATGATGATCAAACAACTGCATGCAGTCTTCCATGTGGTATCCTTATTTCTAATACAAGAATTAGTAGATCGTCACTTGTTTTTCTGCTGTCAAGGTCGATGAAAATTCTATTGATTTAACTCTTTTTAGTCCCAAGCTTGGTTCTGGCTTTCCAGCTGTTGGCACTCGTGGGAGTTAAATTATTTTAACATCCTTCAGTTTTAATAACCATCAAAGATATGTAATGGTTTGCTTTTGCTGTTGTGGATGTTGGCTCCATTTGGGCGACCATCTTGTTGACTTTATTGCATTCTTGTTGATGCCTTCAACTGTTATTTTTTCTGTAATGCTTTCTTGTATGGATTGTATTTGCATGTTATCAGGGTAGCATTGTCTTGTAGAGTGGTTATACGGGCTGTTATCAAAGGCTCTGGTATGAACTTATCTGTCACAATTTTTAGCTTCTTAGGAAAGACCTTTGTAGTGATGGAGGCTTACTAGCTTCAAATGATGGCACCATGGAATCATGCCTGTATCAGTCAGACTATTATTTTAATACTAATAGAGGTAGGAGAGAGGAATTTTCCAGTTATTTAATTGTTTTTGAGCTAACATCAAATTGGTCAGGGCAAATTCTTTAGCTAGGTATGCAAATGTGAGACTATTAGGCTTTTACCACTCACATGCTGGGTTAATTAATAGCTCATCTGAAAGATCCCCAATAGGAATTGCAAGGCAAATAGCTGAATGTGTTCGACTTTTTTTTGAGTTTGACCAGCATATGATGAAGCATAATTTTTTGTCTTTTTGCTGAATATGATTTTTTTGTGTTTTTTTTCTTGTTTCCTGATTTTTTTTTGGAATTTTTGACAAAATGAAATATGCAAAGTTAGAACTTAAAAGCTAATTATTGAAATAAACCTACTTTTTAACAACTCACACCAATAAATGAATAAATTCTGATTTTGACTTCAAAATTCTGATTTTTATTTCTCAAGCCAAGGTCGACATACTTGTACTATGCCTGTATGGATCTGGAGAATTTCTGAATTTGTATTATATGCTGCCAAATTGCTGATGACGTCTAGAATCTCCCTGATTTTTAATGCTGCTTGATGAATATAAACTGTGGCGTCCAAGCTGAAAGGCCTGATCCAAAAACTGATTCTGATCTGCCTGAAAATGATTTCTCCCAACCCTACGTCCAACCTGGGAGATGATGTGGATCCACCTGGAACTGTACGACACGTTACAATTGCTCATAAAATGAATCAATATGCTGTTAACTTCCCTGATCTGCAATTATTGAACTGATCCTGCCCCAATCGAACTGCTGCAATGGCCTTTGCTACCAAGGATAACGTTAATTCTTGCTTGGGAGATGGTACGCCTAGGATAGGAGGAGAAATAATGATATAAATCTGCTGCAACAATTCTGATCTGCAAATGTGATGAACAATAATTATCTCTTTCAGTCTGATCTGTAAATACACCTCTGAGAATGCTCCATTAATGTCCAATTGAAGACCCTATGTAGATCTCCCTCAACTGTAAATTGGGGTTTCGTCCAATTTACTCCTTCAAGAGTTTTTGCCCTCAAAGAATCTGATTTGCTTCTGTAACTGGTTCCAGCTCTCAAATCCAAAATGCTGATGAAAATGATAACCTGAATGAATGAGAAATGGCTCCCAAATCTCTTTTTATTTTCTTTTTCCTCTCTCCAATAGGTTCGAACTGCATGAGGGTTTCTATGAATTATTTAAAATGACTTTTTAATATATTTTATTCCTCTAGGTTTGAACTTTAAGGCCTCATTATACATTATTAAAAATGGCCCCACTATTATGATAACTTATACTTTAATTCCCTAGGAAAAGTGCCAAGAGATTATTATATTTTATAATTATTATAATAATAAATTGACTTAAAAATTATTTTATTTAATCCAATTTAGGTAATATTTTTGTATTTTGGTATCCCAATTTATTCATAAAATGCTCATCCGGAGTCTGAACTGAATTCTGACTAAAGCCACTTGATGGATGAGACTTGAATGCTGCAGGCCAATTGACACTCTCCCCTAAAAAATAGGGACCCTCACTAAAAAAATAGGAATTGCAACCAAAGTCTCTAGAGTGATCCTGGAGGTCCCCTAATGCGTCTCGGTCAACTCCTAGTCAATTCTTTAAAAGTAGGAATCTCTCCTAAAATTTCGGGGACTGTCCCAAACTGCTCAAAATGTCTCACAAAGCCCCTATGTGACTCCATAAGCCTTAGTATGTGTCCCCTTTTCACTCTGCCAGCCTACAGGAACTCGATGATAGACCAATCCTTGCTCAACTACCTATCACTTAAGAAGGGGACTCTATAGTCCTTCCTTCCCGGGATTGCTTGCCCTGAAGCAAACACCAAACAGCCCGCTGCTCCACTCTGATAAAACTGTCCAAACACGACAAATCATGAAGCAACATGTAGGAATCCACGTGAAATAATGTATCAAACAAATAGACACCCAGATCCCAAATCAAAATATAGCCCTTGTTGTAAGAGATGCAGAAGAAGTATCTCAACCCAACTCTCTAAAGTAACCCTCCTTCTATGTAGAACATCAAAACAATGTGGAAATGAACTCTGACATGCCGAAAAAACAACACAAATAGCCACCATGCCTCGCTGTGATAACTCTGACTAGCAACAAAATTGATATCAAACATGACATCAAACCAATGCCAATCAAAGAAAACCACCCCAGACTCCATCTCTATCCAAAAGATACCTTCTTCAAGATTTCCATACTGCTGAAACGCTGATGTATTCAATGCCAAGTCAGGGAATGCTATATGATTCCAAATTGGACAGCCACTAGTCCAAAAGGAATCAAAGACTATGAAGTCACCAATCAACAAGGATATTGCTGTCTAATCAATAGAAAGAGGCGACGTACTCCAAGTTGAAGTATGTATGCCATCACTGCTCAACAGAGGCGTCTCTAGAGTGATTGACCCACCAAGAGAGACATCCATCAAATTACTACCATCATCATGAGTATAATCAACTAACCCAAGTGGAAACTATGCATTAGGCAACTCATGTCCGTCTACAACAGCTGTACCAAATTGCATAAACTCAGCCCTCATGCTAGAGACATCATCAGAATTATCATGCACCATACTTGCCTTATGTAGACCATCCATAGTAGGAATAGTTCCATTCATAGTTGGAAAACTCGGACTCCGCAAAAACTTGGCAAGCCCTAAAAAAAAAAACTCGGGAAGAATTCGGCCAATTTTTGAAAAAATTCGGGAACTTAAAAAACAATTTAAATTTAATTAGAAATGCATTTTTTTTGCAAAATTCAATGAGAAGATGCATCCAATGAGTTAATTAATGAGAACACAACAGAAACAAGCTAAGTTTAGATATATATAAACGCAAAGTGGGTACAAAATCGCATTCTCATGTGGAATGCTGATGGCTGGAAGCAAAATAGTAAACAATTTCTACAAAACTAGAAGGAAATACATCATTACAAATTACAATTACATCTTCCTCTTCCCAGCTCTACGAGCAAATAAGGGAGAGGAACTAGAGGGCCTAGTCCTAGAAGTAGAACACTGCGCTAGGTGTGACTGTGCCTCCTCGCTCGGTATCTTTGCTGATGTGTGTGGCTCGCTCTCCATCTTGGATGTATCTTCTCCTAGCACTGCCAATGACTCTTTGTCTGACTCCTCATCATCCTCCTCAATGTCATCCAATGTGAAAAAAAATCCACCCCCCTCCTCCTCCATAGCCTGCCTCTCCAAATCAGTGATGTCATCCTCTATAAACAATGGAGGCTGCTCCTGTGCCATCCAATTAGAGTAAGGATCTGTATCGTCCAAATCAATTGACCAGCTAGTGCTTCCTATGCCTTTTTCATGCACAACTTAAGATTGTATTGCACATAGACAAGGTTCTTTTTAACGCAGGTATGTGACATCGTGTGAGTTTCTTTTAAAAACTCACTAACTAATCAGTGAGTTTTTACCAAAAACTCTGCGAGTTTAATCCGCGATTTTTTTTGAGATTAACTCGCTGTGAGTAAAAACTCGGCAATTAATTGCCATTCGACGATTAATCAGCGAGTATGCCATCTATGGTTCCATTACTTTCATCATAACTATTAGTGGCAAAGTTATGAGAAAAATAAAGTATGTCATTGCTGTTCCCAGACTGAAAATTATGTCTAATTTCAGCCTTTGCCTCACCACCTACGATATCTTCCTTTGCTGGCTCAATTTGTATACACTCTTTTCTAGGAAGAAACAAGGATTTAAGGTAATTTTCCCTTTGCTGTCTTGTTTGTTCCCTATAATTGTGGCGATCTCTGATTAGTTGCAATCGCTATCTTGCTTGGGCAGCAAGCACCTTTGCTTGGGTAGCTCTACACAACCAATCTATATTTGCTGCCTCAAAGTACACAACATTTGTTTTTTGATGAAGTGTATCACTGACAACAAGATGACCCATGCTTGCCCCACGTGTATCCTCAATGGTAGAATGTAACTCATTGCCCTCTCGATTAAATACTACCATATCTATGGGAAGAGAAGTTATGTCATTGCGGTTATGAACTTCAGAATTACATTCATTCCTTGGTGATAATTTTTTAGTTGATACATCATACAAGAACCCTTTCCTTGTATACTACATGCTCAACCTTTATATTGTGATTGCCAAAGTGTGAGGTCTCAAACAAGCTATCATCATGATGAGTGAAGGAAGACTCCAACCTAGGTGCCGAAATTACTACAAGCTCACCATCTGAAAGAGCCTCAAGTACAATCTTCTTACCATCAACCATAAACTCTAACTCCATCTTGAAATCCTGCACATACTTGCCCAGAGATTGTAACCACTGGATGCCCAACACTATGTCAATCTCACCAAGACCTCCAACATAAAAGTCATCTGTCAAGGTGTAATCTCCCATCTGTATGCTAAGTTGTGGGATCCCCTTGTTGCATCTCATTGAGATCTCGTCTGCAACTATCATGCCGAACTCAGGAAAATCCTCTATCTGCAATCCACGCCTAGCAACGAGTCCCTCATCAATAAAGTTGTGCGTAACACCACTGTCAACAAGGCAAGTCACATGCTGTTCCTCAATCACTCCCAACAAGCGAAAGGGATGAATCCTAGGTACTCCTAAGAGTGAGTCAAGGGTTACATTGGACTTGGCCAATGAATCTTTCTCTCCTAGCTCAACCTACAAAGTCTCCCACTCACCCTCATCATTGCAGTCCTTTGAACTTGTATCTTGTATATGTTCATCTTCCACTTTTGAACGCACCTCAATGAGATGTGCCTTGCCTTTCCCAAGGCATCGATGTCCAGGCTCCCAAGGCTCCTTACATGTGAAGCAAAGTTTCTTCCTCAACTCGTTACATGTCTCCTGGTCTATCCTAGGAGGTAGTGGTGCACCCTTGGCCTATGTAGAGGGCCTTTGAGATGGCTCTGTTCTTCTCTTGTAAGGCTTCTTATCCCACTGATAAGAAGTAGGTGGTGGAGAAATGTCAGGCTCAAGGGTGGTTTGAATAGCCTCCTTTAGGGTCTTGGGCTTAAAAGCCTTAACCAAACCGCGTAATCTCTCCTGTATCCCCTTAATGAAAAGCATCACTACACACCTGGGAGGAATCTTAGGAGCCATGGCAACAATGCGTTGAAACTCATTAATGTAAGTCTCAACGTGATTAGTCTATCTCATCAACGTTTGGTCCCTGTAATATAACTCCACATCCTTACGATCAAATATAGCAATAAGCCGTTCTGTGAACTCTCTATAAGAATGGATAAGTCCATGGTTCTGGGTGACCAAACTTTGATGCCACCAATCATATGCCATGCTCTCTAAGTGAAGCACAACAAGCTGGATTGCCTCCTGCTCAAGCATGGGCTTAAGTGATAGGTATATATCAAGTTTGTGCACTAATCTTCTTGCTACCATCTAAAGGAGATAAGGTAAGCTTGTTGGTTGCTTGCTTAAGATCTCCATTCTGTTGTTGTCAGGGCCATCTATCTTCCCTAGCCCCCAAGCTGTTCCTGTGTTGTGCACAATACTAGGGTAGTGGGAAAGCATCTTTGACATGCTATGGAAGGGCTTGCCACTCATCAAACGTTGCCATAACTGTGTCCTGAAACTCAACGCCCTCCAATGGGTCTACTAGTATCTGCTCCTCTCTAGGAGTAAAATGTGGCTGTAGGGACCTATCTGTTGTATGCGTACGTGTCCTGTCTCGTCTAAGAGAGCCAAATGCACTGTCATCTAAAGGACCCCTGCTACTCCCACGTTTATTCCCTTTGTCTCGTCTGCCACGCCTATCTCTATGCTGACACAAATCCAATTGATCAAGGGTATCCTGTAACAGTAACCTATATAATGCCTGTACAATCCGTGACTGTGTATTCACGAGAGTCCTAAACAACTCTCAGTCATAATCCTCCTACTAGTTCTGCCTTCCACTCTACTAGGGGCTCCTATTGCCATCATGTAAGTCACCCATACTTGCTGGATCTTCCGTATTATGATCTATTTGTTCCTGTGCTCTTCTACGAACGTAATACTTGTATACCTCAAATCTGCCTGGATGCATAGAAGTGAACTCAAACCCCTTAGGCTGGCAGGATTATGCTCTCATACCACTAAACGATCCCCAATAGGAATTCTAAGGCAAATAGCTGAATGTGTCTGACTTTTTTTTTGACTTTGACCAGTGTACGATGAAGTCCAATTTTTTGGTATTTGCTGAATATGATTTTTTTTTTTGCTTGTTTTCTGTTTTTTTGGATTTTTTGACAATATGAAATATGCAAAGTTTGAACTTCAAGCTAACTACTGAAATAAATTTACTTTTAACAACTCACAACAAAAAATGAATAAATTCTAATTTTGACTTCAAAATTCTGATTTTTATTTCTCAAGCCAAGGTCTACATACTCATACTATGCTTGTACGGATCTGGAGAATTTCTGAATTTGTATCATTTGCTGCCAAGTTGCTGATGATGTCTAGAATCTCCCTAATTTTCAATGCTGCTTGATGAATATAAACTGTGGCGTCCAAGCTGAAAGGTCTGATCCAAAAACTGATTCTGATATGCTTGAAAATGATTTCTCCCAACCCTACTTCCAACCTGGGATATGATGTGGATCCACCTGGAACTGTACGACAGGCTACAATTGCTCATAAAATGAATAAATATGCTGTTAACTTCCCTGATCTGCAATTATTGAACTGATCTTGCCCCTTTCAAACTGTTGCAATGGCTTGTGCTTCCAAGGATGGTGTTAATTCTTGCTTGGGAGATGGAACAGCTAGGATAGGAGGAGAAATGATGACAAAAATCTGCTGCAACAATTTTGATGTGCAAATGTGATGAACAATAATTATCTCTTTCAGTTTGATCTGTAAATACACTTCTGAGAATGCTCCAATAATGCCCAATTGAAGACCCTGTATAGATCCCCCTCAGCTGTAAACTGGGGTTTTGTCCAGTTTACTCCTTCAAAGGTTTTTGCCCTCAAAGAATCTGATTTGCTGCTGCAACTGGTTCCAGCTCTCAAATCCAAAATGCTGATGAAAATAATAACCTGAATGAATGAGAAATTTGTTTTCTTTTCCTCTCTCCAATTGGTTCGAACTGCATTAGGGTTTCTACAAACTATTCAAAATGACTTTTTAATATATTTTATTCCTCCTCTAGGTTTGAAATTCAAGGCCTCATTATACATTATTAAAAACGACCCCACTATTATAATAATTTATTACTTTAATTCCCTAGGAAAAGTACCAAGGCATTATTATATTTTAATTTTATTATAATAATAAAGTGATTTTATAAGTTCACTTTAGAATTATTTTATTTAATCCAATTTAGGAAATATTTTAATATTTTTCAATTTATTCATAAAATGCTCATCCAGAGTTAGAACTAAATTCTGACTGAAGCCACCTGTCCATGGATGAGACATGAATGCTGTAGGCCAACTGACAATCTCCCCTAAAAAATACGGATCCTCCCTAAAAAATAGGAACTGCAACCAAAGTCTCCAGAATGATCCTGGAGGTCCCTTGATGCTTCCCGGTCAACTACCAATTGATCCCTAAAAAATAGGAATCCCTCCTAAAATTTAAGAGACTATTCCAAACTGCTCAAAACGGCTCACAAAGCCCTTGCGTGACTCCATAAGCCTTAGTATGGGTCCCCTTCCCACTCCACTGGCCTACCGGAACCTAGTGATAGACCAATCCTTGCTCAACTACCTGTAACCTAAGAAGGGGACATTACATCATCAAAGTTTATTACTTATGAAATGTTGAACCCTTCGATGAAATTGAGTTTATTTTCTTTATTGTGGAGTTGGGTAGTTCTGTCCATGTCATCATGTAATAGCTGGCTTGGAGTATACATGAATTTGATTGTGGGTGGGAATGTGGTTGCTAACTACCATTTGGTTACCATACAAAGATCTTGATGATTGTTCCTCCTACAGTCATAAAATGGTTGCTTACTGGATGAATTCTTCTTATGTAGTCTGTGTTACTTTATTATCTAGAGGAAAATAAGTTTCTGAGTTTGTTAATTGATGTATCATTTGGCATGGTTGGGTACAATGATTCCGAATGAAGTGATTCTCTTCATTTACTTTTTTTAATCCAATGATAAATTTCACTTCTTTGTTGCCTGATTTAATATGCTCGACTTATTTCATTTGTTGATATTTTTTTATTATTGGTGCTATTTGTAGTAATTTGCTATGTGTTGATCTATTGTCTTTTTGTTTACTTTTGAGGTCAAGTTGCTATCTTTTATGTAATGGTTTTCATATACACAAATTATTAAGTTTTTTTTTGGGAGGTGCCAGTGGGGGGGGGGTTGGCTGTTGTTTCACTGTTCTGAGTCCTCTATGTAAGCATCTATCTAAATTCATGTGACAAATTGTGAGATTATGTTGGAATCCGAACTTTTGATTGGGGTTGGTCCAATTTTAATTCAGATATTTGCTGTTCCTGCCATGCTGTGTACTGCTCTTTTTTCATGACAACTATCTTGAGCGATTTTTCCTGTATCAAAGTAAATTTTTTATTGATTGTTTGATAGGGTTCCTTTTACATTCTTAAGTATATTTGTTTTTTTAGTGTCACGCTGATGTTAAATAGTCAATTTTTGTAATTCCATTTTTTGACTAGTCCCATTTGATATCGGTGTGGTGCAGTACAATTTGATACATTTTACCTCATGAGTTCAATGTTCATGCTTTCTTGTTACAGTTGCTTGCAGCTGGCTTTCTTCCAGATGTTGAAAATTAATCGCTTTACGTCATAATTTTTTCCAGGTCCAAATATGCCAGTGGGTCCAGTTGTGTCTTGTCAGCTTCTTGCACCGCAGGCTCACTTGGGAGACAACTCTTCAGCTTCAGGGCCACTGGTAGTCAGGGTTTTGAACTTTAAGCCATCTAATTAACTTCTTGATACTTTATTAGTATGTAACATCGATCATTTAGTACCTACGTATTCTATCAGTTCACACTTATCTTATAAATGTGCAGCTACCTCGTCCTTCTGGCTTGGCTTCTTCTGATGGAGCTCAAACTTTTGGGGCTCCACAAACTTTGCAGGTTTGATCTGGATACTTCATTCGTCTTATTTTGCTTTGCTTGAAGCTGCCTCTGTATGCAATTTTATGAAAGCTCTCAATTTTATTTCTCATGATTTAACTTGGACTTTTTACAGTTTCAACCTCCCATTCCACCGCAGCCAGGGCAGAAATTTATGTCTTCAACAAGCATGCAGTTTCGCCCACCAACATTTTCCATGGGACAAGGCATGCCACAGGCAAGCATGGGAGGTTCTTCACAAGTTACTCAACAGCCCATGCAGTACTCTCCACAAATTCAGCAATTTCCTCCTCGTCCAGGGCAGCAAGCACAACCTCCACCTTCTTCGCAAGTGGGATCTGCACAGTTTCCGCAGCTCCCTTCACTTGCACCTTTCTCACAATCATCTTCTACTGCATCCTATCTTCAGCAGACTCCACCGCCATCTTCATCACAGGTGCTTCCTGTATCATATTCCCAGAAGCCTCAACCAACACAACCATCACAAGCTGCATCTTATATATCACAACCAAGGCCCATGATTAACGGGAATATCCCTCCTCCCCAACCTCTCAACATGCCTGCTCCACCAGGTTTATGGGGTTTGAGAATGCCACCCTCTTCATCCTTTACGGTATGGTTCAGCATTAGTTTGTTCAAAATATTGTAGTTGACATGTGAATTTGTGGGAAGATTTTGTCAGCCTTTTTTTAACAGGTGGTAGATAGGATATAATTCTTACTAAAAATTATTAACCAACTCATAATTTTCTTTTTAATCTTCCAGTTCACAACCTCTTTGCCTCGTACCCAGTCAGAGAACATGCCCAGTGTAACTCCACCTTCAAATCAAGCTTCTATCGAATCTCAACAGGTGCCAGCACAATCTGTGTCTCAACCTTCTTCACATGCGAGTCAAAATAATGCTTCTACTCTAACTCAGGGAGTTAATAAGGATGAACGAACTGAGGTTGGTGCTGTTGTTACTGCTGTGGTTGTAAGTTTCTTTAATTTATATGTCATTGTACTTGTTTCATGGTACAATTCAGTTAATTTTCATCATATGAATAACAAAATGCATCAATAAAATGCTGTTTAGATAGATCATTCTCCACGAGCATGATCTCTAGCTGCATTGAATTTGTTTGAGAAGATTTGAGTGTGCTTAATATCAACCTTTAATGGGACAGGGAGTAGATCAAGCTTCTGGGCATTGCAAAAAGTTAAAACTTTCAATCACTCTTTAATGTGGAATGGAATATATATTTATTTTTAGGAAAGGGGCAATTTTTGGAGCATATATAGGGATTCCTTGTCATTGATTCTACTGAAAAAGTTGTTGCCATATTAATACCAGATGCAGGATAATGCCTCCTATATCTTGAGTGTCAATAGCAAGCCTAGAGTGCTGCAGACGGGTGTCTACGAGTATGAGTTGACTTTTAGATTGATTAGCTGACTTCACAAGGAAAATACATGCTATTATTTTGATCTTATCTTCACCCATGGGAGTTATATTTTCCTTTTAGGTATTGTCTACCAGAAATTATCTTCCTTGAGTATTTGATTTTTCTTCCCAGACAACATAGCTTTAAGAAGGAGATGCTATTGGGACTCTGTTCAAAAGCACTGCCATTTACTATGGTTGCATAGACTGAAAATTCAAGATCAATGTATATATGTTTTTTTGCCTCTCTTTGAATTTGATTCAACTTTATACAGATGAATGAATTTGCTACACCTTAGAGATTAGTTAGGTATATATTCATTTCTGATGCATGAACTCTTGATAGCCTTTTTCTATTTATGTGCAGTTCAATTCCTCTTTCCCTAAATTCAGAGGGATTTCTGAGGTAGTCAGGCTCATTTCCATCTTGAGTGACAGTAAATGGCTGGAGGCAAACATTATAAAAAAGAGGTTATTACATTTTGCATTTCTAGAGATGAGTATTTAGGCTTCTTGTTTCTAATATATGCTTCTGTTGGAATTGGCTTTTTGTGCTTGTATCTGATGGTATAATTACCAAGCTGTTTTCCCCGAGGCCTTGATTTCCAATATATGCTTCTGTTGGAATTGGCTTTTTGTGTTTGTATCTGATGGTATAATTACCGAGCTGTTTTCTCCAAGGCCTTGAAAGTCAGCCATAGATGTTCAAGTACACAGGTTTTTTGTTTCATTTTATATCATACTTTTAACAAGTCCTATTCAATTTCATGGTTTGATATTGATTATCAATTTTGTGGATGGAGCATGTTGTTGACAAAAAATGAAAGGATTCAGAATTAGAAGGCTGTATATTTTCTTTTAGCTAATATGCTACAAATAGGTAATGGTCTGAGTATTCGTCTGACTTGAGTTGACGCCTATTTATACTGAAGATTACTTTTTTGGGTGGAATCTTTGTACATGGTCCAAGCCGTGGACAACTATCCTATGCAGACTTGGTTTAGTCTGCTACTATTCCTAATAGCAGACTTCTGCTTTGTTTAGGTTTCAGGCAAATAAATGTAGTGCCCGTATGTTGATATCTCCTTATTGTGTTTGGTTCTCTGTCTCTAATAGAATGTTCACCATCTCAAAAAGTGGGAGGGGTTATGAAGGTGACATTCATCAATTCCATTTTTCATTCTGCTCAGAATCTGTAGGGCTTTATTTCCTGTTGTCCTTTATTTGTAGCTTTCACACTACTTTGACCACTTCTCTTTGTAAGTCTGGTTGCATTAATGGTCCTCTAAGGTATTGCTTTCACATCTGATGTAGTTTTAGTGTGTCTACAGTTGAGCTTTGCATTATTAAAATCAAGTGTGTGAATTGTGCATGTTGGGTCTGCAGAATGACACTTTCAACCTTTTTCTGTCGAGTCTATACGAGATCAAGCTTATCATTGCTTGTCTATATTTTATGGAAGCATTTTCTGCATTTGTTTCTTATGATGATTTTTTATGAGCATCTTTCTTTCGAGAAAAATCTCATCCATTCAGGTGTTGTATATAGGATTGATAAAATTTAGTGGAGGATGCTCTACTCAAAAGTTGATCTGGCATTGTCAAATGATGCATTACTTGTACTACTTTTCTTTAAAAGGAACCCTTAGAAAGTAACCATTTTTGTGGAAACAAGACTGAGAGCTTTTGCTTGTTGCTCATAATATTAATGATTTTTCTTTGTTTCCAGAGATGATGTGTTTAGTTTGGATTGAAAAATGTCACAGTTAGAGCAACACACAAGGAGTTGTCTGTACCCTAGATAATTAAAGGAACTCACAATTACTATTCAGGCAACATATTGGTCCATAAATATTCTTATCTAATTGATTTTCCTGTTTATTACATTATCCAATGGATTTGTAGCAATTTTATTATAGGATAAATGTTCTTGTGTTGTCACTATTTATTCTCTATTTTAGCTTAAAAAATAATAACTTCAGTCTTGTGACTTTTCATGTTACTTTTAGAGAGTTTCATTATTATCAATTTAACTAGGCAGACCCTGGAAGCAGCTTTCATTATGCATTCTTATGTGATATTTTAGCATAGCATCATCTTTATTATTCATTTTAAGTTTATCTGTTTAAAATCATTAATTTTATTCCTTCTTCCATTTCCTCCATTTTAAGTTTCTAACTCTATATGGCTGGATTATTTATAAATAAAAATACATCAGAGGAAAATAGCAGAGAACATCCTATTCTACTTAAATTGTTTGAGAGGCGTGTTTCAGAAGAAAATGCTCAAGTTGTTATTTAACTGAGATCTCATTGCAATATTCTACTCCTAAGGTTCCAATCTATTAGAGTAGCTGATGTAAAACTGTTGCCAGAGAGGTTCTCCCTATGACATTGTAAAACTGATGTAATTCATGTTCCCATTTGTAATAGGAAACACATTTCCAAAATTTATTAAGATGTTTTCAGTGTCAGAAAGAAAGAAGGAAAAAGATAAATTATATTAATGTCCACTGGATGGCCAAAATAGATCACAGGGATAAAATGTACGGCAGGTACAATAGTAAAGGGCTAAGGCAAAAGGGGCCCTCAACACAAGCAATTGAGCAGGTGTGCTATTATTATTATAATACGCACAAGTCAACAAATCAATTAGTCTTCTCGTCAATACATCAACAACTTGACCAAAAAATGTGGTTGCTTGGTCATGGACCAAGATAAACAGTCAACAAGATGAAAAAAGAGCACTAATTGAACTCGCTGACACCTTAGGACTTGCTAATACCATAGTAAGCATCCCTTACATAAAAAGTTTAGTCCAACATTACCTTTTATACTTGAAATGCACACTGATCAATTGAGACAGAAAGTTGGCTAGAATGGCATATTAGTGAGTTCCTGGTACTTGCCCTTATTTAATGACAGGACATCCTGGATAGAGAGATAGGTTTGTAGAGACAGAAAGTTGGCTAGAATGGCATATTAATGAGTTCCTGGTACTTGCCCTTATTTAATGACAGGACATCCCGAATAGAGAAATAGCTTTGTAGATAGTCAAAAATTCAGAAATTTCATTATAAAAAGAGGATATTGCGAGGAAGTCATAAACATTAATGACATAATGATTAGACAAAATTATCAAAGGATAGTAATCAGATTCAACCTCAGCAACCCAATTTTGAGCCCAAGTCTCAAATTTAGCAAATGACTTGCAAAACTCGGCAATTTCATATCATATAGGATGTACAAAGAATTGGTTCTATTTGTTTTCTGTTTGTTTGGACAGACTTAGCCAATTTTGTCAGTTCAGTTGTGCTTGCAGAGCCCCTTCTTGGCTTGCAACTTGGTGTGAACTTGCTGAATCTCGTGTATATGCAATTAAGTAACTTGACTTAGCACACAAGTATTTTAAGTTTCTGCATTGTACTCATACAATGATTGATGATAATATTGTTGGCTCCTCCAACATATCCCTAAACACTGATACCTGAGGGGTTTCTTTCCACCTGTGTGATCTTCATCTGTTTCTTTTGCTTTGTGTGGGGTCTTTCCCCTCTCACCTAATTATGTTTGTGCTGTTTTGGAAGTTACTAATTTTAGGTTAATCCCCACGAATCTATACTTTTCTGACTTTTTAGGCTTTTTCATTTTTGCTTGTGTTGAGGGCCCCTTTTGCCTTAGCCCTTTACTATTGTACCTGCTGTACATTTTATCCCTGTGATCTATTTTGGCCATCCAGTGGACATTAATATAATTTATCTTTTTCCTTCTTTCTTTCTGATACTGAAAACATCTTAATAAATTTTGGAAATGTGTTTCCTATTACAAAACAGCAAATGGTTTAGTGAATGGGGTATTTACTCACTTTGGAATCTGTTCTTTGTTATTGAGCAGGTGTGCTATTATTATATTAATGTACTTGGTTTTACTTGCACTTCAGCAATTATCATTTTTTTTGCTGAACTGTTTTCTTGTCTTTCCCTTATGCTGGACTGTCTTTTTTGTCTTTTTGTTGACTTATTATATTTTATGATCTGATCCTAAATCAACGCCAAGGAGCACTCATTCTTCCTGATGCATTTCTGTGATTATTTCCTTTCTTGTTAGACCTCTTGGTTTTTGATTTCTGAGTTTGTTTGTTGCTATATGCATCATAGACCTGTTGGAAGTTCATTTCTAGTTTTGTATGTTTATGTGCAGGTAGTAGTATTGTCAAGGCCATTTTCCTGTATTTTCACTTTGTGTGCAAGCATTTGATGTGTGTTTCATCATTGATAAAAGAATCAGTTCAGAATTTTTCCCACATAGTCACATATTGCTGAACAATGATAGAATGAGTTGCAAATATATTGCCCCTAAAATAACACAAACATTCATGAGGCAAAAGGAATCTGTATAAAGACACAAAATCTATAGATTCTCTACAATAGTAATTTGAAAGCAAAACATGACTCAAGTGCTGTAAAGTGAATATAACACCATTCAAATGCAAATTCAAAGTCCTTTGTCAAGCATGGGCAATAGAGTAAGGGAATTGGAAAGGTATATATAAGAGGATATAAATAAAATGGTGAAGTTCACACCAAATCTATACACATGCAAAAACTTGACTCAAGTGATGTAAAGTTAAAATAAGACCATTTGAAAGCTAATCCAAAGTCCATTGTAAAGCTTGGGAGATAGAGGAAGGGAATTGAAAGACATGTAAGAGGATATGAAGAAAGACATTAATATCTCAAAAGCTTCCCTTCTGGAAAAGAGAGCAATGAATTGGAAAGAAAAGGTACTATAAGTTATATAATTTATCAAGCATGGTTCAAATGGTTCAAATTCTTTTCAAATATGCAAAGTTCTAAAGGTGGTTAATGTTCCTACTTTCATACTAAATCTGAAGGGGTTAACAATAGAGTGACTAAAGATTTTAAATAAATTTTAGAATAAAAAAATGATACTTGGGATAAACTCAAGAATACATTGGGCAAAGATACATCCCATATAAGGACTGTAGAAGCCTTTAGGTAATGCTTAGAAGTTGGAATGTAGACAAGTAGGCTGTGTTTCATTTAGACTACCTATACCATCTATAACACACAGTAGCAAAATTGCACCAAATTGAAAAAGAAAAAAGACTTGGATGCAACAAAACAGCAAATGGTTTAGTAAATGGGGTATTTACTTGAACTTGTGCCCCACAAATAGTAAAGAGATAAAGGCTTTTGTTATGGATAAGTTCTACAAGCGTTCTTGGGATAATGGTGTAACAAGAAAGAAAGAGTATTATATTGAAGTGTTTAATCCCACTTGTAATCATCATCGAAAAGTGTACATAGGGGTCAATATCTCGTGGAGAGCCAAAATTCTTATTGCTTAGTTAAGGACCAACTCTCATCAATTGCTGTGAAACCGAGCAGTGAAAAGACCAAAAGAAGCTTGGGAAGAAAGAGTGTGTATATTCTGCACGTCAAGAAAAGTGGAAACAGAAAATCATTTCATTTTAGAGTGTGATGCCTTCAAGAACAGCAGGGACAGCTATGCTAATTCTTGGGTTGATTTATTCAAAGAGGGGATAGTTGAACAGTAGGGTGTACTCATTATCAAGTTGCACAAGAAAAGGGCTGAAATGCAGAAATTAGTGTGAGGTGTTCTATCCCATAGGCTATCTTTAGCTTCGTGGATGTTAAAATCTATTCAAAGAGGGCACTCATTATCATAACAGGTAATTCTTGGGTTGATTTAGTTAAAGAGGGGATAGTTGAATAGTAGGGGGCACTCATTATCAAGTTGCACAAGAAAATGGCTGAAATGCAAAAACTAGTGTGAGGTGTTCTGTCGCATAGGCTATCTTCAGCTTCGTGGATGTTAAAATTTCTTTCTTTCTTCATTGCTTTGTTGGTTTTGTGTTTTAAAACGTTGTTTTCTGGGAGAGGAGCTTATGTGTTTTTAAACCTTACATTTGGGCAAGGGGTGCTTGGACGCTTGTTTGATTGGCTGAGCTTTAAAGGACTTGAAGGGAACTTGGATAGAAAGGTAAAAACTTACTTGGAAGAAATTCGGGCGTAGAAGCTTGAAAGACGGGCCCACCAAATTGGAAAAGATTATGGAAATTTAGGCCCATAAAGTGCTTTGTGCCACTCACCAAATGGAGGAGGGAGAGAGTTGGAAGGTAGATATCTGTACATGGCATTTGATCAATAGATCAAGGGCGCACTATTCTCAATGAACGTAGGGGAAAATACCAACTGATAAGGAGGGTTGTTTGCCTTGCTCATTGAACATGGGCTATGGTCATTTGGTCCTCAACTTAGCTTTTATCCAAGTGTATTGTAGTTGATGTGCACAAACACAACTCATGTGTCCAAACTCCAATCAATATGCAATCAATGAGGCCCCTACAATCGGACAATGTTGATCTTCTCCGTCTTTGAACTTAGTTGACCCTAAATTAAAAATTCTTTGTGAAGGCACTTCTACATGCTTTGGGATATTTTTTTGGAAGAATTATATATTGCATTTTTTTATTATTCATTTGGATTAGATATATTTCTGTTTTCATGCATTTTGAGCCTCATATTTCATTTTTCTGATCATGGAGTCTTTTTTTCAAAGTCTCAAAGCTTAAGTTTTCCACACCATTTAAGGAGATTATTGAAGTTGTATTGTTAGCTTATAAGACAAGTTCAAACAACCTTTCAAACCTCTCTTTGGGGACAACAACTGATAAGAGAAAGCAATAGAAAGTACATGAAACATTCAACATGGAAAACCAGCTCAACAATCTAAGAAATTGAAATCTTGGGGTGAAATCTATAGAAGGTAACTTAGAGAATTTTGATATTTGGAGGAGGTTGGAGCAAGGAACAAAATATAATATGATCTAACATTAAAATGAAGAATAAAAGTATGAGGATTAATTTGTTTAACTTATCTATTTTCATACGGCTAGGGAGGTCTCATTAAAATTTTGTACTTGGGTGGTTCTAATTGGTTGAACTCCAATTGTTGAATCCATTCCTACTCTTCCTAAGTCCTATTGATAAACATTATTCCTAAGGAGTAAGTTGTGATGTCATAGAATAATTGGTTTTGTGATGTCATTGTAAAGATTAATCCATGTTCTTAAAGTGGTAATGCACATAATGACATTTTAGTGAAACAACATCATGCATGTTTGATGCAGTGAGCTTTCTTTCCATGTTAATCTGTTATATTCTTTACCACAACTATGTGATACGCATGTAGGAGGTATGGAACATGTATAAAAATTCATTATGACGATTATTCATGTACTTGGAGTATTAATGAATGTATGGACATTTTAGTAACCAAGTATCATGTGTATTTGATGTGACAAAATTCTTTCTATGTTAATACATTATGTTCTTTACTATAGCTATGTTATATTCATTCAGGAGGTTTAGTATGCATTAAAAAATTCCTTCCTATATGAATAGATGATTGTATTACATCATTGTGGAGATTATTCAATGTACATGGGAGTAGTAATGAATGTATGGACATTTTAGTAGCCAAATATCTTTTGTATTTGATGTGAAGAAATTTCTTTCTATGTTAATGTTATATGTCCTTTATGACAACTGTATTATATGCATTTAGGAGGTTTAGCGTGCATAGAAAAATTCCTTTCTATATGAATGGTTGATTTTGTGATATCATTATTGTGATTATTATATGTACTTACAACGGTATAAATCTAATGACATTTGAGTGACCATGTATCATGTTTAATGATGTAATGAAGTGTTGATATTTAATTATGTTGTCTCCTATGAGCTTGTGTCACTCATATGATGTGATATTGTGAAAAATAAAAATATTGAAAACTAAAGGAGAGGGAGTTTGGTTTGAGCAAAGCAAACAAACTAGAGGTGAGAGGAATTGGAGGACTTGAGTGCAACCTAATACATTGCTATAGCATACTTAGCTCGAAAGAGTTTGTAGAAGCACATACAACCCTCATGGATGCGGTTGACCACAACATGTGGAATGGGTATTTTGAATGTACTATTGACAACCTTCAAAGTTCAAACATTCAATGGTCTCAATACCTTGAGTTCAAAAGGGAAGTCATGAGGAACAATAGAGAGATGTGGAGAGAGAATGAATCCTCAAGCCCCATGGGGACTTAGAAACAAAAAGGAAAAACTAGAAAGAGAGGACAAGTTACAATGTTGAGGAGATTTAAGAATTACGAGTAAGTGCATAGACATTTCCACAATCCATATGATTATTGTTGGTAGCTTCTGAATCTGATTGTGTGCAATTTTTTTACATCAATGTTTCGGATCAAACTCTGTGATCCATCATCATGATGCATAGAATTGTGACTTTTCATATGTACAAGAACAAATCACTACTTGTAGGAAAAAGGACTTTTCCTAGCCCAATAATGCTCTTTCTTTACTAGAATTATTGTGGGAGATAAGGATAAGGATAAATTTATTAATGTCCAACAGAAGATTACAAAGAGGGTCCAAGGGACCACCAAACAATAAACAAGAGGCCAGCCCATAGCGGGGACACCAAATGGTGCTTGAGAAAAGACAACACCAACAACAAAAGCAAACAACAACAATGAAAGAAAGAAAGGAGGGGAGAGAGGGGGCAAAGGAGAACCAACAAGGAAACCCCCAACCCCCAACCCCCAACCCCGAACCCCCCTTACCGGCCTAGAGCAGAAGTGAAGAACCCCAGAACATAGGGTAACCCATAGAACTAGAAAGGGCCCGAGCCGCTTTTGTAGACTCTTGGAAGAGGAAGAAGGCCGTTGTTAAAAAGAATCCTTTCGGGGCTTCACGGATTTGGTATGGCTAGAAGGAGACCAAGCTGGCATTTTGTACTACGCGCTGAAAGGAGCCTAGGGAAGAAGGAGGTGATAAGATGACAAGAATGCTGGCTCGTGGGATGCCACCATTGGAGTGAGTGGTCTTGAAGCCTCACAACCTTATGAAGATAAAGTGCTAGGCACCTCTGATCCATGAACTTGAAGAAAGTGGAGAGAGACTGTGCTTCCCTGAAAAGGCAATAGAATCTTCCACAAATCTTGTTGTAGATGGGGCAATGGAAGATGAAATGACCTTCGACTCAACCTCCCCAATGCTGCAAAGCTGGCAAATCTTGTTTTTTCTAACAAGGTGATGATTAGTCTCGTTGTGGAGCCGACGTGAACCTAAACTGAAAGAACCGAGATTATGAAGGATGGATTAAACAAATGAGTAGAGAAAATTATGAAGGACGAATTTATCAAATGAATGGATGACTTTGATTATAGCATTGGAGATTGGAGGTGAAAGCATGGATAATGGGAGGACTAATGAAGAGAATAGCAATGAGAGGATTGTCAAGGAAGAGATTGATCAACCTTGATGGTGGGAAGATTGTTGAATGGAAGCTAATTTGAGGAAGGTGATAGAGAAATTATCCACCAAATAAAGGAAAATAGGGCACCAAGTTAAGATATAGGTTGCACCCTTTATCTTTAGAATAGGTTGCTTGGGTTTAAGGACTAATTTTGTGTAATGGGCATAGGGAACTGATATTGATACTATAAATAATGGGTTCTTGGTGGAGACAAAGTTACTAGTGTTAGAAGGTTGAGGGAAATTGGGGCGTGCTAGTTGAATGAAAGACACATAATCCCATAATAACCACCAATGTTGCCACAAAAACAACCAAAGAATTTAGGAATTATGGTAAGTCCACAATCAATAGGGGATATGGAAAAAATTAGCCAAGTTCACAAATGAGGGAAATTGAGAGCTTGAGAGGCATTGTAGCATGTGTGATACAATGGATTGGTAGTGGGTAAAATGAAGAAGGTTATGTGTGTAGATCCCTTCCCAAAACCTTGTAATGGATTGTAAACTATTGATATCTAGGAAATGACAAGATGGATATGAATACTTTGGACAAGTTAAGAAAAGCATTTAAAAAGGAATTCGGTAACTTTTGAATGACAAATTGAGAACAGCATTTGAGAAGGAATTTAATAATTAGCGAGGACACTTTTCTTGAACAATCTGAATAAGTCATAAGGAAGTTCATCATGAATGTGCCAATGATGATGACCAGGATAGTATGAGACAAAAGCTGCCCAAAGCATAGAGCTGTGAACAATGTGAATATTGTGAACTAGAGTGCAAATGTGGTAATAATAGGAGATCATCCCTTAAAAATTATATTCAAGAATTCTTGCACACGAGAAAGGGCACCAAGTCCAAGCAAGAAAAATAGCCATTTATCGAAATTGACCCATGTGAAATGGATGTCTAATGCATTGGTTCCTATCGAATTTGGCAGTGGAGCACCACTAGTCTAGATAGAGATGTAGGAAGATTGAGTAATGGATTCCATGATACTTACAACAAAATTAATTGACCCTATCTTATTGCACATGGTTCTAGGATGAAATCTCATTGAAGCAGTTCTAGATTTGGCCTTGAGAGTGAATATGCTTTTGGAGAGCATCCAAAATAGATTTGAATGAGTTGACAATTTGACCACCTTTGTTCAGGTTGGCAATGGTAAAAATATTTGTCATTGAATATCTAGGAGTCTTAGTGGCACAAGTGCAAATAGAAGGATGATGCTTCTTGATTGACTTTTTGGTAATCTTGTATTTGAAAACAACTTATGATTTATTTTTAGGACCACCATGGATGCATAAGGTTAAGTTTGAACTAAGTATGAAGAAGGTGGTATTGAGTCAAAAAGGGGTGTCATCTCTTGGAGGATGAATACTAATCAGATGTCTGAGCATGACAATTAGAATAGTGCTCCTAGAATGAGGGACATGAAAAGTAGATTGTTACATTGGCATATGGCAAACATTGAGATATTGTCCTCATTGTAGTTTTGTGCCGTGATTGGAGAAAAGCCTATGGAAGACAATGATAAGGAGAAATGGTTAGTGAAGGAGAAGGATATTGACCAAGCTATGGAAAAAGTGCAAGATATGTGAGTTCTTGTTATATTTCATGGGTGAATTGAAGATGAACAACACTCCCTCTATGGTTGGTTAATGAAGACATGGTCTGTCAGTCCATGCTTTGTCTCGTGGCACACATGGAACCCAACTAGATGATGTGCACTTTGTTTTTTTACTCACAAGTGTTGTATAGCTCAAAAACTGCAGAGTGATAGAGAGATTCCAATTTGCTCTGCAAGCTGCTAGTCCTTTGAATCCAACTGAGGTATGCATGCAAAAAGGAAGATAGTTAATTCTAGGCAGCTAGAAAAACTCAAGAAATGTTAATTATTATATATTATTAGTAATTTTGATTTCTCGCAAAGAGTTTTGTCAATGTGTAACAATATAATTCCCTTTTAACAGCCCTCCTTGCATATGTTGAGGCATTGCCATCAATTTCAAATGGAAGCTACAGTTTTCACAAGCTTGATGTTAGGGTTGTGAATATATTTTTCTGAAGGAAGTTGGATGATTTCGTAGTTTTTCGGAATGGAACATTGTATGCCTTTTATTGATGAATTCAGTGGAGTCGGAATTTCTAGGGAATAACCGAGTAAGCAATGAATTTTTGAAGATACTGTGATACTCATGGATCCTGAGTACCTTGGTGAGATTTTTTGGTCTTGGTCCTATCTCCTATCACAATAGCTTAGAACATGGATGGATCAATCTTTAGCTGTTGCCACCTGTGATGGATCCTAGTGGTGCTAGTGATTGATTGGGAATTTCTTATTATTTCATGTTCACGTGCAGTTTATTTGGATAAAGTGTCTACAAAGCCTGCTCTATATATATGACTCAAACGACCATGCCATATTTCACTTAAAATCAGAATATATTTTAAATAGACAATGAAAAGCTTGTCCAGTTAAGGTCTTCGACCTTTATTCTCAAGCTTTCTAAAAGTGGCAGGTGCATTGCACTAATTAAACGATATCACTAAGCATTTAGAATCTTAGATAGACCATATTATTTTTAGCTTCTTCCTTTTAGCTGTTATCCTCTCTAATTTTGATTCTTCAGCCTTGAGTTGGTCATAGCCTAACTTCATAAAAGTTGGTAAAATGCTTGGATTTCTGCAGTTAAACTGACATTATATCCATTCATAACAAACAAATAGTGAATCTTGATGGTTATTTTGTATAAGGATTGAAAATGCATGCATATGCAACATAGTCTGTCGTTTTAATGACCAAAACTCATGGTTGATTTACTTTGAAAATCACATGACAACAAATTTATTGATCCACTATTTGATTTTATCAGATCTGTCAATTGAATATATGTATAGGCCAATGTTTGACAATGGAGAATTGGGTAATAATTATATTCCACGCTTAATTGGAAGCTTGTATGACAAGCCCTTAATGCAAAACAAATAAACAATTTTCATTTCTTTGTCTGTGAATGATTATAATAGGACTTTGCTTCATTCTTCTTTCAAATATTTAGAGTAATTGTGTAATGTCCCCTTCCGATTGTTGACTAACAGAATGGTTGTTTCTAGCCTTTTCTCCCTTGAGGCTAGAAACATGAATGAATTAATAAGGGAGCAAATGAATAATTAAGATGCAGCCGAAAAAGCAAAAGTCTTATTTATTCAACATCTAATTATTCTTCAAGTTCACTTAAGTTGTTTTCTCATCAGCAACTTGATGTGGGTCCACCAAAAATCTCTTGACCTGCAATTTTAGAAGGAAAAGGAAAGATTGGGCTGATGAGTCAGCTGTTTACCAAGTTTAGAAACCGCTGGCTTTTTCCTGATTGGCATCTCTGGGCTATAGAGCTAATAAGACAAGCTGGCTGAGAAGGCATGCAATTATTATGAGTTTTTATTATTTTCTTCTCTGCAGATCACAGCTCTGTTTCAAGATGAAAACCCTGTGGCAGTTATTGTTCTGGACGCAACCCCAGCACAATCAGTAATCAGCGTTTCTAGTACAGCAGGTCGTGGTCCTGTAGATGCAAATTAGAACAAAAAGAAGCTTTATCAGCCTGAACACACATACAGGAAGCAGTGAGTTTGAGGACCACCCAAAAATCTGAGTGTTTCTTGCAGTTGGAAATTAATTTGGAATATTGGTATGTACTAGTTAGAAATAAATACCTGCACATTCAGATTATGTAATGAATTGTGGGGCTTTCAGTGGTATCAGAGCCACAAGCCCTAGTAGCATGTGGGGGTTTCAATTTGCAGGATTGCTTTTTGAATGCATGTCATAGATTTCCATTGCATTTCAAAAAATTAAAGTTGCTTTTGGCACCTAACCCAATGCATGCAGCTATAAAGTACTTCTATGTATCCCATAGGGCTTGATGTTTGAACTACACAGATATAACACGAAGTAGGTCGGGGCAACAAGAAGACGTTGAAATTAACCCAACTGACGCTAGGATGGGAGAAAGAAGAGATGGCAGCCCACAGAGAATTAAATAATCAACTTAATGATTTCCTGACAATCTTTGCCCAACAACAGTAGCAGCAAATGAAACTACAGAGGCAACATCAACAGTAGCAACAGGAGCTTCAGATGCAACAATAGCAGAAAATGTTGCAACAATTCCAAGATTGTATGATCACAGCGATGAGACAATTGAGAATTGGACATTCAAGGTCAGGAAGTTCCAGTAGGTGACACAACAGAAGTGAAGCCGGGCATGAGAACCAAGCCAGAGAAAACTCTAATGTTGTGAGAACAACATATACATGGTTTGATCGACCATTATGTCCCACTTTCTTACCTCGTCCAGTTGAAAGAGAACCAATTCCTGAGGTTGAGGTAGAAGAGACACACATCACAGATGATATCATAGAGGCTCAAAATGAATACATACAACTTCTAGTTGATGTAAGGCAGCTGATGAACTTAAATCAGTTCATGAACCAGCGTAAGGACAAAGCTAGGAATTGTCTAGAAGGGCAAGACAGGAGGCCTAGAGGGCAAGCTAGACAGGGCTTCTAGCCAGGGGACTACAAGGATGCCTTGAACAAAATTACAATTCCGACTTTCAATGGAGCCAGAGAATTATCAGCTAGATCATGGGTCCATAAGTTGGACACCTTTTTGGCACTCAAGCCCGTGGAAGAAGAAAAAGCGATTCAGTTTGCTACCATGCACCTAGAAGGAGTAGCATATGATTGGTGGCAACACAGACTTGTTTCCCAGGATCATGCCATGTTCATTCTTATGAAGAGTTTGTCAAAGGGCTGATTACTCGATTTGACTGGAAAAAGATAGAAGTCTATTATAGGGAATTCGTACAGGTCAAGCAAGTAGGACATCTAGAGTCTTACATCAATGAATTCCAAAAACATTCTGTAATGGTACCCGATATGCCTCAAAAAAGGGTAACAATGCTCTTTGTTGAAGGTCTAAGTGACAAATTAAAAGGTTTGGTTATGACTCATAGGCCTAGTTCATTAGATGATGCTATTGGATTGGCCATGGATTTAGAAGTCACACCTTCCTACCAGCCATCGAGGAAAGATTTCAGTCCTTGGAAATTTGATAAGAAAAGTTTAAATCAATAGAACATGGATTTCAATCAGCAAAGGAACATACCTTCCAAAATTGAGTGAGAGACATGAAATGAATTAAGGAGAAATTTCTGTTTCAATTGTAAAGGCAAGGTACATTTGATAGAAGTCCATTCTGATAATGAGGAACAAATGAACAGGAGAACACTGGTGAAGATGTTGCACAAGAGGTTCAACCTCAACAGATTGAGTTGGAAGATACTGTTGACAGAGAGACCTCACACATTGCCACGTTATCTGGAGTTCCTCGCAGCCGTCCTTTCCGATTGAAAGGTGTCCTTAAAGGGCAAAGGATGGTATGTTTAGTGGATAGTGGAGCTACACACAATTTTATAGATGAAGGATTGGTAAGCAAGTGTGGATAGGCTAAGGAATTCCCTGGATTCAACATTTTTGTTTAGATGGATTTCCCTTAAGTTACAATCGAGTCGTGCCACAACTTAACATACAAATGGGAGATTACACATTGACAGGTGATTTTTATGTGCTTGGGTTAAGTAATGTGGATGCTATTTTAGGGGTCCAGTGACTAGAGTCCCTTGAATGTTATGTTCAAGACTTAAAATAGATGCAATTGGAATTCATGGTCAATGGAAAGAAAACAATACTTAAAGCTATGGTTGATGGTGGACCACAGGTGGTTTCAGCACAGAGGATGGAGGCTCTTTTTAGACATGATAATGTGGAATGGGCAGCTTAGTGTTTTGTTTCCAGCAAATCTTTGACCAGCAGTGAGTCACCTTGTCATGGGGATATTCAGACGTTGTTAGATAAACATAGTGCAGTATTTGGAGATATTCCTCTTGGTCGTCCACCTGATTCGGGGTTTGAGCTCGTGATTGAGATGGAAGAGGGTTCAAAGCTTGTTGTCACAACACCTTATAGGCATCCCCACCATTATAAGGAAGAAATTGAAAAAACAATTAAGGAGTTGCTGAAAATAGGTCACATACGTCCTAGTTCCAGCCCATTTGCTTCTTTAGTTGTGCTGGTTAGGAAGAAGGATGGAACATTGCGAATGTGTATAGATTATAGAGCACTGAACAAGAGAACCATTAAGAACAGTTACTTGATTCCCAGGATCGATGAGCTTTTGGATGAGTTACATGGGGCAGTATTCTTCTAAAAAATTGATCTACGTTCATGATATCACTAGATTAGTGTTCGGGAAGAGGATGTACAAAAGATTGCTTTCTGTTGTCACTATGGGCATTTCGAGTTCCTGGTCATGCCCGTTGGACTCACAAATGTACTTGCAACATTCCAGTCTTGCATGAATCACACTTTCCGAGATCAATTGCGTAAGTTTGTTTTGGTATTTTTTGATGACATTTTAATATACAACAAAACATGGAGTGAGCATTTGCAACATTTGGATAAAGTATTGGGTATCATGGGAGCGTAGTCATTATTTGCAAAGGCTTCCAAATGTGAATTTGGGATGATAAAGATTCTCTACTTAGGTCATGTGATTAGAGCTGAGGGTGTAAAGGTGCACCAAGAGAAAATTCAAGCAATCCTAGATTGGCCACCACCAAAAAACATATATGAATTGAGAGGATTTTTGGGGTTGTGTTGCTACTACAGGAGGTTTGTGTGCGGGTTCTCACAGTTGGCATCCACCTTGACTTATCTCACAGAAGGGGGCATTCCAGTGGTCTAGTGAGGCACGAGTTACGTTTGACAAACTCAAGTAAGTCATGAGAACATGCCCAGTTTTAGCACTACCTGATTTCATGTAGCCCTTTGTTGTTGAATGTGATGCTTCGAGACAAGGGATTGGTGCAGTTCTAATGTAGAACAAGCACCCCATTGCATTCGAGAGTAGAAAACTCAGAGAACTAGAAAAATTGTATTCCACATACGATAAGCAGATGCTAACGATTATGCATGCACTAGCCAAGTTTAGGCAATATTTGGTGGGATCCAAATTTGTAGTACAAACAGATCACAACGGTCTCAAGTATGGGTGAGCAAGATTCAGGCTTATCACTTTGATGTTGAGTATGTAAATCAATCTGAAATTTCTCACTGAGATTTCAGCTGTCTGGAAATCTCAACTCTTGGCTGAATATGCGAAGGATACATTTGCTACTGATTTGATTGATGGAAAGGTACAAGATGACAGGTATGTAGTAATGGATGGAATTATTTATTATAAGAACAAATTTATCTTGTACCAAATTCCAAGTTGAAGGCCAAGATTTTGAGGGCATTGCACGATGCACCTTTAGTAGGATACCTAGGCTTCTTTGAAACATACCGATAGATTCGTGAATGGTTTACTTGGAAGGGATTGAAAGATGAGGCATTACAACATGTTAAAGAGTGCTTGACTTGCCAACATAATAAGTCAAAACACATGTTCCCTGCGGGTCTACTACAACCACTTCTGATACCTGAACAAAAGTGGGAGGGAATATCAATGGATTTTATCACCGGTTTACCCCAAGTGCAAGGGAAAGATTGTATCTTCGTAGTTGTGGACAAGTTAACAAAATATTCCCATTTCTTAGCCATTGCTACTGATTTTTCTACCTCTCAGGTTGCTGAATTATTTTTCAAGGAGATTTTTCAAGTTGCATGGTCTACCTAAGACCATTGAAGACCATTGTGAGTGATTGGGACAACAGATTCATCAATATGTTTTGGCAGTAGTTGTTTTGATTGGCAGGTACTACCATCCTCAAACGAATGGACAGACAAAGATTGTAAACAAATATGTAGAGGGCTACCTTAGAAGCTATGTTTCGGGGCAGCAACGTGCTTGGGTAAGATGGCTTCATTTAGGTGAGTATTGTTACAATACCACCTATCATATGTCAATTGGTATGTCTCCTTTTAGGGCCTTATATGGGTATGCCGTTTTATCATTTATACACTTGGCATTTGATAACAATAATGTTCCTCGTGTAAAGGAGACAATTCAGAGTTATTAGGATATTCTCAAGGCACTGAAATAAAACATCCAACAGGCCCAAAATCAACAGAAAATGTATGTAGACAAGCATAGAGTGGAGAGAATATTTTAAGTTGGAGACTTGGTTTTCGTGCGTCTACAACCATATAGGAGACAGTCTTCATTGAAGAGTAGTGGTGCGGAAAAATTGAAGCCACGATTTTATGGGCCTTGCAAAATCCTTAAGAGAATTGGTGAGATTGCATATAAATTGGAACTTCCTGAAGGAAGTAGGATCCATAATGTTTTCCATGTTTCTTGGTTGAAGAAAGTGTTGGGTCAGCATACAATCACATCTTCCAAGCTGCCACCTTTGGACGAAGAAGGGAAGTTGGTATTAGTGCTCGAGGGTATTGCTGATTGGAGAGAACGAAAGTTGAGGTCTAAGATGGTCCGAGAGTATCTAATAAAATGGAAGGAGTTACCTAGGAAGGTGAAGAGATTTTGCAACATCCCAATTTGCGATTGCTAGTGGACCAGTAATCCCGGGAAGGGAGGACTATAATGTCCCCTTTTGATTGTTGACTAACAAAATGATCGTATTTAAGCCTTTTCGTCCCTTGAGGCTAGAAATACGAATGGATTATTAAGGGAGTGAATGAATAATTAAGATGCAGCCGAAAAAGCTAAAGTCTTATTTATTGAGCATCTAATTATTCATTGAGTTCACTTAAGTTGTTTTCTCATCGGCAACTTGATGTTGGTCCCCCAAAAATCTCTTGACCTGCGATTTTAGAAGGACAAGGAAAGATTGGGTTGATGAGTCAGGTGTTTACCAAGTTTAGAAACTATTGGCTTTTTATTGATCGACATCTCTAGGCTATAAAGCTAAGACAAGTTGGGTGAGAAGGCATGCAATTATTATGAGTTTTTATTATTTTCTTCTTTGCAGATTGCAACTCTATTTTAGGACAAAAACCCTGTGGCAGTTACTGTTCTGGATGCAACCCCAGTACAATTAGTAATCAACATTTCTAGTACATGTCGTGGTCTTGTGGATGCAAATTAGAACAAAAAGAAGCTTTAATAGCCTGAACAGACATACAGGAAGTAACGAGTTTGAAGACCGCCCAAAAATCTGAGAGTTCCTTACAATTAGGAATTAATTTGGAATATTGGTATGTACTAGTTAGAAATAAATACTTGCACGTTCAGATTATGTAATGAATTCTCTGTCAATTCCATGGACTAATACTCATTGTTGTGTGGGTTAACTGTAAGTGTGGAAGTTGTAAGTTCTTCAGTTATTATTGTGAAACAATTTCTTTTCAAATAAATAGTAGACTTGTGGTTTAATTTGCAAATACCCAGGGAAAGATCATTTCAGTGGTATTAGAGCCATAAGCCTTGCTAGCCTTCTAAGGCCCAACCACAACACCAAAAGACTGGCTTGGTGGTAAGGGCAGCTACCTAGGGTGTTAAGGGTGTGGGGCACATCTCCCATCGCTGGAGCATTCGAGGATGGGGACCACTCCCTAATTAAGCAGACCTCAGACACGTGGCCGTTGGGGCACACCACTTGCGCACGGGACATTACAACCCACCATGCTCCGCGGGTCTCGACCTTGAGACCTCGGCTTTGATCCCACTAAGGCCCAACCACTACACCTAAAGAACAACCCGGTGGTAAGGGCGGCTACCCAGGTTGTTAAGGGTGTGGGGCACATCTCCCATCACTGGAGCATCTGAGGGAGGGGACCACCCCCTAGTTATGCAGACCTTGGGCACGTGGCCGCCGGGGCACACCACCCATGCATGGGACATTACATATTGTCTTTAAAACAAATATGTTTTTGGCATTGATCTATCTTTTTGCCCAAGTTATTCATTTTAGAGGTATTATATCTATGCATTGATTGGGTGTGTTTCTCTATCTTTAGTCAAGTGATACTTATGCACTTCACAATGGAATATGCCATCTCACTAGTGGATTTCACAGAAATTATAAAGTTGAATCTGCACTGCAGAGTTATGTTTAATTCAACATCTCTACCTAGTCATCCTTTTATAGATCTAGATGTTTGTATATCTTCAATCTTTAGCTTCATGGTCAGGCTTTTCAAGTCAATAGTGGCAGCAATCTTACTCATTTGCATTACAAAGCAATACTTTCCAAAGTAGTTGGCACTCATTGTAGCAAACGAGAGATATTTCCTCATACTAGATCATCTTTCTAACCCATTAAATATAACATTAATAGGTTTCTGGTTGCACTATTTTAGTTATTGCCTTACATGGCAACTTTTTTTGTCTTTATTAATACCCTTATTAGATTTTTTTTAAAAAATTAAGCGTTTGGTAAACCTTTTAACATGAACAGTGACACTGGAATGACATGCCCTCCGACCTCACATGAAACCCTTTTGACCTAGAGCTATGAATCAGTGAAGCCACAAATGGGGTGCCTCATCCCCATTTTAACAAAGCTGAGGCTCAAACCCATGAGCCCATTGGATCAGTGAAGGCACAAGCTCGTGATCACAATGGCCTAGCAGGGGTTTGAACCTTGGTGGGAAAAACAACGCCACCACTTAACCAACACACTAAGTGGTGAAACCACACCCTTATTAGAAATAAATGGTAGTATTGTTTGGTAAATAGAGTCTTTCCATTGGCTCACGAGCTGTAACAAACTGTTTGAAACTTTGAACCTAGTGTTGATTTGGTGACATTGAATAGGCACTTATTCTTATAATTTTCCTAATTTAATTGTTTATGTTATAGAACTTTTACTTACATTTTAAAAGTCAATTTAATTTGTTTTTGATTTTTCAGGGTGTAGCTGTGCAAGCTCAATTGTCCAATATACAAGTTCCCAGTGATTGGCAAGAACATACAACCTCTGAGGGTAAAAGGTATAAATAATATATCTTTTGGATTTTTAAGTGAAATGTGTGCTTTTGCAAGAATTTTGCTCTTTCACATTGTTAATTTTTTCTTTTAGTGAGCATACAAAGAATTTAAGCATTTACAACTAGAAGGCAAACTTTGACTTCCTTGTAGATATTACTATAACAAAAGGACAAGACAATCAAGCTGGGAGAAGCCATATGAGTTGTTGACTCCAACTGAGGTTAGATATTATCAGCACTTTCTCATCTTATGATTTGTATCTGTTATATATTGATATTTTTTAGTAGAAACCAAGATCTGGAGAAATAGAAAAGCTAAACATCCCCTCAATGTTTTGCTGATGTTATATACCACTGTCAATGCCATAGCAGCAAATCTCTTTTTGGGAAAAAAATGACGAACTAAAAATATAAGATTTATTGAAAAAATCAGGATTTCAACCGGAAAAAATTGGACTGAAAAAACATCAAAAAATGTTGAAAAAGAGACAGAAACTACCTGTGTTTGAAATTTAAAGGCTTTTCCATGGCATAGAGATATAGAGAGCAAATAAAATAGAGAATTTTCCCCATGATTTGTTCAATTGAAAATTTTGACTAAAACAGCAGATTGCAGTATAGCGTGTAAGCTTTGCTACTAAAGGATTATATGGTTAGTTCTGTATGAAGTTGATTAAGTTATTGCGAGGTTAACAAAAAAGCAGTTGAATGATATGGGAGTAGACCTCTAGTCTTGTTGTATGATGTGAGTGGATGGTAAAATGTTACTAACAGCACCGTATTCCAAATTAATATTAAAAAAAAACATTTTATCACTTTGAAATTTTCAAATATGAAGCTTCAAAGAATATATCATTGAAATAGAAATCTGATCAATACATAGAGGACAAACCATTTCTCATAACAGATAGATTCAAATGGGAAAGAATTATGCATTTGCGAAGATCCAAGGTGTGAAATCAAGTCACATTTAAAAGCTTTTCTATTAAACTAGGCCTTCAAATTTAGTCAAAGTACTAACTCATATAAAGTAGACATAGAAGATAAACACAACACACATTTTAGGATAGATATGCATAATATCAAAATAAGCATACAAAATCATAATAACCAAGATTTTGTTGTCATAAAGATTGGACATCTTGGTGCAATTCTGGGTTACATATAAATATCAGGTTGATGATTTTATGTAGCCAAGGGTTTTTGAACTACAACTTGAGAGAAAAATAAAATGCTATGAAGACAAAAGATGATATACATATAACATTTACCTCTTTGCTATTAGTAACAAGACTGTAAAAAAATCAAACTATCGCATTGTTATCAAGTGAAGCAATAATGTGAAAGAGAGCACAAATTAGCATTAAATTCAAGCCATTTAGCCATGAATATGAATTATTTATCTCCAAAGAAAAAATTTACAAGGCTATCTTGGATAATGAAAGAACTTTATGTTATATGATGTGTTGCTTATAAAAGAAGTGAGAGAAACAATGGCATGGCTTTACTTGGACAGATCAATTAATCTACTTTATCTATTATTGCAAATCAATAACCACTTATTTTCTTGGATGATTTTGTAAGTTTTATTTTTGTATCTTCTATTTCCTAATATAAGTAGCAAGAATAACCATGCTTTGGATTTACTCAGACAATCAATTAATCTACATTGTTATCTATTATTGCTACAGCGGGCAGATGCATCTACAGACTGGAAAGAATTTTCAACTCCAGATGGACGAAAGTGAGTAGTTTCTCAGTTTTCATCGTTAAGTTTTGAGTGGTGAAGTTATGCTACCATATTCTTTGCACAAAGTCCATGATCTTTCATGCATTCAATGAAGTACAAAATTTCTTGTTTAGGTTGAATTATAATTGTATTGTTCATTTCTATTGCAATTTACAGGTATTATTACAACAAGGTTACAAAACAGTCAAAGTGGACTATGCCAGAGGAAATGGAGGTTTGTATTATTTTTTTTGTGTTAAGCTATTTTAGTTTTTGGTGAGTGTTTTAGGAATTTTTACAGAGAATAATTTATATGCACAATACTGTATAAAGTAATTATTAACACACTTCATTTTGTCTTTATCAGGCAGCTCGGGGGCAGGCGGTACAAGCAGCAATGTCTGTCTCTGGAGTTACTTCTCCAATATCCATAGATGTTACAGGTTCCTCTTTGATAAAATACTCAAATATATCTAATGGAAACTCCAATTTCACCAATGCAATCTCAGGGTCTGCAGTTGTGGCAGCTATGCCACCGACATGCTCAAGTTTACCTTCTTCTTTTGGAGTTGTGTCAGCAGGAATGCTTGCACCAGTTGCCAATTTATACACAGCTGGTCCATCTGTAGCTGTAATTGCTAATTTACCTAGTCTTGTGTCTGCCCCTCTGTTGGTAGCATCAACATCTGCAGAAACCACATCTTCTGTGACATCAACTAATATTTCAGCATCTATATCTACTGGCAGATTTACAACTGTAATAGCATCCAAAACAGATGTGGAAGCTGTAGTTGCTAATGAATCCTCCAATTCCATAGCAGAATCACCTGCAGCAGTGGCGTAAGTATTTATTTTTTGAGCTTTTTATGTGTTCTCTTATGAAGATGTTGATCATTTATTGGAACACATTTTCTATCACAGCACCAGATTTCTGAAGCAGCATTAATCTTTTTACCATGCTTTGAATTGCCTCCATTAAGTACATATTCTGAAGATATTTTCCTGCCTTTTAGCTTCTTAATTAAAACTTTCTGCAATTGAACGGTTTCTGATCAGATATATTTCAGTGTTTCTCCATGTGATTGTGACCTTAAAATATCATTGATTGAGAGGATCTACAGGACCTACTTTGTTCTTCAATCCATCTTGGGGCGGTGGGGCAGGGGTGGGGGCAGGGGCGGGAGAGGGAGCAGGGTTGTTAAGAGAAATGTTCTAAACTTTTAAGATAGGTTCACATATTTTTAGCCCTCTGTAGGGTGACATCATCTCCAACTGCACAGAGATTTCAGCTCTGAAAGCCGGTCCCTATCACTATGTGTTTGATTGCTTTCAGTAGACTAGACCTTGATAAATAGAAGAACCTAAAGAACTCTCATACATCTAAGAATGGCTACTCAGTTACTCTGCCTAGGTTAGTCCTGAGAGGATGCCATCTGAAACGTACAGAATTGAAACCTGAGAGTTCTGGAATCAGGATGTATAAAAAGATAAAATCTGAATTTCTCACATGAGAGACTTGAATGCCAAAATCAAAACTTAACCGGTGAGCTCTGATATCCACTGAAATGAATCTGATTGAAATCTGGGATCCCAGAAACAGGAGCTTTATGAAAGTATGATTTTTTTGAGACAGAAATCTGAATCACCAAACTACAATCTAACTGATCAGCTCTGGTTCATTGAAATTCCTGGAAACAGAAGTCTATTTGATAAATGAACTTTCCACCATAAAAACAATAAAAGGCCACTGTAATACAAACAGCCAAAGATCTCAGTTTGGTGCCTTTATCATTTTTGAATGAAAGTGCTGGACCAGCTAACTCACACAATTTTGCACAAATATTAAATTGCTGGACTAGATAATCTACCTTTAGTAATAGCTGCACAAACCCAAACATCTCCTTAGATGGGTTAGGGTTCTTGGTTTTGACCATTCCCTTATAGTTTTTATCTTTTCTTCATCCACACTTACCCGTTGTGCATTTATTTTATGTCCCAGATAAGATCTCTTCTGACCCAAATTCATATTTTTAGGCTTTAGTGTATAGTGATTCTTGTTCAAGATGCTTGAGGTGTTCTTCCCATGTTTTTCTGTAAATCAAAATGTTGTCCTTGAACACTAATAGGAACTTCCTTAGCTGTTTCCTAAATAAGTTATTCATGCATGATTCAAATGATGTGGGGGCGTTGGTTAATCCGAAGGGTAGGACCAAAAATTCTAAGTGTCCATTTGACACTGAAAGGTGATCTCAGGGATATCTTCTTCCCTCATTCTAATTATGTGGTAACCAGATTGTAAGTCAATCTTAGAAAAGTTTTCTGTTCCACAAAATTCATCAATCAGTTCATACTCTAGGAATAGGATAACAGTTTTTAATAGGCTTTTTGTTCAATGTCTATAATCTATGCACATCCTCATAATACCATCTTTCTTCTTTACAAATACCATCGAGGAGGCAAAAGGACTTGAACTAGGTTGTATGTGGCCCATTTCAAGAAGCACCTTAATGGTTTTTTGAATTTTCTATTTCTTCTTTAAACTTTTGGGGGTTCCTATAAGGTGTATGCATTATGGGTTCAGCTCCTTCTTCAAGTTCTATGGTATGTTCAAAACCTCTCTTGGGAGGAAGTCCGACGCAATGTTGCCAAATTCCTTTTTGTGTTTCATTAAGATGGGTTTGACGTCAATGTGTATGGCTTTGTCTTGGGAGGAAGACTTGTCAAGAATCATGCATTGAGCAGCCCATTCCACCTATCCGTGCCTAAAGGTTCTTTCCATCCTTTTGGACAAAACCACTCTTGGGGATCCATCGGATAGTTGCCATAGGAGGACTTGTTGTTCATTATGTTGAAAGCAAATTTACAATTTTTGGAAGTCTAGGTAGAAACGTCCTAGGGAGGGCACCCATGGGGTGCCCAAGATCACATTGATATCCCCCATATTTACTATTTAGAAGCCTTCTTTGACTGGATGCTTTCCCAAGGTGATGCTTATGAGGTGGACCTGTCAGCCAAGTCTACTTTAAAGCCCTTCAAATCTTTTGTTTCTAATTTCATTTTTGCAAAATAATTTTCATCAATAAAGTTGTATGTTGCTCCACTATCCACAAGGGCAATTACCTTTTGTCCCTTTAGAACACTTAGAATTCGGAATGAGTGATGCTTGGATGCTTTTGAGATGGCAGCTAAGGCTCCATATTATTTTTCATCCCATCTTCTCTTTCTTGGGTTTTTCTTTTCTTCTTCCCATGCTTCTTCATCGGACGATGCCTCTATATTACATGCTTGGATTCTTTTTCTACACATCACAACTCTCATTTTTCCTTACACTTGAAACACAAATGTGTAAGAATTTTTAACATCAACGTTTTGAATCACTTTGTGATTCATCATCAGGATGAAATTTTGAAATGAAAAAGTTCAATGGAGATGTAATGAAATATGGTGCAGATCTGGACTATAAAGGAATGGAGAGGAGTATGAAAAGAGAAGCAAGGGGCCCAAGGAAATTATCAGGCAAAATTTGAATATGGATTGTGGAAATCTGATAGCATTACACAAATGTTTTCTTTGAAGGTCTTTTCGATTAAAAACATGTCTACACCCCCTTTTCTCCTTGCACTTGAAACATAACTTTTCAATTTGAAATTCTTTGCGGTCATCTCTAGGAGGAAATGCTCTTTGATGCCCACATCTCTCACAGGAGGTTTTATCTCTCAATGACATATTTTTGAAGTAACCCTTATCCCTTGTTTTAGTGGTATCAAGTCATAGGGCTTGTAAGGTTGCATCTTGGAGAGGTGTTAGATGCCTTACTGTGGGTATATTATTCTACGCAATATCACAGTAATGTAGCAACGCAAGATTACATATCGCCAATAACATGACAAAGCACTCAGAAGGATAACATGATAACTTTAGACAACATATGGCAGAATGATATGCTTTATTCTCATGTAATGTCATCACAACCATCATCCATTCTCGGTGCCAACAGGCTACATATAAAGTGGCCGACGGTTGGTTGAGTGAATGAACCGTCACCGACCTCCTACAACTATTCGAGAACCAACTGCCATTACATTGCCGATACAACACATAACATAATTATTATTAACAGACTACGGCTAACATCAGCCCCCCCAAAAAACGAAGTCGTCTTCTTGGCGACTAAAAAACAAAATGGTTGATGTAGACACACAAGAAATCTACTGGAGAGAGGGATGATAGGACATCGTAGGACGTGCCAGCTATTGTC
Source organism: Chamaecyparis obtusa (assembly GCA_027943335.1). NCBI lineage: Eukaryota > Viridiplantae > Streptophyta > Pinopsida > Cupressales > Cupressaceae > Chamaecyparis > Chamaecyparis obtusa. Next base: position 184,282 of record BSBK01006706.1, read on the forward strand.
GAAGAAACCTTAGATCAGGGTCCATGATCAATTGTTTCTCGCGGTCTGCCTTCAATAGCCTTAGTGTGTCCTTCAAATCTTTTTCAATGTTTACCAATCTTACTGCTGTGGTCGCGAGTTGTTCCTCCTTCCTAGCCCGAACTAGTTTCTCTTGGGCTACGTCCTCTACCTCTCCCAATTGCTGCTGCAAGGCTATCTCACGCCCTGATGCTAGTGCATGCTCCCCTTCAGCCCTCCGTGTAGACCAAGTCACCTGTTGTAGTTGAAGGAAGGTATCCTGGACAGTCCTCTCTATGCTGTAGAGAACACCCATCATCCCTGTCGGACCTATTGGAATGTGAGGCCTACCCATGCCTCCAACATCTCTACAGTTTCTGTTTGTGGCCATCCCTTTGCAAAAAAGCATCTCGTGAATTCCTAGTAACATTCTTCCTTCATAAATTTCAGAAGCCTCTCTGCTAATTGTATCACTACTGTGTCTTGCCCAACGTCTATTTCCTTGGTAGCTGCTCCCATCGTAGCCATGAAGCGAGCCATCTCCTCCATCTGGCAGCCAAATTGTTGAAGAGTGCTCATGGGGTCCTGAGGATCTGGTGTAACCCATCGTAGCACAATGTCATGCTCTCCCACTTCCTCCCTTTCTCAGAGTGCTTCCGGGGCTCTTGAGATTTCCATCACTTCTACTTGGTACTCTTGTGCCTCCTTTGGCCTCCCATTGGTGGTCTCTGTCTCTGTTACCATATCTCCCCCCTCTTGCATTGGCTTAGGTGCCTCTACAGGTGGCTCCACTGGTACTCCAAGTAGCTGTAGCCCATTATCTATGGAAGCGTGTATGTCTTCTTGCTCGTTGTATTGTTCCCTCCTATTTTCACCAGTTTACATAATTCTATCTTAACTATACAAAAATTGCCTAAGATACATTTATATTGATTGCACAAAAATTATATATAAATTAAACAAGATATCCCTGCTCATCTTATTATTACTCGTCTAAGAATGATTCTTGGCATAATCAGGTTGCTTGGATACCAATCCTCAATAGGTTCTCCCTCAAATTTTACAGATCGCACCCTTAAGCCTTTCTTGGTTCAATGCCCTCAAGGCACTTGGGTTCCCTAATCCCCACCCTATCTTGGGACAACCTATTGGCTGGAGTTTACTCTAGCCTCTCCCTGAACATGCCTTTGACCTCCTTTCTTAGATATTAGAATTAATAATAAGCTTAGCCTGTACATCTAATATTTGTTTATTATAAGGAATTTCAGATTGATATATATATATACCTTCTACAGGCTCGTACTAATATGGTAGGTCATTCTGCTTTGGTATTATTCTGAGCTTGGCGGATAACAGTCGCTGAGATGTCACTTCTGTGCTCCACCAATATCGTAAGTATTACTTAAGTAATTCTTGTTATTGAACTTCTCCTGATATATATATATATATATATATGGTGCGTATGTGATGATTCCCTTTTGGGCAGACTATATTTTAATTAATCCTCGATCAAATTCTTATCTTACTTCCCTGTTGATGCTTCCCAGAATGACAGCGAATGTTATTTATATTATACGGTTGGAGCAATAAGTCACCTGTTAGGGTCGTGACCTCTTTCGTTGCATAACCAATTAACTTAATTGCATTGTTTCTTAATTTAAGGCGTGCGTATTTTATTCGTTCGATTTGCCCAGTCTTGATCGCAATTATCTTGTGCCGATTCTCAGTTGTAATTGACGTCTTGGTCAATGATTTAATATTTTAGATTATTTATCTATTAACTAATATATTCATCTACTTTATTACTTAATTATTTATTTATTAAATACATTGAGTAATTTAACTTATTATTTAGTGATTAATATATTTAATAAAATTAATAATAATTTATCAAATAATATTATTATTAAAATACATTGAGTAATTTAACTTATTATTTAGTGATTAATATATTTAATAAATTTAATAATAATTTATCAAATTTTAATATTAAAATACAATTATAGGACTATCACAGTCCGCCCCTCCTAAATTTGCTTGTCCTCAAGTAATTTAAGAGTTGGGTGTTCAAAAATTTCTTCCCCTTCCCAAGTTGCGTCTTCTTCTAGCAATCCCTTCCATTTAATCAGATATTCTGGAATGATCTTATTTCTCAACTTCTTTTCCCTCATGTTGAGGACTCTTTTTGGTTCTAAGATGAGTTTCCCTTCATCGTCGAGTGGGGGTAGTTCTTCACAAGGCGTGACCGTTGTTCAAGGACCTTCTTTAGTCGTGATACATGAAAAACATTATGGATTCTACTATTTTCTGGTAACTCTAATTCATAGGCTACCTCACTAATTTTCCTTAAAACTTTGTAGGGTCCATAAAATCTTGGTTTTAGTTTCTCCGCTCCGTTGGTTTGATAGATCCTTGTTTATGGAGTTGTAATCTCAAGAAAACCCAATCCCCGACCTCAAATGCTCGCTCAATCTGGTTACGGCCAGCATACATCTTTTGTTGATTCTGTGCATGGTGGAGGTTATCTTTGAGTACTTGTATAATATCCATGTTTTGTTGTGCAAAATCACTAGCTCCTGGTACCCTACTTTCTGGAAGGATTAAATTTCCAAAAGAAGTAGCTTCGTAACTGTATAGTGTCTTGAATGGACTCATTCTAATAGATATATGATGTGTAGCATTGTAGCAGTATTCACCGAGGTGTAGCCATTTTACCCATGCATTCTGTTGTCCTATAACATAGTTTCTTAAGTATCCTTCTATCCATTTATTAACAATTTTTGTTTGTTTGTTAGTTTGAGGATGATAACTCGTGCTAGGTGTTAATTCAGTACCTGCTAAACGAAAGAGGTCTTGCCAAAACATGCTTAAAAATCTGCTATCTCTGTCGCTAACAATGTTCTTAGGTAATCCATGTAATCTGAGTACTTCTTTGAAGAAGATTTTTGCAATTTGAGGTGCTTTGTATTCTGTGGATATAGCCATGAAGTGTGCATATTTGGTTAAGTGATCCACTACTACATATATACAATCTTTCCCTTGTACCTTGGGGAGGCCCACTATAAAATCCATGGAAATACTTTCCCATTTTTGATTTGGTATTGGTAAGGGTTGAAGCAAGCCAACAGGATGTGTCTGTTCCTCCTTATTTCTTTGGCATGTCATACATTCTTGAACATGCTTAAGTATATCTTTCTTGAGTCCCTTCCAACAGTATTTTTCCCTTACCTGTTTGTAAGTTTTGTAGTACAATGGATGTCCTGCTAGGGGAGTGTCGTGAAATTCTTTAATGATTGTTGTCTTCATCTTCAAGCCTGGAATGAGGTATATTCTATCTTTATACAAGATAATTCCTTCCACCACTTTATAATTTTCCAATTGCGTATTACCTTCCATGATATCGTTGGCATGTACATCTTTGGCATACTCAGTAGTGATGGAATGTTTCCAATCAGCCGTGATATTTGTTATGGCACATAAGTAGGGTCTTTTAGATAGTGCATCTACCACAACATTATTCTTCCCTTTCACATATTCTATGTCAAAATTGTAAGCTTGTAACTTGCTTACCCATTTTTGCTGCCAATCGTTGAGGTCCTTTTGTTTTAGGAAGAATTGCAGGCTATTGTGATAAGACCAGGTATTGTCTAAATTTTGCCAGGGCATGCATGATTGCTAGCATTTCTTTATCATAGATAGAATAAGTTTTTTTGGTAGGATGGAGCTTCCTGCTTTTAAAAGCGATCGGGTGTTTATTTTGCATGAGGACTGCACCTATGCCTTCTCCCGAGGCATCACACTGTAGCTCAAATGGTAGTGCAAAATTGGGCACGACTAGTACAGGACATGAACTCATTGTCCTTTTGAGGGTTTCAAAAGCTTGTTGGGCTTGTTCGTTCCATCCGAAATTTCCCTTCTTGGTCAAATCCGTAAGGGGTGCTGCTAACTTGGAGAAACCTTTCACAAATCTCTTGTAGTAACTGCATAGTCCCACAAAGCCTCTTAATTGGGTCAACGTTCTAGGTTTAGGCCATTCCTTAATAGCCTTGATCTTTTCTTCATCAACACTTACCCCTTGTTCACTGATCTTGTGACCCAAGTATAGGATCTCTTTTAATCCGAATTCACATTTGGAAGCTTTGGCATAAAGAGACTCTTGTTCAAGAATTTTAAGTACCACATCAATGTGCTTAAGATGATCTTCCCAAGTTTTACTGTATATGAGGATATCATCAAAGAATATCAATAGAAATTTCCTAAGTTTCTTCTTGAAAGTGTGATTTATACAGGATTGGAATGTAGCAGGAGCATTGGTTAGCCCAAAGGGTAGGACTAAGAATTCGAAGTGTCCGTAGTGACATCTGAATGCTGTTTTTGGAATGTCTTCTTCTCTCATCCTTATTTGGTGATACCCTGACCTTAAATCAATCTTCGAAAATAACTTGGCTCAATGATGTTCATCGATAAGCTCGTCCACTCTAGGAATTGGATACCAGTTCTTGATTGTCTTTTTGTTTAGTGCCCTATAATTTATACACATTCTCATTGTTCCATCTTTCTTTTTAACTATTACCACCGATGATGCGAAAGGGCTAGAACTTGGTTGAATGTGGCCCATCTCTAAAAGCTCATTTATAGTTTTTTCTATCTCCTCTTTGAATTTCTGTGGGTGTCGGTATGGGGTGGTGATTACTGGTTGTGCTCCTTTTTCTAATTCTATTATGTATTCAAACCCTCTTTTGTGAGGTAGTCCTAGAGGAATATTGTCGAAAACTTTCTTGTGCTTTCTTAAGATGGGTTTTATATTAATGTGAATGGCCTCCTCTTGTGGAGAAGACTTGTCAAGGATCATGCATTGTGCTGCCCATTCCCCTTGACCCTTTCTGAAGATTCTTTCCATTTTCCTACAAGAGACTGCCTTCAGTGATTCCTTGGGTATCCCTTTCAATGTTACTTCTTCCCCTTTGTGTTAAAAACAAATGGTTAAATTTGGTAGATCAAATATGTAGTGTCCCAATGAATATATCGAAGGGGTGCCCACTATTATGTCTGAATCTAGTGGGGTACTTTCTAGACGTGTTCCCACCAATATTTCTAGTTGGGGTACTTTCCTTGTGCATTTGACCAAGTCTCCCATTGCAGTTACTGCTGAAAACCCTTTAAAATCTTTGGTCTTTAATTTCCTTTTTGCCACCAAGTTCTCACTTATGAAATTATGAGAGGCTCCGCTATCTACCAAGGTAATAACTTTTTGTCCTTGCAAGATGCATTTAATATGGAGGGGACTATGTTTGGAGTTTTGTGTAGTGATAGTGGCTAGGGTTACTTCATCTTCATTATCAAACTTGGCCTTCTTGCTGGTTTGCTCTTCGTCTTGGGATGTTGCCAAGTTACCATCTTTCCTTACATCTGAAGCATAGTTTCTTATCTAATCTTTTTTTGTGACAACGGTGACCCCTCTCCCAGGGTTCTTGGCATGTGAAACATAGATTTTTCTTTTTTAATTCCTCCATGGATAGATTGTTGCTAAGGTGGTGGTCCCTTTTTTGGAAAATTTTAACTTGATCATATGGAACCTTGTTATGTGGGGATGAAGTTTCTATATCTAGAGCTGTTTCTATTGCGTCATCCAAGGTGGCGGGTTTGAAGGCTGCCACCAATCCTTTTATTGATTCCTTTAATCCATCTATGAATAGGAAGGTCAGTTTTTCTTCATCCAGTCCAATAACTCCTGTTGATATCCTCTGGAATTTGCAGATGTACTCATCTACCGACTCTGTTTGTTTTTGCTGAGTTAATTCTTTAAAATCTTTTTGGGGATGTTTACGGTCGAATCGTTTAATCAGTTTCTGTGAGAATTCTTCGTAAGAGGTTATGTTATCATATCCTTGGGTGTCTACCCCATGGTGCCACCAATCATGGGCTGCATCTTCCAAGTGTAGGACAGCAAATTGAACTACATCTTCCTCTGTCATGGGATTGAGGGTCAAGTAAGTATTCAGCTTTAGTAACCATCCATGAGCTGTAATTTTGCCCGATCCCTCAAAGTTTGGGATGGTGACCTTATTTGCCTTGTGTTTCAACTTTCAATTCCTTATTAGGTTGTTCTCTTTCTCTCCTAGGAATTTCCGATCTCTTTGCTTCGCAATAGTCTCTAAAAGATATGCTCCTCCTTATTTCAAGACTTAACTTCGAGTAAGCCTCCGCTTATTCTTCTGTGTCTCTATGGGGCTGATTGTTTCCCTCTTCTTCCCTTAGGGCATTCATTCGGGGTAGGAAAGACGAGTTTTTAATTCTAGGTGTGGATGTTCTACTATTATTTTCCGAATGGTTTGTATTAACATCTCTCCCATTAGGCTGTGGTCGAAGGTCATTGATTGAAGTGTTCATCTTCTTCAAAGCTTCCGTAAGGACTTGGGCCCTTTCATTTTGTTCCATTAGTGTCTTAGTTGTTATTTCCATAAATGATCTCATTTCCTCGCCGGTTATTTCCTCCATTATATTGTTTACTCTTGGGTTAGGTTTTACTACCTTCCTTCTATCCCTTTCTAATGCCCTTTGAGCTCTTTGGCTAGTTTGTATGTATTATTATCCATAGGGGGGCAGGAAAGAGTGCTGTGATACCAATTGTAATGTCCCTTGCTATTTTCGCTAGTTTACATAAGTCTATCTTAACTATACAAAAATTGCCTAAGATACATTTATATTGATTGCACAAAAATTATATATACATTAAACAAGATATCCCTGCTGACCTTATTATTAATCTAGTCTAAGAATGATTCTTGGCATAATTAGGTTGGTTGGACACCAATCCTCAGTAGGTTCTCCCTCAAAGTTTACAGATCGCGCCCTTAAGCCTTTCTTGGTTCAACGCCCTCAAGGCGCTAGGGGTCGCTGATCCCCACCCTATCTTGGGACAACCTATTGGCTGGAGTTTACTCTAGCCTCTCCCTGAAAACATGCCTTTGACCTCCTTTCTTAGATATTAGAATTAATAATAAGCTTAGCTTGTACATTTGATATTTGTTTATTGTAAGGAATTTTAGATTGATATATATATATATACCTTCTAATATGGTGGGTCATTCTGCTCTGGTATTATTTTGAGCTTGGCGGATAACAGTGGCTGAGATGTCACTTCCGTGCTCCACCAATATCGTAAGTATTACTGAAGTAATTCTTGTTATTGAACTTCTCCCGATATATATATATCTTATATATGGTTCGTATGTGATGATTTCCTTCCGGGCAGACTATATTTTAATTAATCCTCAATCAAATTCTTATCTTACTTCCCTGTTGATGCTTCCCAGAATGACAGTGAATGTTATTTATATTATACGGTTGGAGCGATAAGTCGCTTGTTAGGGTCGTGACCTCTTTCGTTGCATAACTAATTAACTTAATCGCACTGTTTCTTAATTTAAGGCGTGCGTATTTTATTCGTTCGTTTTGCCTAGTCTTGATCGCGATTATCTTGTGCCAATTCTCAGTCGTAATTGACGTCTTGGCCAATGATTTAATATTTTAGATTATTTATCTATTAACTAATATATTCATCAACTTAATTACTTAATTATTTATTTATTAAACACATTGAGTAATTTAACTTATTATTTAGTGATTAATATATTTAATAAATTTAATAATAATTTATCGAATTATATTATTATTAAATACATTGAGTAATTTAACTTATTATTTAGTGATTAACATATTTAATAAATTTAATAATAATTTATCAAATTATATTATTATTAGATACAATTATAGGACTATCACACTCGTCTATTGGCGTTGTTTGTTCCCCTACTATTGCACCCTCAGTTGGTAGTGTAGGGTGTGGTTCTGGTGCCTGTTCCTCCAGAGGGGCCAAGGGACAGTGCCCCTTGCAGGGGTCGAGGGGCAGCGCCCCTTGCGCGGTCCTTCAAAACCATACAAAACTCCACGGCGCACACCTTCAAAACCATACAATACTCCACGATGCACACCATTTTCTTAATTTTGCTTGATGTTTAAAACAATGCCGATGAAGCCTAGAAATAGAGTTTTTAGCCAATGTCTGCAACGTTGAAAAGTTTGATATTTAAACTTGAATCCTCCTCGTGTCTGTATGCAGCCTATGAATGGTACAGGTGATAACCTTCCTTTTCTCGACCGTACGGATGGCCTACAATGGAACCCCTTTGTGTCATACGCCATACAACCAATAATTCTCTCTCTAGCGTGCAGACGCTATACGGCTTGTATGTGCGTATGGTTTTCTCTACACCGTACGACCCACTTCGTTTCCATGCATAACCCACGTTCTTTCCATGCACCGTATGGCTCACTTCGTTTCCATACACCGTACAACCCACTTCCTTTCGTTGTACCATACAGTCCACTTTCTTTCCATGCACTGTATGACCCACTTCCTTTTTTTGTATCGTACAACCCATTTCCTTCCCACGCACCGTACGACCCACTACATTTCCATGCACTGTACGGTCCATACAACTATTATGTACGACATTGCTTGTCGATGTCCTTGCTGTACGGTTTGTACGGTTGCTTAGGCCTCTCACTCGTACGGCTCAGTGTGGTTGATCTTTAAATTTGTTCCTGCTTTTGAGATCCTTGGTCTCCTCCGATCTTAGTACTTTTACTTGTAAGCTTCTGAGGGTGTTTGTTTCTTTTTATCCTTGTTTTTGCCACCTTTACTGTCTTGTCTCTTTCAAATCCGAGGACGGGGGTATCATCCACCCTTGCTGCGCCTTCCTCACAATGAGCGTACTTTGGCGGGTAGGTATCTTTTTCTTCTGCTTCAATTTCAAGAATCTCCAGTACATTACAATTTGGAAGGAAAATTTCGTAACCCTCTATCTGCAAGTGAAATAACCTGTTGAGGGAACTGGTCTCGTCCTCAGAGCAATTTCCTAGCCTCAGAACCCCTTCCTCGCCAGGTTCCATACCATCCTCTTTATGGCCTTCATCTCCTGATTTTGAGTCGGATGCCAATTCTTGGCTCACCGCCTGAGTGCGCAGATCAGTGATATTTCTTTTCGTCACTCTCAATAGAGAGAGTTCTTTTTCCAATTATGGTTAGCCTTTGCTATGATGAGTCATTCTCTGCCTAGGAGGGCATCATACCCCTTTTTCTCCAGAGCAATGACCACGAAGTCAAGAAAAAATTGACTTCCAATGACAACCTTCGATGCCATTATCGGTTTAATGCCATGTTGGTCTGCTCCTACTAGATGGAATGTCGGAGGCCACAAAGTTGGTTTGCCCATAACCTTCCATGTCTCTTCCGATAGCACATTCATTTTGGACTCCCCATCCACAATGGTGTTTGTGAGTTTGTATCCCATGATTTCCATTTCCACTATTGTAGACATCCTGCCAATGCCTACCGCCAACAACATAGGGTTCGTGGTGGTATTGTTTTCTTCTTCCCCCATACCATCTTCCTTCCTTTCAGTGTTCCTTCTCTGTCCTTGGTTGTGTCCTGTACCTCATTGTTGTTCACTTTAGTGATGGCTACCTTCAGCTGTGGTAATGTTTCTAGAAGGTCTGCCACTTGTACAAGTATGGTGGCTTGCAACATATGCTCTATGATGTTGGCCTCAAATGCTGATTGTACGGTGGTACTCACATTGCCGTGTGAGAGTCGTCGTTGCTCCAGTTTGACCTCAGTTTTTGCTTCCCTGAACCTTCCCTTCTGTGTACTAGGATCAAGATACGTGAGCTTCCTTGCTTGTGACCTGGTGATGGCAAGAACCTCCTCTTTAGGGCATGCGACCTTTATCATGTTTGCCCCCTTTTGCCTGGGGTAGTTATCATCCTCATGGTTGCCTGGACCACACCATTTGCGTAGCATACTTCCTCTGCCTTGATCGTTGCCGCTTCGACTGTCCCGCGCAAAGTGGCCCTACTTGTTACATCTGCGACATTGTATCATGGGCCGCCCTTTCGCATCGTACTGGATGCGACTTTTTGGTGTGTTATTGTTGCTATTGTTATTACTTCCTCGTTGGTTGTAGCGGTAACCTCTCGACAAAGCATTTGTGTTTCTTGGAGGTGTGACAGGGGGAGTTGTTTGTTCCCCTTGGGTAAAGAGCACTTGAGCGCTCCTTGCCTTCAAATTGTACGGGCACTCCTTGATGGAGTGCCCTAGTACCTGATAGATGTCACAAAATGCTTTCTCTGGACAGTTGGTTTTGGTATGGCCTTCCAACTTGCAGTCTATGCACCAAAGTTCCTTGCCATCTTTTGTCTCCTCCTTTCCAGCCCTCATTTCCTTCATCATTCTCAACACGTCTTTTCGTAGCGCCTGTTTAGTTTTGGATTCTCCCTCATTGTCCCCATCCGTGCTATCGTCATCACTCATCTTCTTCTTACCTTTGGATGTCTTGTTTTCACTTTCAATATCCATTGCATGGTTGTAGGTGTCAGTGTACGAGGATGGTGGCACCACTTTCATCTTCCTCCTTAGGGATGGGGTTAGTCCCTCAATGAACCATCATTTTTTCAGACCATCCACTGGCTGGTTTTCAAGTTTACCAATGAGTTCCTTTAGCCTATGATGGTAAGCTCGTACTGTTTCATCTTTTCCCTTGTGTATTGTAAATTTCTGCCACTACTTCATCATCATCACGAAGCAATTTGAACTCCTCCTGGAATGTTTTTTTCAGGTTACCCCAAGTCACCTTGTCCCTTGCTAGTAGGTCTGTATACCAATCAATTGCAATTCCTCTTAGGGTGGCAAGAAAAGCCTTCAACTAGTAGTCATGGTCATCCTGGCCATTCGCTTCCTATATCGTTACACATGTTTTACAGTGGCGGGCCGGATCCTGCCATCCCTCCCCACTAAACTTGGGCAGTTTCTGCTTCTCCAGGGGGTTTGCCATTTGCCATGTACGGTAGGCACCGTGCATGTTATTAAACATCGGTGGGTTGGTTCCTCCTTTGCTTCCCTGTGCGTTTTACGCACCTCCGGCTATGCGCGAGTCTTCTACCCCTCCACCGCTGTCGTTCACGTCTTGGTTGCCTCCTTCGTAGTGGTACCAATACTCTCTTCTCTCGGGAGTCTCTGGTTTTGTTCTCCCTATTCTTGATCCCTTTGAGATAACGAGATTGCCGATACCCCGCAAGGTACTCTCAAATAAGTCCGCTAGCTCCCCTTTGAGGTTTCCCTCTTGGCTATTGTCCTCTTCGGAATGTACAGATGGTTTAGTTGGTACCAAGTCACCACCTTCCCAATTGTTGGTGTCAGATCCTTTGTGCGCCTAGGAATTGCTCAGGAGTGGTAATTCAATGGCTATCGCTTCCCACTCCTGTCTTGATGGTTGTATTCCGCCACCCCGTGCCCACAGTGGGGGACCAACATATTATTTTGCTAGTTGTTGTAGCTATTGGCGTTTCTCAGCTTGCTCTTGGATACACAAAGACCTCCGTATGGTACTTTCTGCCTCCTCTCCTTCTGTGTCCGCCTTTGTGCGTTGCCTTTTGTCCTTGTTTGGTAGGTTGGGCATTAATTGTCGGAGTTACTTACACCTGCTAGTATCATGTGGTTCCTCCTCCCTCTGATTCCTCTCTTCGTATCGTTGCAATATTTATTGTCCCTTTCTCCTATCTCATGTTGATCTTGGAGTTCCAACAATGCTTGGGCCAACATTCTTGGAAGGCTACCCAGAAGATCGTACATAGGACCGCTCACCGTGAATTTGACGCATACCATACCAGTCGAGACCGCTCTCTCCCGAGCCTCCCGCTATACGTACTTGTCAACCGACACGTCCCACGCGTGAACCAAGTTGTGTTAACTGGTCTTCTTGGGTTACTTCGGTATTGTCTTCTCCGTCACTATCGGTTACCAGGTGTTGTTGGTCGAAGGTACGACCCATTATGCCTCCATCCTGCCAATCCTACTTCCCTCGACCGCTAGGTTCGAACTTAGGCAACGACGCCAAAATGTTATATGCCTTACTGTGGCTATATTATTCTACGTAATATAATAGTAATGTAGTAGCGCAAGATTACATATCGCCAATAACATGACAAAGCACTCAGAAGGATAACACAATAACTTTAGACAACATATGGCAGAAAGATATGCTTTATTCCCATGTAATGTGATCACAACCATCATCCATTCTCTGTGCCAACAGGCTACATATAAAGTGGCCGATGATTGGTTGAGTGAATCAACCATTACCAACCTCCTACAACTACTTGAGAACCAGCTGCCATTACATTGCCGATACAACACATAACATAATTATTATTAACAGACTACGGCTAACAAGTGGTGGGATCAAGGGCACTTACGAGGCCATGATTAGCTTCTAATAGTCCTATAAATAGGTAAGTGAGTCTTTTTTTAGTAATTTTGGGAACCATGATTGAAATCCTTTGGAATTCCACCACATAGTCTTCAAGGGTCCCTTGTCTTTTCTTAGTTAATTCCTTAAAAGATCTCTCAAGTTGCTTTTGGTCAAATCTGTCAATGAGTTTTTTGGTGAAGTCATCATAAGTTGTGTATTGGTGGGGCCTCGAGTAATCAAGCGATGGTGCCACCAGTCATGTGCAACCCCTTCTAAATGTAAAATGATGAATTCAATGGCATCTTATTCTATCATGGGATTTAGAGAGATATGTTTCCAATTTTTGGATCCATGAATGGGCGGCAACCTCCTCAAATTATTGAAGTTAGGAAGAGTCAATTTGCCTACTTTTTGATGCAAGTTTATCTAAGTTATGATTTGGTGTGTTAATTTCTTCTTATCTTGTAGACCCTTCTCTAGGTAAGAATGAGGGTCTAGTTATTCTTTGTGTTGACCCTAATGGAGCTCTACTGTCATTTTCTAAACTAAGTTGCCGATTCTGGTTTTGGTATGGGCTTGGGTACAACAATTTTTTTTCCTTGGGTTCGGGTTCTTATGCACACACACACACATCGATACATTATAAATTTATATATACATCATACATGTTCAATAATCAAAGTTATAAATATAATAAGAAGTTAGAAGCGTGATACTCATAAATCCATGATTGCCAATAAAATTATAATTAAAATACCTCAAAATATTGATGGAAACAGAGATAACTCAATCACTATGGAAAATCCCACATTCAAAATTGACAAAATATGTACTAGGACTCTCCTCAAACTCACATAGTGTACAACTCCTTTGCCAAACAAAAATGAATAAAGTTCTGAAAGCTTGTACAAATGTTAAAAGTATACACAAGTTAATGACTTCTGAGAAAATATAGGATGCCTAGATCTTTTCCACCAAAGAAAAGTAAATGACCACTTGTACTATTGTTGAGGGAGTGTGATTGTTGCAAAAGAAATTGAATAAATCTTGCAAGAGGCTTCAACCTAGTTCTCCTGGGTATGGCTTGGGTGCGGTCTAGGTTACTTGGGTTGAACCTGGACGAGAACTGGGATTGGAACCACACCCGACTCAAAACTCAATCTCCAGACAAGGAACACAGTAACTTAGTTTCTGAATGATTAGAGGTGACATCCTTCCCAATAGCTTGGTTGGGTCTAAGATTGCTGATTGTGTTCATACTTTGAAGGGTTTGTAGTAGTAGTGTTGTCTTTTTGCTGCCTACGGCAAAGTAGGTTTTGCACATGATACTGAAAGAATCCCTAATAGATAACAGAGACAACAAGATTAAGAGAACTGCCATATGCTTTATTATATAACAATACATCCAATGCAAACATCATCATACAATCTGTTTTGTGTCCATCCTCCGAGAGGGTATATAAACTACCCGAAGGGGCATTACCGAAACGTCGTGATATAACTGTTTACCTCTCGGTCAGTAACGACTGAGGCTAACATAACACTTAATTAACATATCAACCCATACACACAAATATCCCGACAACATTGTCTTCTCATTTTGCTCTATGAGAGCTTGATTTGTTTGTTCATTGTGCTCCACGAAAGCCCTCAATTCATTTATGATGTCCCCAAATTTGAGACCTAAAAATTGAGAACGGATTTCATAAGTTTTAATTGAAGATTAGAAACTTAAGAGCCTCCACTGTTTGTTGACAGTAGTATGGGAGTATTAGAAGGCAAGTGATTAAAGATTATATGAAAGACAAGATTATTTGGAGGGTGCTCACGTTACAGACTCAAACTCACTTGGAGTTAGATTTCTCGAAGCTAGCTTGATATATTTCTCCTTGTCCTCTCGAGACATTTTTCGAGGCTTCATGTCTATCTTTTTTCCTTGTCTGCCAGGTATACCGAAAATCCTTGAAATTTCGGCTGCTATAAATTTAATCTGAATATGGGTCCCAAAATATTTGAGAGTGCTGGTCCTACTGAATCTGTCAAACGTGTCTATCATGCCATGCACTGGTCCTTCATATTCTTTAATGGGAAAAAGAGGCATTTGAATTGCCCAATGTACCTGTACCTTACGTAGCTGTCCCTTCAGAAAATGTGTGTCTGGAGTCTCTTCCCACCAAGTCAGGCACTCAAAACCGTTTAGCCCTTCAAATGCCACATTTTTCCATGTAATTTCCTCCTTTTGGTTTCGCTGTGTCTGTGGTTGCACTTGGGGACGAATTTTTTTCTTGTTGCTGTCCATGCTTCTAGCGATTCGGACTCTTGACGGCAAAACCCTTGTGCCCTTGTCTCTGGCAATGCTGCTGCTTGTTGGTGTTGAAGTCTGCAGTTGTTTCTTCCAATCTTTTCTCTGTTGCTGTGACCCCATGCTGGAAAACTTCTTGCCAACAATAACTACCTATATGTGGTTTTCCAAATTCTTCCTGCGTCCGTCGGTGCTCCTCTTTTTCGTACTCTTCTCTTGTTTGTCGTACACTTCTCTCTACTTGTTGTTCTCAGTTGCGTTTTTACTTCCTAACTCTTCATTCCCCAATGATACCAACACTTCATTCTTCGCAAGTGTGCAGGGGTGTACGGTCTTTATGTCTTCCTGCGTGCGCTTTAATTAATGAAGCCGTACGACCTTTTTTTTCCCTACATTTTTTTTGTGGCTTCCATACAACATTTTTCTGGACCGTACGATTACCTTCAGTTGGGCGCATGTGAACTTGTTGGCAAACACGTCTTTTTAATGCTGTACGACGTTTCCAAATGTTTCCTTTCCATCGTACGATCTTCTTCCTTGGCCGTACGGACTGGACCTTCCTGCTGTACGAACGCGTACGATATTTCTTTGTCTTGCTTTGGTGAGATTGTATGTCGTATGGTCTTTTCATCGTACATTTTAGGCTTCTGTATAGCCAAAGCTGTGCACGTGTTTGAACTTCTCCGTACGGTCGTGTTCCATCCTCCTCTTGCACCGTACGATGTTTTTATATTGTACGGTTAAGTGCCATATGGTGAGTTTCTTTTTCTTGGCTTTTTTTTTCGCCGTACGGTGCCTTCTGTTTTTTTTTAATTTTTTTTTTCGCCTAACTAGTGTTGTCTCCGTGAGTTTCTTCTCTGTTCATCCCTCTCGCGGTAGATTTTCAATTTCGAGCCATTGACTCGATATGGTATCACTCATTCGTCCAACGTCCACAGTTTAATGGCTCCATTATTGCCAACTTCGCGTACCTTGTAAGGCCCCAACCATTTGACTTTAAATTTCCTGGGCTTAATTTCGTTGCGTCTGTTATACTTCAATACAAGTTGTCCGGGTGCGAATCTTGTTCTCTTCAAGTGCTTGTCATGCCACACCTTCCATCGCTATTGTGCTACCTCAGTCGCCCATTGTGCCATGAGACTCCGTTCATCCAATTTGTTGAGATTATGGAGTCTCTCCCTCAAACTCTCCATATCTCCCAACTTATTCTCGATGGCAATCCTGAGACTTGGTACCATGAATTCGACTAGCACAACAGCATCCTGTCTGTACATTAGCTGAAAGGGTGTGTCTTGTGGTGACCTTATAAGTGGTGCGATATGCCCATAGCATGGATGGCAAGCGTTCCTCCCAGTCCTCCTTTTCGATCCCACATGACTTGTATATTATCGAGACTAGTATTTTGTTTGTGGGTTCAGCTTGGCCATTCGCTCTCGGATAGTAGGGGCTTGAAAGAGAATGGAAAATCTTGAACTCCGTGGTGAGTAGCTTTATCAGGTGGTTGACAAAATGGCCTTGTCGACCACTCGTAATCTGGATGGGTATGCCGTAGCATGTGATTATCTGTTCGTATATAAATTTTGCCGTACTCAAGGCGGAATTATCTGAGAGAGCGTGTGCCTCAACCCATTTTGTGAGGTATTCTGTGGCTACAACAATGTATCTACATCGCCGCTTTCTACTTGCCTTGAGTGGCCCCACGAAGACGAGTCCCCACCGTTCGAATAATTCCTGTGCATTGGATGGGTTCAAGGGCATGAAGTCTCTCTTGAGACGCTTCCCTGCTCTTTGACAGGTATCACAGCTCACCATCCATTCCCTCGCGTCATTGTAGACTATTGGCCACCATAATCCAGCTAGTAATATCTTTCGAGCCGTCGTACCTGGTCCCATGTGTCGTCCTGCCGGACCTTCATGTGCTTCTTGTAGTACACCCGAGACTTCTTCCTCCATAATGCACCGACGAAGGACTTGGTCGGGTCCCATCTTGTATAATAGTCCATTAATGAGCTGGAACGTTTTACTTCGTAATACCAACTTCCTTCTCTCACCCGGCTGCATCTACTGTGGAAATTGCCCTGATGAGAGGTACTCTCCGTTACTTGTGTACCATGCTGGTAGCATAGCGATTCTAAATAAGTGTGCGTTGGGAAAGTCATCATTGACGCCTTCAGGAGGTTCGCTAGACTTGATTGTTGAGAGGTGATCTGCACATACATGACTTTTTTCGGGCTGCACTATAATGTTAAATGTGAATTCTTGCAACAGGAGTAATCATCTTCTCACTCGTCTTTGAATTATTGGCTTGTTGACCAGATACATCAGAGCCTGGTGGTCAACATAAAAGACAAATGGAGTTGCTAGCAAATAATGCTGGAACTCCTTTACGACGTAGACCATTATGAGTGCTTCCCTCTTCGTCGTGCTGTAATTTTTCTTTGCTTTTGACAGAAGTCTACTTGCAAAGTAGATAGGATGGTCCAACCCGTGGTTTCCTGTTTGTGCTAAAGTTGTCCCGATGGCAAAATTCGATCCGTCCACATGGACATGGAATTCTTTGTCCCAGTTGGGGTATGCAAGGATTGGTGCGGCTGCTAGTCTTGCTTTCAGCTCTTCAAATGACTTCTCCTGTTCTGTTGCCCATGTGTAGGGTTCTCCTTTTCGAGTCAGGCCATCTAGTGGGTACGACACTTGGGCAAAATTCTTAATGAATCGCTTGTAGTACCCAATGTGTCCCAAAAACGACTTGACTCCAGTTACGTCCGTTGGGGGTTCCATTTCCAAAATTTCCCGTACCTTGTCTAGGTCTGTCTTTAATCCCGCTTTACATACAATGTGTCCCAGTAGTTTCCCCTGGGGCACCATAAATCTACATTTTTTTGGGGTTGAGTGCTAATCTGGCCCGCTGGCACCTCTCCATACACTCTCCGAGTGATGCAGGGGCATTCTAGGGTACTCGGTGAATGTGCATGGGAGGTGTATGTTTGGCCGGTGTTACTCGGTTGTAGCCTTGACCGAGAGCCTCAGTCATTGAAGGAAGCTCGGTCGCTGAAGGAACTCGGTAACCTTTGGCGCTCGGTGAGAATGTTACTCGGCAATGTCTGTGGTGCTCGGTCGACACTGGTGCTCGACAATGCTTGGCATGCTCGGTTATTTCACTGTTGCTCGGTAGTTCTGGTTTGGAGTTCTGTGTGATTTGTTGGGTCGACTTGGTGCATTTATTGTTGGTAGCTGTTGTTACAGGCCGACATGTTAGATTAAATGTTTGTAAGGCTATTTTGATGTCGACTTGTATTGAATTTAATATTTGCTGGGGGGGAGTTAATGATTTCATCCAGTCGACTTGTGGCTGATGATTAGTATTTATAGGATGTTTGGGTAGACGTTTAGGAGGAGAGTAGAAGTTCATGACTTGGAAGACTTAGCGAATCAGATCTGAGGTTCTGAAAGCTGGAGTTGGCGAAGTTGTGGAAAGGATCTTGCATGATCTTGTAGATCAGATTGTTATCTGATAGTTTGTAATTGCAGAGCTAGTGGTTTGCACACTTGGAGACAAGGAGATTGCTTGGAGGCTTGCGACCTCAAGTTTAGATCTGACTTAGGGTTTCCATTTCTGATTGTCTTCAGAGCTGAACTAGTTGAGATTGTATTGCATATGTTTGGATCTTGCAGAATTGTTTCTGATTGTAATTGGCCCTAACCCGGAAGGCCTTACAGCCGGGCATGTTAATGGAAATAAGAAGTTAAACAATTACTTGTTGTTGTGTTGTTGAGTATTCCGTTGTGTTGTTCTGTTGGCTGCAAGGTTTGGATTGTCCTTAATTGGATCCACCATCCTTGACTGCATCACCAAGGGCTACCATGTGCGTGTTTTTGGCACTGAAAATGGACCAATCATCAAAGAAGGCTTTGAAATTCTTGACAGACATCTTGTTGAAAATTTGCAGGATGATTCTTTGGAATGTTGTCGGAGTGTTACAAAGTTCGAAGGGCATTCGGTTGTATGCATACACTCCGTCTTCCACTGTGAAAGTTGTTTTCAGCTTATCTTCTTCCGCGATGGATACTTGGTTGTACCTAGAAAATCCATCCATGAACGAGTAGATCTCGTGTCCTGCCACTTCCTCCAAAATGCTGTCTGTGAAAGGAATTGGAAACAAGTCTTTGATTGTAACTGCATTTAAACACCTGAAGTCCACACATATTCTCATTTGGTTGGTGTCCTTTTTCAACGAGATCACGATTAGGGACACCCACTCACTCGTCTGTACCCGAAATATGATGCTTGCCTCGAGCATCCTCTCAATTTCTTCATTGACATGGGCTGCATAATTTTTATTCATTCTGTATGGACGTTTCCGTATGGGTACGACTCTTACTAGTGGAATTCGGTGAATACAAAGTTTCAGCGGTACCCCCTTTAAGTCTTTATAGGTCTAGGCGAATACATCTTTGTATTCTGCGAAGATTTTAAATGCAGCTGCCTTCAGAACGGGGCTCCAGTCATCCCCTATAAAAATATTCTTTGGGTTGATCTCATCTCCCAAATTCATGGTCTTCACTGAAAGCTCTTCATATTTGATCGGTTTCTCTTTGTCAAATTGGTGTGTAGGGGTTTCCAGTATGCGAAGCTCTCCCTCTTTATACTCTCCGTACTGTGACGGAAAGGTAGGCTTTTCCTCTTCTTAATCTATCTGCAGCATGTTGCAGGGGATCAATTCATAATCGTCCATTTGCCAATGGAAGAGCCCATTTAGGGAGTCGATGTCGTCGTCGGAATACCCCTCTAATTTCAAGATACCTTCCTTGTCCGGTTCCATCCGCTGCTTCTTTTCGTCCATTTCGTCCTCTCCTTCGGACTCAGATGATAACGCATGTCCTTGCTCACCATTTGTGTACGTAGGTCGATTATAAATTTCCGACCACCTTTTTCCATTGAAAGAACATTCCACTTCCAGTCGTGGTTCACCCTTACCTCTATTAACCAGCCTCTCCCAAGATAGCATCGTAGCCTTTTTTCTTTAATGGTATCACTGCAAAATCTAGAACAAAGGGTTGTGTCACGATCATAACCCGCTGTGCCATGAGAGTCCCGATGGGTTTAATACCGTGCTGATCGGAGCCTATGAGTTGGAACGTTGGTGGCCACAACGTAGGTTATCCCAATCGCTGCCATGTTTCCTCCGGGAGCACGTTGACACCAGAGCCTCTGTCCACAATGGTCTCTGTCAAAATGGTTCCGAGAATGCCCATTTCTACCACTCCTGGGTGTCTTCCTGTGTTCACCGCGAGTAACATGGGGTCTTCTGCTGTTCTGAGAGGGCCCTCCTTTCGGAGAGGGTTTTCTCCTTCACCATGGGTTCCCTTCGCCTCTAGTCCACTCGATGCCTTCGGAGATGATGTCACACTTAATAAAGTCGTTCTCAATTGTGGCATAGCCACAAGGTCTTTCAATTTGATGGGAATTTCTACTTGCAACACCTGCCGTACGATGTTTTGTTCCGCCTGACCCCTTAGGGAGGTGCTGGCGGTGTTGTTTGTTTCCCTTCTTTTGGCCATCATTTCCCTCTCGATGTTCGCCTTCGCTTCTTGCATTCTCCTTTTCTCAATTTCGAGATCCGGGTAGGTAGCCTTCTTTGCCTGCGCCCGAGTGACGGCCAAAATCTCTTCGCAATTGCCTTCAATGTTCAAGAGATTCAGTCCTGGCTTAAGACACTTCGTGTTGTCGTGGTCTCCCAGACCACACCACCTGCATAGAAACATTCTATCAAACTGGTTGCAAGTACGACATTCTATCATTGGCCGTCCACTCATATCATACTGGATGCGGCTACGACCCCCGTTATTATTGTTGTTACCATTGTTTTCACCTCTCCCTCTGTGCCGGTTATTCCTAAAAACCTCCGGATGACGTTGTGTTGGTGTTTGTGTTTGTGGCCTCCGTAGTTGAGGTAGATGCTTCCTACATCATTAGTATCTGTTGAGGCCCTCTAGTCTTCATATTGTACGAACATTCCTTGGTGGAATGTCCGGCAATTTGGTAGATATCGCAGAATTGTTTTTTCGGGCAGGATCCCTTTGTGTGACCCTCTTCCTTGCAATATGTACACCACAAGTTCCCTTCGTCACTTCTGGTGGGGGTGCTCTTCATCATCCGAAGCGTGTCTTTCTGGAGGGCTTCTATTTTCTTGCCCGATTCTCCACTGCTAGTCTCTCCGTCGGAGTCATCATCATCTGATGATTTATTCTTCTTTTTCTTTGCAATTTTAATTTTGTTTTCAAGGTCCATTGCTCGATTGTATGCATTGTTATATGATGACGGAGGTACTATCTTCATTTTCCTCCTGAGGGTAGGCTTGAGGCCCTCGATGAACCACCTTTTCTTTAATTCGTTCGCTGGTGGGGTCTCCATTTTTCCCACCAGTTCTTTCAGTCTCCGTCCGTATCCACGAACTGTCTCCTCCTTTGCTTGTTTCGTGTTGTAGATTTTCGCTACTATCTCATTGTCATCTCTGAGTAGTCGGAATTCCTCTTGAAATTCTTTCTTTAGATTTGTCCATACGACCACGTTTGTTGGATCAATATCTAAATACCAATCAATGGCCATGTCTCTCAGGGTTGTTGGGAATTGCCTCACCTAGTCATCTTGATCTGTGACCCCGTTGGCTGTCCAGATTGTCTCACAAGTTTTGCAGTGTTGTAGGGGATCTTTTTTCCCGTCGCCCAAAAATTTCGGTAGCTTTTGTTTTTGCCCTACCATAATGGTTGGCGTAAGTGCTGGTTGTGTTGGTGGTACGGTCGGCTGGTTTGGTATCACAGGGTGTGTTGACACCGCAGGCTGTGTCGGTACCGTCGATGGTATCCCATTATTCGAAGTGTTTTGTGTCCCCTCACTTGGTGTCTCCGAACCACTAGGAGTGTCTGAGCCTGACAGGTTGCCTTGATCCCTGTGCTCCTCGGTCACTTCAATACTCGTGGCGGCACTGGTATCCTCTGCTTCTCAGCCCTTGACCTCTTCTCTCTCCCTCCTTCGGGCCTCCCTTGCCTTCGTACATGGAGTTAAGGTTAGGTTTCCAAGCAAACTTCGAGTCTCTTCAACGGAATACTCCCAATTTCCCTCCCCGATGGCCTCACCATCAGCCTCCTCTAATCGTCCTTCAACAACGGTCTGGAGTCTTTGCCTTCTCTCGGCCTGTTGCTGCAACAACAAGTTTCTCCTAATGGCCTCCCCTTCTTCTACTTCCTTTTTCTTATTCCTATCTTTATTCAATTGATTTGGCATAAATATTTTATTTATTTCTCCACAAGAAGTCACAACACATGATAGAAAATCAAAGAACACTTTTTATTTATTCAAACTTTTTCCCATACTACATATATTTAGGAGATAGTCATGACAATGTGTTCTCTTTATTCATTCTCTCTTCTAGGTTTATTTCATATTTCCCTTCCGACGGGATTCATCTCGTTCTTCTTCCTCTCTCTGGCGGTAGTACTCACTCAGAATTTCTTGCCGCCTGGCCTCATGGTGTACCTCCTTATGCTGATTTTGAAGGGCTAGGAAGGTTTCCGCCAACAACTCTAGAAGATGAGACAACAGATGGTTCACCGCATGATTCACGTGAAGGGCATCCCACACCGCGCCTTCTGGTACTTCCTCTCGCTCCGCTTCCCTTCAAACGTGTGTCTCAACGGATGCCTGCAATAGTGCAGTGATTTCGTTGGTTAATGCCCGTTCTTCGAAGAGTTCCTCATTTTGGTTCTCCTCGTCTTGGTTGCTCTCTTTTGGTTGGCCCATTGTTTTCCTTCCGCCATCCACTCTTTGTTACTATTGCCTAGAATCTTTAAAGGCAACTGCGCCAAATGTTTTCTGCCTACGACAAACTAAGTTTTACACATGTTACTGAAGGAATTGCTAGTAAATAACAAATGCAACACGATTCAGAGAACTGCCATATGCTTTATTAATATATTCCAGTACATCCAGTGCAATCATAGCATCATACAATTATATCCTGCGTCCATCCTCCGAGAGGGTATATAAACTACCCAAAGGGGCATGACCGAAACATCGTGACGTAACTGTTTACCTCTCGGCCACTAACGACCGAGGCTAACATAATACTTAATTAACATATTAACCCGTACATTCAAATATCCTGACAACAAACATTACATTATTTTAATACTCTCCCTTAATGGTCATCGTTCTTACTACCCTACAAAAGAAAATTTGCAGGTCTTGTGGCCACAAATGCATAGAAGGATGCCCCCTTCTGGTTATGGATGAATAGAGAAGGCTGTCCCCTTCTCATTAGAATGCTCTGCAAAATGAGTCTGTTGTTGAGACCCACCCTGATTTTGTAAAACTTCTGCAAATGACCAATATTATCGAAAACTTGCCAACATGTTGGTGAACAAATGTATTAACTCCTTGTAGCCAGAGACACTGAGATGAAATTGAAACCATGATTTTGAGGAAAAGTTGCAATACCCTTTTGCAAATGAGCACTACGCCCCAAAATAGACTGCAAGATACCACGATTTGCCAAGAAATTTTGAAAATGAGCACTACGATTCAAAATAGACTACAAGAAACCACAATTTTTGTGGAAAGAATTGACAAAACCCCCCAATGATTTTTTAGGAAAAAATTGAAAAACCCTAAGAGTAGCAAACACCAGTCATGATTTGTTTGGGGAAAAATTAGAAAACTGAGAAATGTTTTTTGAGTATAAAATCGAAAAGACCAAACACGATTTTTGAGGAGAAAAATCAATAAAAAATAGACACTGAAACATTGAGTAGTTGGCGGAAAATCCTAGACACGTATTGGCACACAAAACTTCTTTTTTAGGAAAAAGGGTAGAACCTTTTTACAAAATGATTTTTGAGGCAAAAAATGCACAACCCACAATAATTTTTTATGGACAAAAATTATAAAACCCTCCCAAAATTTTTATAGGGAAAAAAATTATTAATACCCCATAATTTTTTAAGGGAAAAATAGTATTAAAACCCCCATAATTTTTTAAGGGGAAAAATAAAATAAAACCTCGTAGTTTTCTAGGGGAAAAAATATTAAAGCCCCTCCAAAATTTTTAAGGAAAAAATTATAAACCCATGCAATTTTTAAGGAAAAATTATGAAAATCTAAACCAGAACATCTCCAAGTGGCCGAGCAAAAGTGAAGATTACTTGCCCTAGCTGCGTTGATGCAGGGAGATGAAGACATTGCACTAAACAGTTGGCATGCTGTTAGAGCTGTCTTCAACTTCTCAAAGCAAGACGGTATGAGCAAGAAAATAAAAAATGATGCAAATATAGGCCTTGCTGTGGAAGGAGAAACCCTCGAAACACAGAGATCTGGGTCTCAAAATGACACACGCGGGTGGAAGAATTTCAGAACGCGTGATTTGGTTGAAATAACAGACGTGCGATTTGCATGAAGACACGTGGGAAAGAGGCGACGCAAGCTAAAAAACCAAAGCCACGAGATAGATTTTCCTTGAAAAAACTGCACAAATGTGGGGCGGGAACTGCACAGAGAGATCACCCCAAAAATGGCTGCGATTCTTCAAAATGGCTCAGCTTGTAGAACAAAAGCCTTTCGATAGATTGAGGTCGAACTAGAATAAAGAGTAATTTTTTTCTTACATGCTGCCATTGAACAGAGAAAACCAATTCACAAAAACCCTTTGAAAAATCACTACGATTTTTCAAAGAAAATAACTCTCAAAATTCAGAAAACAAGACCCCACAAATTTTTTATTAAAAAATTTGTCAAAAAGCAAGAGGCGACGAATTTTTATTTAAAAAATTCACCAAATAATGAAAAACCCCATTGACTTGCTTTGATACCATGTTATGGTAAATTGATGTTGAATTAAACAATGGAGACAAAGGCTCCTTAAATAGATTTACAAAGACAATGTTTCTAAATGAAACACTCATGAACTGAAGACAACGATAGAAACTACCTATAAACTAACTAGGACAACTAAGATGACCATTAAAGAAACATTACATTATTTTAATAATAAGCACCGAGAAACAATAATGGGAACAACTATAATCTAAATCAAAATAAATGAGCGAAATATAGCAAAGGAGAGATTACAAAACCTCTAGGTGATTGTTCCAAATGCCAATTCTCTATTTGGTTGTTCAGCCTACATGGGCAGTCCAATAGAATAACAAGTCGGAGTTGGATAATGTGTGTGATTTTCTAGTCCTAAGTGTGTTTATGATTAGAGAAATAGTAACGATGCTTACAAAATGAACATTTAACAACTTAAGTTGATAAACATGTTAAGTGCCATATGGGTATGAAGAAGAAATGAATTCAAGAGTGTCAACAAGGGGTTTTATGGATACTTAAAGTAAGACAATATTCCAAAGACTGATTTTTTAAATGATAGTACAATAATAACCTCCCGAGAATTCAGTTAAACTTAGAGATGAAAGAGAAGGAAGGAGCTGGAAAAGAAAGGCAGGTTTAGGTGAAGAAAAGTGTTGTCACCAGCTTAGTGGATGTAATAAAAGATGTCTTCCTTAGGAGAAGTTGCTGTTATCTTGACTCTCAATAATAAAATATAAGAAACCGTAAACATGAATATGATATGAGATAATTGCTAAACTCAAAATTGTGAATGGATTGTAGCAATGTTAACTGTGGATTCACACAACAATGCTGTAGTAACGCTTGAAAATTGCAGCGAGTTCATGTTAGCAAGTGTATATTCACTGTTCAAAACCTTTAACAGCTAATTTAATGTAGAAATGGAAGAAGGAAGCCCAATAGTCACTACGATGGCTATTTTTTGTCAAGGGTTAGGAACTGTTGGTTGCAGATTTGACAAAGGTTGGTTGGATGGTTGACAAAATCATTGAAGTTGAAATTTCACCAACCTGCCCATTGTATTGAATCTGTGGCACCGTACTGTTGTGGGATGGTAGTGTGATTATAAAGATCTGCATGACTTCAGTGTTGTCTGAGGAGAAATCTTAATTTGAAATATAATATAAAAGGTGATCTAGAAGGGTTACAAGAAACATGTTTAAACATCTATAACAGATCAAAGACTGAATTTTTGGCAATCGGATTTGGGAAAAGGCTGAGGATAGGCTTAATGAGCCCTAAAAATCATGCTATGGGAATGAAAACTAAAATTAGGTCAATTTGCTAAAGTGCATGGTATGCAATCTCGGTCCTTACAATGCCTTTCCCACAACAATTTGGCTGAAACCAGATACTTGAAAGTGTATTAGAGGAAAGTGGAAGAGAGACAACATTTTGTTTTAGCTTCAGTCATTTCAGGCGAAAGTTAACAGATGGGCTATTATTGGGAGCCATCAGTGAAAAGGTCTCATCTGGACTGGGAATGATGACACCTCTATTGTTCCTAACCTAGAAGCTCAACCTCAACAACCTTAGACCACCGACCATATTCATGAATACTTCATCACCTTTTGTTCATGATATGAGCTGCACACAAACCGACCCATCTTACTCTGAATCGCCCTATTCACTGTTTGGCACGATTATCCCAATCATTGAGGGTAAGTTACTTGGATGAATTATATGCAATGCACCGAGGTAGTTTTAGCTCTTTGGTGCCAAACATGTCTCTTAAATCTAAACACAAGGTGTGCCGTATTTATTTAAAAAATAGTGAGTGCTTGATGCCATTTTGAATTGATTAGCTAGATTTACTTTTGTATTTTGGATTAACTTGTGACTTATTTTGGTGTTGAATATCATCTAAACTAAGTTTGATTTGTTTTGGTGAGACTTGCTTTTAGATGTTGGGGTTCCCTTTGGCATTTCTGATTAGCTATTGTAACTTTTGGTGCTTTTGAGTCCTTTAACCTATGTAAGTCATCTGTAAATGTTAATAGACTTTCTTCTTATAACAAGAAAACAGTGCGCTCCCTTGGCCTTTCTAGCTATTTAATTATTCTGTTTGTTGTGAAGTGGGAAGAAAAATGTTCATTGTTTTTCTAAACTATATGCTGACATTTATAAAATATTTGCTTTACAGGTTAGACAAAGCTGATTTGGGTGATACAAAGGGAGGAGGAGGAGATGGGGCTTCTGCAGAAGATCTTGAGGTAGATTTAGCATTTATCCTTGCTTATTAACCCAAATTGGAGTAGAATGTTCTCCTTAGTGTTGCCATAATTTTAGTTTTAATTGCAATGTCTTCGTGAACTTTTTCTTTATTTAATGTTGGGATAGTTTTGGAAAAGCTGATATCAGATAGATGGATTTAGATTTAGCTGTCCATTCCAGTCAGCATAAATCACAATTCCATGTGCTTTTGCTTGTACTTGTATAGAATACTAAATTCCTCAACAAGAGATACGTACATCTACAACAACTCAGATATAGCTCAAACTCTTCTTTTGCACTTTTCTTTTTTAGTGTGTTTTCCATTAGTGTGTTTCAAATTTAAAATTAGATTGTGGAGCTTATTATTGAATAGTTGCAGCCATTGTTTCTTTCTAGTGATATGGGGTGCTTGTGTTTGGGGGGTGGTGATAGGGATAGTGTATGTGCTTGCTGTAACAGTTGGTACTGTGAAGTTATTCCAAATGATAACACACTCAGACTGATTTACATGACCCAATTTCATTTCCATGTTATGGAACGAAGATGAGGAAAATCCCAGCAGTTGGACAACGGCAAAATGCTATTCGAGATTGGGAAGAGTAATTAGGTTAGATGTGGACAATTTCATTCTGCCTGGAAGGATTGGTACTGCTTTATAATGTTTAATTTTTTTGACTAAAAATATAAGAGAGACACTAGCTTGGGCAAAGTATTTTTTTTGGTTTCAATTTCTAATTTTTTGGTTTGTTTTAATTATGGCAAAAAACCTGTTGGGGACAGCCTGATGTTCTTGGTATTGTCAAGGGAGCTGTAGGATGGTAGGCTGTCCTTGATACTTCAATAAAAGGGGGACTTCTTCAATTTTTAGCACTTTTTGGGATGGGCTGGGAATCACCTGTGTTTCCAAGGACTTGAATTGTCGTTAAATTAGTGAACAGTGAAACAAAATGACCCCACACTTAAATTCCTTGCCTTTGCTTTAACTCAAACTTAAAATATCACAAAGACACCTTTTTTTGCCCAAGAGGGTGCTGCCATATAAGAATGCTGAAGTTAATGTTGGGTAAGTTTGGTAATTTCATAGCTTGAACAAGTCACAGCCTATACTCTAAATGGCTAAAGATCCATTTAACTTCAACCTCTTGCCATCAAAGTTTTATAGTAAATAAAAAAAGAGTTGTTTAACTTTTATTTTGTAGATCTGATCATCTTTAACTTTATAATTATAATTTCAATTCCATAAATTAATTAAGGTTCCTTTTTTTTTCCTCAATAGATAGCAACTGAAGGGAACTTAAGTAGTATTGATTTATCCACTTAACCCACTGACATTCATAAAGGAAAAGGAGTTGGTCTATGTGCAATCTGATTTGTGCCTCATATCATACAAGCATGTTGAATACAAGGACGGGTGATGAGGCATTGGGATGTTGCTTCGTAGCATTTTTAATATTTATATCGACGCTATCATTTCACAACTTTTTTGTGGTCAAGATTGAAGAAGGCCACTATAAAGTAGCTAGTTGATGTGTTGCTCTTGTGGTTTTGATGAACCATCTGATGATGTGGATGTATTTGATGAATAGGAACAATGAGTCTCTGTAATGTCCCCTTCTCCGTGCTAGAACATTTTGGCACTTGTTTAGTCTATCTCCCCATTCGGATAGGCTAACGGCTTCTTTCAGAGGATGCCAGCCAGTCACAGGCTTCAGTGGGCGAATATTTTATTATTTGGGGTCCCTTTTCTATAGTTAAGTCACTTTATTTTATAAAGTGAGGTTATAAAAGTCACTTTATGTCTTAAGTTTCTTTATATTAAAAGTAACTTAAAGTGACTTTAAGTGAGTGTACTTTATCCCACATTGCTTACTTTTCCGTGCTTTCCCTCACTTCGAGGTTATAAAAGTGTTAAGTACGACTTGGGATTAGGACTATGGAATTTATAAAACAAAGATAAAAAAATCAGGTTGCTCACGTGACTGGATATTTTCTTGAGGAGACCTAGCATCTCGATAATAGTGGAATCACTCAGGTTTCACGTTTGGAGCTCAATATATTGGTAAAGTAGAAATACCTCTCAGCATTCTTTCTAAGAAAAAGTCATTCTGCATATGCCAAATCAGTTTGAACCATTCTTGTACATGTTACGGCAGTAGGAAGGCAAGGACAAGGGTATTGGACGAAGTTGCTACCAAATTTTATTGGACTATACTAGGCATCAACCTTGGGCATATTGCTGAGGAAAAACGTGGTCCAAGACTGGCGAGGCACATGACTGTTAGACGCTCGCACAACAATGTGTTGGTCTTTAATCGCACTCACCACTTTGAAACGACAGAAGGATATAAACACACGTTGGCACTGAGAATGCAATTCACAGGTAAAAGAAGACCCCTTACAGCTATTATTCTCCTATCATACTCGCACAACCTCTTCCTGCTCAAGGGTGTATACACAAACTAACTGTGTTACGCATCGGAGCATTCAAGAGAATTGTTGGCATCTCCCTAACGTACGCAACAGAGAAGAAGGTTTGGTTAGTGCTCAAAGACCCCTGCAAGGCACATGCATTTGTTGCTGCTCGCGTGAACACTCCTGGCGCACTACAAACTGACCGCGCGATTGCTGGTAACCGCGTTTGGTCTCAGTTGGATATCGAGCCTGCATTCGATGACTTGAATGGTGTGGACAAACGCTATGTAAACAGTTGGTTTTTATTTCAAAAGTTGCAGTTGTATTTGACTCTTTAATACATTAAATGAGTATGCTTGATCATTCTCCATTTTTCAAGTATTGTGAAATTTATTGTGCATTGCCTGGAGTTATTATTTTCTGTTTGGTTACACACATATATTGAATAATTGCTTGTAAGGAACATATCCTAGACCAACTAGACACACAACGGAATAGTATTTGACCTTCCATAAAAAAATTCTACTGAGAAAACAAGTCAAGGATATTACAGTGGTATCAGAGCCTTCGGTCTTGCCAGCCTAGTGGGCTAGATTTTCAGTTTGTAGCAATGTTGAGTAGGCATGCATAGAAGGCACAAATCTTACAATTCCAGACATAATAGAGTTGAACAGGGACAACCAGAGTCTTCAGTACAGGTTGATATAGAGGATAGTCATACCGAGGTAGACGAGGAGATTGTATTTGAACAGGGTACTCGGGGTACAGATATGGTTGAGGATACAGATAAAGAGGCCGGGGAGACATTGAGGGCCATTCGTGATGGACAAGATCACATTGCTGATGTGTTACATCAGCTTACAGGGGTTATTCAATAGTTGACAGTAGAACCCAGGAGACCCCCGAGCCATCACAGTGGTGGAGGTAGTATAGCAGGATCACTTAGAGCAGCTAGAGCACCCACTCGTACTTCAGATAGGCCCCTTATGCCTACCTTTATAGAAAATAATGCAGAGGAAGAAATAGCACAACCTGAGACAATAGCCGTTCTTCCTGATAATGTGTTGGCCATGCACGATGAGTGGGATATGCTCCCTGATCGAGTCAAAGCTGATTTGACCTTTGCTCAGTATATGGCTCAGAAAAGAGAATTTGGCAGGGTTCAGCAGGATAGGAGACCCAGGGGTTAGAACAGGGATTTAAAGCATGCAATGAACAAATTAGCCCTTCCTACATTTGATGGTAGTGATAAGACATCCGCAAGAGCTTGGATTCACAAGCTAGACACCTTCCTGACCCTCAAACCCATGTTAGAAACAAAGGCTATTAAGTTTGCAACCATGCATTTAGAGGGAGCAGCATATGACTGGTGGCATCATGGCCTTGTCACCTACGATCATGGGCTGATTACGTCTTATGAGACTTTCAACACGAAATTGATTACCCGTTTTGACAGGAAAGACATTGAGGTTTACTACAGGGAGTTAGCCCAGCTGAGACAGAGTGGGTCTTTGGACTTCTACATTGATGAGTTTAAGAGGATTTCCATTATGGTTCCTGATATGTTTGAGAGGAGGAAAGTGATTCTGTTTATTGAGGGCCTATAGGATAGATTCAGAGGATTGGTTAGGGTCCTCAAGCCGAGCACCTTGGATGACGATATTAAGTTAGCACATGATTTGGATTCACCCTTTTCCATTTTGCAGCCACCTAAGAAAACTTTGAAGGGATTTCAATTGGATTTCAAGACAAGAAATGAACTGAGAAGAAAGAAATTATGCTTCACATGTAGAGAGCCTTGGACTCTAGACCACAAGTGCCTTGGAAAAGGCAAGATACATTACATTGAGGTGGTTTCCGATGTTGAATGCGAGCAGCAGGAGGGCGGTGATGTTGAGGACAGCGATGAGGAGGCTCAGGAAGAGCGATCAGCAGAAGGAAAGAAGAGAGAAGCCCCCCATGAGCAGCCTCCTATTACTTTAGCATCTCTCTTAGGTATTCCCACATACCACCCCATTCCGTCTAAAGGGAGTGGTTAGAGGACAACGAATCATTTGCCTCCTAGACACAGGTGCTACACATAACTTTATTAGCACATGTATGGTTTCCAGGAGAGGATTTCAAATAGACAGTATTTCTGAGTTTGAGGTAAAGGTTGTCGGGGGAGATTTGTTGAGCTGTACAGGGAAGATTTCAGGACTCCCGATTCACCTTGGGAATTATCTTCTAGAGGCTGATTTCTACGTCATTGACTTGGATAGTCTTGATGCCATTTTGGGCATGCAGTTGTTACAGACCCTAGGGAGACACACTATTGATCATAAGCTGAAACAGTTGGAGTTTATGCAGGGTGATCGGCTAATTGTGCTTAAGGCCATGCCAGATGGTGGATCCCGATTTATTTCGGCTCACAGGATGGAGGTCATCATGAGGCACAGGGATATGGAGTGGCAGCCCAGTGTTTCATATCCTCTAAACCCACACCAAATTCAGGGCAGCAGGTTCACACTGATATTCAGGATGTGCTTGATAAGCACAAACGGGTTTTTGAGGACATCCCTCCAGGTATACCTCCAGCCAAGGGCTTTGAACACATCATTGAGTTGGAGGAGGGTGTCAAGCCCGTGATCATTACCCCTTATTGTAATCCCAGACACTATATGGAAGAAATTGAGAAGACAATTAAGGAGCTTCTAGATATGGGGCACATCAAGCCCAATTCCAGCCCCTTTGCTTCTTCAGTGGTTTTGGTGAAGAAGGATGGTACTCTTCGCATGTGTATTGACTATCGTGCACTGAATAAGAGGACCATCAAGAACAGGTATCCCATTCCCCGGATTGATGAGCTGTTAGATGAGTTGCATGGGGCAGTATATTTTTCGAAGATAGATCTTCGATCAGGGTACCATCAGATACGTGTCTGAGAGGAGGATGTTCATAAGACAACATTCAAATGTCACTACGGGCACTATGAGTTTCTAGTGATGCCATTTGGGCTCACTAACGCACCTGCTATGTTTCAGTCTTGTATGAATCACATATTCAAAAAACAATTGCGCAAGAGTGTCTTGGTATTCTTTGATGACATATTGGTCTTCAGCAAGACATGGGAAGAACACTTACGACACTTGGATGAGATTCTTAGCATCATGGAGAGTCAGTCTCTGTTTGTGAAAGAATCCAAGTGCGAGTTTGGATTGATTGAGATTCTCTACCTGGGGCATGTGATAGGGGCCGATGGAGTTAAGGTTCACCAGGAGAAAATATAGGCAATTCGAGACTGGCCACCACCGAGGAATGTGTTGGATTTGAGGGGTTTCCTTGGATTGTGTTCTTATTACAGGAGGTTTGTTAAGGGATTCTCTCAAACAACAGCTCCCCTCACCGATCTTACTCGGAAAGGGGCTTTCCTGTGGATAGATGAGGCATAGGTAGTCTTTGATAGACTTAAGACAGTCATGAGTACTTGTCCGGTTCTAGGACTTCTGGACTTGTCGCGTTCATTTGTTCTAGAGTGCGATGCTTCAGGGAATGAGATTGGTGCAGTTTTGATGCAGGACAAACATCCCATAGCATTCGAGAGCAAGAAGCTTAAGGCCAGCGAGAGATTGTATTCTACTTATGACAAGGAGATGCTTTCCATTATGCATGCCTTAGCTAAATTCAGAGAGTATCTAGTGGGTGGCAAGTTTACAGTTAAGATAGATCACAATAGCCAACGCTACTTCTTGGAACAGAAAGAGTTGAATGAAAGACAACAAAAGTGGGTCAGTAAAATTCAGGCGTACGATTTTGACATTGAGTATGTCAAAGGGAAAAATAACATTGTGGCTGATGCACTTTCCAGGAGGCCCCCAGTAGCGACTTGTTGTACTGTATCAGAGATCTCCGCTGAGTGGAAATCTCATTTGTTGGTTGAGTATTCTAAAAATACTCAAGCTTGTCAAATTTTGGATGGACAACTTCTGGATAATAGGTACAAGGTAGTCGATGATATCATCTTCTATAAGGATAGGATCTACCTAGTGTCAGGTTCTAAGCTTAAGACTAAGGTTTTGAGGGCTGTTCATGATGCGCCCATAGCAGGACTTCCGAGATTTTCAAAACTTACAGGCAGGTCAGAGAGAGGTTCTCATGGAAGGGCCTCAAGGATGATGTCCTTCAGCATGTCAGAGAGTGCCAGACTTGTCAGCAGAACAAGTTTGAGCACGAGTATTCGGCCGGTTTATTGCAGCCCCTTCCTATTCCAGCCCAGAGGCGGGAGGGTATTTCGATGGATTTTATTACTAGTTTGCCAAGATTGTAGGGCAGGGATAGCATATTTGTGGTGGTAGACAGACTTACCAAGTTCGCTCATTTCTTCGCTATCGCAACATATTGGTCAGCTTTGCAGGTAGTTGAGTTATTCTTCCGAGAGATTTTTAGGCTGCATAGTCTCCCCAAGATCATTGTGAGCGACAAAGACAGTAAGTTCCTCAACACCTTTTGGTAGAAGTTGTTCAGATTGGCAGGCACCTAGTTGACTCCTAGTACCAGTTACCACCCACAGACGGATGGCCAGACAGATATTGTGAACAAATGGATGGAAGGCTATCTCTAGAATTATGTAGCGGGACAACAAAGAGCATGGGTTAAATGGTTGTATTTGGGGGAGTTTTGCTACAACTCCACCTATCACATGACTATTGACATGTCACCATTTTGGGCTCTCTATGGCAGCGAGCCACTATCTTTTATAGACTTGGCTCTATAGGACAACAAGGCATTGATTGCGAGAGACTGGCTATAGGATCATTAGGATATTCTTAGGTCTCTTAGGGAGAACATTCAGAGGGCACAGAATCAACAAAATATGTATGCTGATCGACATTGGACAAAGTGGGATATGGTTTACCTTTGTCTTCAGCCATACAGACAGAGTTCGCTGAAGAAGAGTGGGTTAGAGAAGCTCAAGCCTCGATTTTATGGTCCCTATCACATTTCCAGGAGGGTTGGTGAGGTAGCTTACGAGCTCGAGCAACCGGCAGACACCAAGATTCATAACGTATTTCACGTTTCTTGCCTCAAGAAGGTGATTGGGCAGCAGATAGTCCCGTTAGTTGGATTACCCCCGCTTGACGAGGAAGGTAAATTGGTTTTGGTTCCAGCTGAGGTGATTGAGGTCAAAGAAAGGAAACTGCAGATCAGGGCTATCAGAGAGTACTTGATTTGCTGGAAGGACTTACCTATCGAGGACGCCACATGGGAGGGTGAGTCTATTTTGCAGCATCTTGCGTTGAGATTGCTTGAGGGCAAGCAATCCTGGGAAGGGAGGACTGTAATGTCCCGTTCTCCGCGCTAGGCCATTTTGGTGCTCGTTTAGTCTATCTCCCCATCTAGATAGGCTAATGGCTTCTTTCAGAGGATGCCAGCCAGTCACAGGCTTCAATGGGCGAATATTCTATTATTTGGGATCCCTTTTCTATAGTTAAGTCACTTCATTTTATAAAGTGAGGTTATAAAAGTCACTTTATGTCTTAAGCTGCTTTATATTAAAAGTAATTTAAAGTGACTTTAAGTGAGCGTAGTTTATCCCACATTGCTTAGTTGTTTGTGCTTTCCCTCATTTCGAGGTTATAAAAGCGTAAAGTACGCCTTGGGATCAGGACTATGAAATTTATAAAACAAAGAAAAAAATCAGGTTGCTCATGTGACGATATTTTCTTGAGGAGGAGACCCCTTGAGGAAAACGAGAAGTTGGACGTAGCCCCAGCATCTCGATAACAGTGGAACCACTCAGGTTTAATGTTTGGAGCTCAATATAATGGTAAAGTAGAAATACCTCTCTCAACATTCTTCTCAGAAAAAGTCATTCTGCATATGCCAAATCAGTTCGAACCATTCTTGTACATGTTACGGGAGTAGGAAGGCAAGGACAAGGGTACTGGACGAAGTTGCTGCCAGATTTTATTGGACTCGATACTAGGCATCAACCGGGGCATATTGCTGAGGAAAAACGTGGTCCAAGACTGGCGAGGCACGTGACTGTTAGACGCTTGCACAACAATGTGTTGGTCTTTAATCGCACTCACCACTTGAAACAACGGAAGGATATAAACACACGTTGGCATTGAGTCTGCAACTCATGGGTGAAAGAAGACCCCTTACTCACAGCGATTATCCTTCTATCATAGTTGCACAACCTCTTCCTGCTCAAGGCTGTATACACGAGCTAACTATGTCATGCATCGGAGCATTCAAGAGAACTGTTGGCGTCTCCCTAACGTACGCAGCAGAGAAGAAGGTTCGGTTAGTGCTCAAAGACCCCCGCGCTTGCGTGAACACTCATGGTGCGCTACAAACTGACTGCGCGACTGCTGGTAACCACGTTTGGTCTCAGTTGGATACCGAGCCTGCATTCGATGACTTGAATGGTGTGGACAAACGCTATGTAAACGGTTGGTTTTTATTTCAAAAGTTGCAGTTGTTTTTGGCTCTTTGATACGTTAAATGAGTATGCTTGATCATCCTCCGTTTTCAAGTATTGTTAAATTTATTGCGCATTGCCTGGAGTTATTATTTTCTGTTTGGTTACACACACGTATTGAATAATTGCTTGTAGGGAACATATCCTAGACCAACTAGACACACAGCAGGAATAGTATTAGACCTGCCATAAAAAAATTCTACTGAGAAAACCAGTCAAGGATATTACGGTCTCTGGCATATTGCACCAGAGCATCCTGACTTGGATGCTTTTATTGCACAACTTTTTTTGGGTAAGATTGGAGAGGAGCAAAAGGTGCTCATATGGTCCTAATGAACCAATTGGTGATATTGATGTTTAAAATGAATGCAATATGATGATCCACTTTGAGTTTCTATGTTCAGCATGTACTTTGACCACTTACCATCAAACAAGTTTGAATATATCTTTTTATGACAAACTTATGAATGCATAGGAGAAAAACCTAAGTTGTTGATTCTGGTATGGGCCTGGGATACAGGTATACCGCTATGGCAATTTTTTTCTGGGGTATGGTAGGTTTGGGTACACCTGCATTTTATATATACATATAAACATATATACATACAAAAAGATTAAAAAAACATACAAAGTTGTAAATACACTTGATAGTGTGATACTTCATACTATCATCTGTATTTAGTGGGAAGACACAAGTGCAATAGGTTGAAAAGATGGAACTAGTGGTTGTTTGTTATCTCGGGAATTGATAGAACATGCTTGTCATGTACAAGTACAACATAAGTTGGAGTCGAGATGCATTTTTTGTTATTGTTGGTCATGGAATTCTTGGGTGAGCTACTAGACCAAATCAGTGTTCTAGGGGAAGCTTGGAGGACTTGTCAAATTACCTGTCACAAAGGAGAGATCAGATCTACAAAAAATGAACATAAATTTGACTACATAATATGGACAAGAAATTTTATGGCAAATAAATAATTTGACAACTAAAATATGCACTCCGACAACTAAAATATGCACTCTGAGTTTTGACAGTAGAATTGAGAGTCAGAAATCTGAATGATAAGAGATCCAGGACACCAAATACACAATTTGCATTTTAAAAGTTGAATGGTGGAGCCAATACCCAGGATGAAAATAGTATGTACAAATCTGAATTTTGTAAAAAAGAAGAATAATATTCAGGAAATGGTAAGGGCTTGAGGATTAAGTTGACTAGTTGGTATGATTATTTTTGGATGTTTATTCATTTGAGAGGAGCAGATTTATAAATTAAACACATTACAATGACATTTAATGTCCCTCTGTTTGGGGAATGTCTTATTACTATCTCACTACATGGTATGACGTGAAAATGTTTGGGCGCATTCAGGAGCATCTAGGGAGCAGACCAATTGACTCGGGTTCCTTGTGGGGCACACGCCCACAAGGAACCTGGGTTATTTGGGGCACACACTCCTTGACACTCCCTAGCAAGAACCTGAACCTGGAGGCTTCCGCTATAACATGGGAATCGGAGCACAGGAACTCAGAGAAAAACCTTTTAAAACAATGATGCCAACGTTTTAAATTGATAGATTTTGACATTGTAGAAGGTTGAGACAATTAGAATGTATTGAGGAGAGGTAGTGAAAAGAAGTAAGCTTACAAAACAAGAATGGAAGCTTTTAATTTTGTATTGATTTTGCCTTAATAGTAGAAGTTTGTCTTTAGATGAGTGTAGCTAGAGTACATATTTCCTTATTTACTTGGTTAAGTGCAACTGGTTGGCAGGAGAAAAGGCAAGAGGGTCGGTATATGTGCATTATAATTTGCACCTCTTATCACACAAGCAAGCTAATGAGAAGGGGGTGAAAAGCCACTAGGATCTAGCATTAGAGCTTCTTGACTTGGATACTTCCATTATAAACTTTTCTTAGTCGAGAACGGAGAAGAGGGGCATGAGGCTGATAAGCAATACTTGCATAGCATAGCTACTTAGATTTGTGTTGCTTGTAATCCGAACTAATCAATTATGTCTTGGAAAAATGTAAAACAAAATAAACATTTAATCTAAGATGCCTGATAAAGAACTTGTGGAAGTTAAACAATTTTAGAAAGCATAAATTTCCTTCATACTCATGAAGCTTAAGAAATATGAGTTGTGTAACAATCACCGTAGTTGCAACCTCAGAATTTTTTAGCATTTAACAAAATCAAATAACTAATGCATATAAAGGAACGCTCTAAGATCAATTGAGAACAAATTTGGTTAACTTCCATTATAAGATCTGCTCAATAATTACTTTCAAAGATTATTTCCATAATACAAGTAAGCAATGAATACACAATCCAATAATACATTGTGTCACAACTAAAACCCATTAACTATTCATGATATGCAAATACTAATATATAAAGGCTACATGCCAGTCTGTAACATGTACAATAGTGATCCAAATACAATGTACAATCACCATGGAACAACACTAGGAAACTCTTAACATTGTGCAAATATGAACACTTCCTCCAAGCTCTTGTTGCATACGGGAAAGTATATGGAATCCACACATCGAAGGAAGCATTTTTCTCCCAACCATTGGTTTGGCTTGAAGCAAACAAATGGATAACCTAAGTATTATGAAGTAATAATTATAAGTACAATGCTTATTTTATTAAGTTATTTGTATTGTTTTACACATAAACATACATCCATAATCATTTACAAAACAAGCTAACTACTCTATCAAATTCACAACATCTCTTTATCCTAAAAGGCATCCAAATATAGTTTTACTTTAATCATGAACCCAAGGTGTTAAAATGCTTTGTAACGTGCTGATTTCTTTTCACTTTCACAAGGAACAAGCATGTAACATTAACACCTTTTTATCACCCAAATCTCGATGTGGGCAAGGTGAGAGCATACTGTGAAAGGGTCAGAATGATATTATATTCAGGTGCTTGTTGGTGGCAAGTCGCGCAACCAAATATTTTAAACTTCTATAATTTTGTAATGTCCTCTTCCTAACCAATCGGCAGGGTGAACCATTTTCCTTGTCATTCGAGTTCCCGTAGGCTAATGTGTAAGTGTGGGCTAATGGGTATGTTTCCTTGTCATCCGAGTTCCCGTAGGATAATGTGTAAGTGTAGGCTAATGGGTATGTGAATAAGGAGCTCTGGATTTGGGCATAATTTTATATCTTATGTGGTCTAGGACTTTATTTTTAAATAAGGTCTTAAGTGAAAATTAAAATATTTCACTCATGTTAATTAAATATTATAAAGTTGAGTCACTTGAGGGTCCCATCATATAAGCTGTTTTTAAAAAGGGGACTCCTAGGGGTGAGTGCCCAATCTAGGGAGTCACATGGTGATTTAATTAAGAGATTAAAAGGAGAAAGAATAAGGTGGCGTCTAACCTGGGAGACATAAGGGTTTCAATAAATTATTAAAATAAAATGATTTACTATCCATTTGGGGTGTGGGAATCAGGGAGTCATAGGGAGTTTTAAAAAATTAAAATAAAATGCTTATCTTCATTATTGGGCGTGGGGAATTAGGGTTTGAAGGTGGTCCTGTAATTGAAGCATATTTTGGGAGCTTTGTGGATTGATAGAGGTCATTCAGTTTTGAGTTTTTGGCTGCAGCTTCTCTGGAGGCTTTCTTCTGGGTTAGTGAGGATTACACCCCTTGCTGATGACATTTTCTATGCTGTTGAAAGATACAAGCTGGAAGATCTAAGGTGTTTATCATACAGGCAACACATGCATTTATCAGATCCTTTGCATCTATCATTAACAGAGCTGTTGCAGACTTGTTGAAGCTGTTAGGAACTTTGGACAGATCGAAAAGGATTTAATCAGACCTATTTGTGGCAGTTAGGTTGCAGACATCCTTCCATCATTTCATTGACATTTGACACACAAAGTTGTAGTTGTGTAGCCCAGATCTGGGGAATTCGCAGGTCTGATCTCATTACAGCAGTGGGTAAAGGTCATCAACCTTTTCTGGGTACGTTGGATTTAGTTTCATAGGGGTATTTATCAATCTGGGTTACTGTTGTACTGGAGAAAAAACCATTATTTTGATCAGCATCTAAATTTGGAATTTTCAGCTTTAATATTGCATGATATTTACATTGTTTCAGAAATTGTATTTGCTGCTTTTAATCATTGTTTCCAGCTGAGTTAAAAAAATAAAATCCAAACCACTTCTGTACCTTCTGTCTATTCGGAAAGATAACAAAAAAAACCATAATATTTTTATTCAAGAAGAACAACAGGGCAGCGCATTACAAATTTTTGGAAGTAAAAAATATGTTTAATTTGGTGTCAAGCCTTCCAGGTTAATTACAAATTTATATTGAAAATGAATGAACTAGTTATAGTGGCAAGCACTAGAAAAAATTGCAAACTTGATATTGAATATGGCAGTGAACGGCACGGATAAACACAGTATAAATCTGCAGCTATTGCAATATTAGTTTTAGC
The DNA here is from genome assembly GCA_027943335.1 of Chamaecyparis obtusa. Classification (NCBI taxonomy): domain Eukaryota; kingdom Viridiplantae; phylum Streptophyta; class Pinopsida; order Cupressales; family Cupressaceae; genus Chamaecyparis; species Chamaecyparis obtusa. Next base: position 224,357 of record BSBK01006706.1, read on the forward strand.
GGCAAGACTTCTATAATAATACAAGATTATACTATGTGGAGAACTGCACAAATTCTTCAATAATTAGATGAATAATAGAAATTTTAGCTGTGATCAAATATTACAAATCAAATTCCGACATCAAGTAATACCAAACTGCTACTTTCCTAATATTCAAAGTATCACCTTAAATGGTATGGCTACATACCAAGGTCACTAGGAGATAGGGGACTTGGAGACTGGTACTGGTACCGGTATGACTACTTTCAAAAAATAGATGGGTGTGTACTTGGAGACACCAAATTTTTAAATATAATTTAATAATTTCCAAAAATATATCATGACATAGAGCTTCGAAAACAAGAACAGTGGTAAAGTTTAACATTAAAGTTTAAATCAGAGTTATAGGATTCGGCGAGTCCCGAGTTGAGCCAGGCTCGCCGAGGCAAACTGACCAGGTACCAGGACTCGGCCGAGTCCTAGGCGAGTCTGTAGGACTCGCCGAGTCCCGTGGTTTGGACTCTGTGCATCCAGCCACATCCAAGAAGCAAGAAATAAATTTTTTTATTCAGACGTGGTCATTTTTTCAGGTCCGAGGCAGGAGGGTCTATACAAATATAACATATAAGTGACATTTATTTATTTCATATACTTTAAGTTATATTTGTATAAATACATTTCAGGATGTTTGAGATAGGTTTCAACTTCATAGGAGTTAAAATGCAGATTGTAGATTTTGAGGGTTTTCAAAAAATTCTAGACTCAGCATGCCTTCAGCAGTGTTATCTCCCACACCTTGTCCTGGCTTTTTTAGGGAAAATTGAAGCTGGAACAAGGATTTTCTAATGATTCTAAGACCTAAAAAGGTCATTCCATCATTTGCAAAGACTTAGAAGAGAGGAAAAAGGCTTGGGAGAAGAATATAGGGGTTTTAGAAAATACATTAGCAAATGGATTGCTAGAGCGTGAGGACACCCAGTGGAGGACCCTGAGGCTGAGAGTGAGGGGTCTGAGGATGATGATGATTATGAGGAAGATGAGGATGCCACTGAGGTTGAGCCTCAAACACAGGGACAGAAAATGGCTGCAAAATATTCCATGACCTATCTTAGGCGTACATGTAGGAAGACATAGGGCCTTAGTCTTCTAGGCTCTAGCTTTTATTTTGATATGTGTTTTGAACTTTTCATTCCATGGATTTCATATTCCATGAATATTGTAGACTTTTGACAATGACACTATTTATATTTCAAATTTCTAATGTGTTATTTAGTAACTAGTTTAACAGTTAACTTATTTCCTTCAGAAATTCGCATTTTACTTATATGATCAATGTAAACTTGTTTATGTGTGCAAAGTAGCTTCTATTTATCTCAATTATTGTGTCTTTGATGTTAATTGACTGAATGATGCATAAAAAAAGTTTTAAATCCTTAAAAATCTTTGAATTTCTTTGGTTTTTCAATTTGCCGAGTCCTTGCCGAGTCCGGGCGCCGAGTCCGAGTCCAAGCCCGAGCCCGAAACCAGCTTGCCGAGTCCGAGGCGAGTCTGAGTCTTGTAACACTGGAACTTTAAATACGCAAATCAAACTGTCAAATGTCATTGTGTCAAAGAGTTCAAGACTCACACTACATATTTTGTATTAGATTATTGTTACATTTTGGAATTCAAAAGTATTGATACTTTGATGCTGATACACAAACAAAAAACAAATTTCAGAAATCTATCGTCTACTCTTCAACATTTTGATCATCCATATCAAGGTCCTTAGCTATGACCCTCTCCAAATAATCATTAATCTCAAACTTAGGTTCCTCTGGTGGTAGTAAAATTGGGGGTAATTCACTAAGGCCATCTAGTACAACCGCTTCATCCACCATGTCTTCTGAAGGATGGAAAATAATGCTTTTGTTTTGTTTTTAACTTTTTCACATGCCTTCGGTCAAAGGAGATGCTTGGGAGACAGCCAAAAACATGGCAGGAGATAGGGAGATGACAGGAGACGTGGAGGTGAGGTCTCCAGCCGAAAATGAAGACTCAAGAAGTGCGGAAAGTCTCTGAGACGCATGTTAGGGGGCGGAGATGCGTCTCTTGGTTACAGAGTTGCATAAGATAATTGTATGATAGGGTGAATGTATTTAATTGCTGTTTAATAGGTAGCAAACTCCCTTAATATTTGTATGGAAACAATAACCAATAATTCAAACCATATAAATGTTACATCCCAAACTGCATCACACCAATATGGAATTTTGCGGTAGCCTTTATCTATTTAAATAAGTATGGCTACTCCTTTTTAAAAGAGTACAATGTTCAGATATAAATGAAATCATAAATTTGTGCAGCATACTCCAGCAAGCAAAAGGTTCGCACGAAGTTATTTATACTTATTTACCTTCAACCTTGAAAATGTATGGTACCGTTATTATGGCTCCACATTCCCTCTAAATAAACCCAGTCAATATAAAACATCTAATATTGTATTGTGTTCCTATGTTACTTGTTTGGCCCCTGGGCATATTGCTTTGGGTCTAGTCCACATTGGGGGTCAGCCAGGGTGCTATTCCAGTCTTGTGTGTTTGTCTGGAAGAGTTCAAGTGAATTTAGTTGTTTCTCATGGCTAGTTGGTCTTGCTACAATGAATTTGGGTATCAAAATTGTTTTTTCTTTTCTTTTGGCATTTGACTTTGACCACATGCTGAAAAACACCCTTGCTAACCCTAGAATGTGGATTTTAATACATTTTGAACACAAGAACGAATTCATTTCCCTTATTGCAAATACAAAATAAAATATCATTTATCTTTTCTTATCATTGCATGAATAGAGTTGGGGATTGATCAGTGAAGGTTCCAAAGTGGTTGGTTTGCTATCCCTATGCATTTGCAAGAATCCATTTATTGCTAAGGAGATTGTAGAGGGGGATTTTTGCAAAAAAGGTAGGTCTTTTTCAAGTAGAGGGGGAAATCGTAGAGGGGCCTGCCATAACCTTTTTGTCAACTTTGAAATAGATTGATAAAGTATGCACAAGTATGAAATGGCCACTGAAATCCATAGCTGGCCAATAATATACCAAATGGATCCATACTGGGCCTCCAAATGGCCTTTTAGCTCAGTCCATGCCCTCATAAATGCAGCCCATTGCTTAATTGTTTCTGTTGATAGAATGAAGGAGAGAAAGCAATGGCTTAATGACATGTGAAACATTGAATAGTTAAAAGTAACTTTGAGTCTTCAATGAAAAAAATAAAGAATCAGTATATAAAGGCACACTGCTGCCTTTTGCATGGATCCAAAATTATGTCTCAGCATGTATACCACAACATCAACCACATCATTCTCCATTGCTTGTTCACAAAAACAATACTTCAAAGAAGCCTCTGATTGTAGCAAAGATTGCAAGATGCTGGAGATGGCTGCAAAAGTGGTTACATCAGGTCGGACTGGCTCCTTGTTATTTGCAAATTCTCATTAGAGAGAGTACCCAAGAATAATTATAAATATATTTGCAAATGTTCTCACATGCAACATGTTGCCATATTTTAGTCCCTATATGTGAAATTGACTTACGAGTCCTACTACCCAAGGGTCATGTTCTTGTAATGTAATTCAAACCTTATCCTTGAGTCGGGTTGTCGGAAAATTGAATAATCATGTTTGGTCAAGTTTTTCTCCTTTGGTACTAAGTCACGTTGAAACCCGATGAATTTCGAATCCAAGTCTCAAATTCACGCGAAACAGGCTAAATGTGGAAGTTCAGGAAAATCATGCTTTGACTACTAAAGCTGTTCGAAAATAGTAGCGGAGAAGTGCAATTTCTGAAATTTCGAAAAGAGAACTCTTTGTTCAAGAAAAAGGGTTTTAAAGTACTCATTTCGTTGGAAAGTGAGGGGGAGAAGTGCGATTTCAGAAAGACTGGGATAACAACTGAAGAAGGCAACCTCCAACGATCGGGAACGGTAGCTGCATAGTGCATTTTCCGAATTCCTAAAAGTGAGTCATGTAAAGCTCTTTGAAAAAGAAAGATAAGGCGGGTTTCGAAGACCAAGTGACTCATCAAGCAAAGACAATTTGCGATGATTGGGAATTCTTCACACTCCCTACAAATTTGAAGCATGGAAGCAGATATCATTGGATTCCGAAACAAGTTATGCAAAACCCCGCCTAACAAGGAAAAGAAGAATCAAAATCAGTATTGTTGAAGCGCTAGTTCCGAAGTTCCCATATCACAATAATTTTGAAAATCCTTAGTGACGTAAGTTGCCCATCATAGATCAAAACATTAAATGTGCATAATGATTTATCTGAAAGAATGTCTTGTCCAACATTTAATGTATTCAATGCTATTCATTTGCCATGATTTGTCCAAGATTTACCTCGATTACACAACTTGTGGGAGAAGTTAAATTGAAGCATTGCTACAAAGACGAAGAAGTGAATTCTCTTGTATCATTTTCTCTAAGAACTAAAATCTATCATATCCTCCGAATTCACAGAATGACCCTCAGGTACATTGGTTATGATCACCTTAATGGTATTGATAGTGAATGGAAGGAGATCGGTGACACAAAACTAAGTCATTTTGATTTGGGAGATCTTCATGGAAGGATCCGCCATGAACCAAGACATCTAATCACAGAAAAATTGATAGAAAGTAGGCTCATGCAAGCAGCTGGATTCTTGGTTGTTGTGCAATCTCCATAATTAATGAAGGAGTGCATTGCTCGTTTTGACCCTGAAACTAAACAAACAAAAACAGCCAATGAAGAGGTTCTAGTCACACTAGATAGAGTCACTATCCAGAATTTCTTTCGCCTACCCGTGAGGGAGGTATACACAGATTGGGATTTTGCCCGTTCGGCTTCAGTTTTCATTGAAAAGAAAACAAAGTGGAGAGCCGTAATGTCAAAAGAGTGGTTTGAGTAGGAGAGGTCCGCAAATCCAAGCTTCCCAAGACTATCTATGGGCCTAATTTGAAACGTTGACATGCTGGTCCTATTACATAGAACCAGGGGCAACGAAGAAGCATTGAACTTGGAAGAGCGGGCATTTGTTTTGGTATAGACCATGTGCGCGGATGAAAGATACATAGACTGGGCAGAGCTCATCAATTATAGACTAAGTTTCCTGATGATGAGTGCCAAGCATCATTGTTCCTTCTTTATGTCTTTGTATATTATCTATGCCCTAGCATGCACAAAACATTGGCCTAGTCTGAATCATGTTGAGGATTTCGAAGACAATATACAAATCTATGACTTTTATCCTTGTTTGAAGCTACATAAAAGTTATGTGGAATTCAAAAGAGTGAATGACGCATTTACCATGAGATTGACCCGGGAGTTACAAGGCTGTCTCGAACGGAGGTTATTTTCAAAGGCAGCTAGGGCAATTTCCAAGTATGGCAGCTATTTCACTCAATACTTAACTTTCACATATTTCCGCATCAGTGTATTCGATGATTTTCCCTATAGGTTGCCTAGATATCCCGACAACAAGATGGTGTTAATCGAGTTATGTCGGCAAGTACTCAAGGTGAACAACAGGTGCGGTGAAAAGCACAAGGCCGAGATTCCATTTCCTATCATAATGGGGGCATATTCGCGCTCCTCCAGTTCTAACGCTACGAATGTAGTCAAGGTTGCCACAGCCAGATATTCCTTCTAGAAATACGAGGTCCTTAGGACCCAATATGATCCTAGTAGCTTTGTCAAAGACAATCTGCATCTAGGGCTAGCGTTTCGCCATGTGCCAGCACTGGAAGATTTTTGGATGAATTGTAAAGATGACATTGAAATGAGGGAAAGGTCTTGGTCAAGACTTATTGTAGACCAAATCAAACTATACAAGGTGAGTCTTGATGTTGGCAGCCTAGTGGATGACGAGTCTGAACTACTTGAAGAAAATTAAAGGAACCCCAATAAAACCCACAAATTGGGACGTTCTAGAAATAGATGATTTTGATGTATGCATGTCTCTGATAATGAGGAGAACTCAAAGATGAGTCGAGTGGAAACAAACTGAGAGGAAGAGAGGAAGCTCTGCACAAACGACGACAAACCCTGCGCAGAGCCAAGAACCAACACTTGTTTTTATTGCCCCAACAGGTCCCTTAACACAAATCTCTTCTTAGGCTTCTGGAGGAGACGATGAACCTCCAAAAAAGGAACAGGAACCTAAACCTACCTGTGGAAAGGATCTCTTCCCAACGTAGACCTCACAAAAGAGGAAGGGTCCAAAGATGAAGAAATTCTAGAATAAGAAGTTCCGCAAGGAGAGCTACATGGTATACGACAGGAATATTTGGTCAGCAACAGGAGGAGCAGCATGGAGACTTCCCACGAGATCACCAAGTATCTCAAGACCCAGTCTCCTCTAGTTCCGTTTCTACAATGGTTTCTAAATTTCCTTTCATTTCTGCTCAAAAAGATACCCCCCCCGCCTACCCCCCCGTTGTGGGAAAATTATTTGATTTAGAAAGCCTTAAGTCTGCCTCAAGAGTTTTATCCACCCCTTCCTGGCTAGAGCAATCTTTAGAAAAGAAAAGAAAGAAGGAAGAGAACAACATGCCTCCCCAAGACATAGTGGATCAAATTTTAAAGAGCTTTCCCACACCTCAGAAAAAGAGGAAGCCTGCAGTCCGAGCTGCCCTAGGGAAAGTCCAAGAAACAGGGCATGTGATCATGGAAATTGCACAGATTGAGTCCACTGATAAATTGGCTCATATAGATGCTTCTGACTTCATAGTAACTAGGATTTATGTTGGGCCTCCTAAGCATGAGAAGACTGTTCAAATGTGGGGATTCTCCCACCAATAGGTGAAAGAAAGGCTAGATAAGGACAAATAAGAAAAGGCCAAGCTTAAAGCAATGGTTTCCCAACTTTCCGACTATCTTAGAGAAATCCGCATGCCCTTTTCATCTCAGCCAGCAAGCTCCTCTCATCCTATATATCCAACATTAAAGGAGAACCAAGTCCTTATTGCCCGGTTACGAGACGGAAGACACATGGGCAGGATTGGTAGGGACAGGATTGGAGATCTGAAAGTCCGAGGGCTGCCCCTGATTGAACACCTTGGATCCCATTACAAAGCCCCTCTGCAGACCAGGGATAGTGTGAGAGCTGATTTCATGATTATCCAAGGCGAAGAAGATTCTTATAAGCAATTGTTTTCAATGCTTAAAAAGATAATGGATATGAAAGTAGAAAATGCAGTTAAGATGGGACTGCTGGAATCACTTGATGAACCATTACAAAAATGGATGTTTTCCCTGAGCTTCAAGCGAAAATGTGTGACTAAAACTCTCAAACATTTGGGGGAATTGGTGGATACTTTACAAGAAGATATTCAGAAAATAGAAAAATATTTCACTGATTTGGGATGTGCCTCTCACCACAGCAAGGGAAAAGACATCATCGACATTGACAATATGAGATAAGCTTATCAAGAAAATATTGATAAAATGATCAATCCTTCTGAGTACCAAAAAACAGAGCTTCATAAGCTCTCTCAAATTGATGCCATGCTATTCATAATTAGTCAAGAACTTCAAGGCTATAAAGAGATGGCAAAGGACGTGCAGGAAAATCACCTCTACTGGACTACCAAAAATGATAATGTAAGAGTATCAGAAGATGAAGAGATAGCACATGCCATAAGAGCTTTCTAGCAATACAAATCAAGCCAAAAGGCTTCCATAGATGCATTGGTTGATAAAGGGGAAGATGCAGAGGCCACATAACTCTTAGTTTGTTTTGTTCTTCTTTCATATCGACATTTGTCATGAGACTGTTGAAGTTAAAGAATTCCATGAAGTGTTGTTGTAACCGTCAGAGAAGACGGAGGGACTATTTATATCTTTATTGAACATTTCATTAAGGATCGACAATTTTGGTTAGATTTTCCCCCCTTTGCTGTGACAATCGAACGTGACTCGAAAATTGAACTATGGTTGCTGTTCATTGTTAGATTTGTGATTTTGCTGTTGAATAAATGAATAGTGAATGGGATCAATTCGTTGCAGATTTTGTGGAACTGTGTTTTTCTGTAAATTTGTGATTACAAAATGATTTGAGAATCATTATCGGTTACATTCTATCATATTCGTGCTGATTGATAGTTTTATTTTCATTCAATAGATGTGTTGTATATATGGTTTCATGGTTGTGAGATTGTATATGCAAACTGTGGTTTAAAATTTGCTACTGTGTTTCATTTTCCTGGTCGTGGGAAGTAGCACGACACATATTCATAGAAGTTTGTTATTCATTCATGGGTATATCATGGTGATGAATATCCGTTAGAAGCCTCTCCTACTCTCTGGTTAAGAGTATACCCTGTTTATATTTTGAAAATACAATAGAATGTATTCATTGAATATCTATTCTAGGGAGCTGTACCTGTCAATTCAGAGATTGAGCTAATAGAGAGCTCTTTCAACTATTGTTAGTAGATAAGGTTTTACCGTGGGCTGGAGTTATATCATTAGAAGACCTATTTGTTAACTAACACAACACAACTTGTTTGGTCCACTCCATTTTCTCAATATTCTCTAAGATTATGTCAATGCTTGAATAAAGAGAGATAAAGATGACGTTGTGCCTCTTTGCTAGTAGATTGCCTGTAGCAAAATAACTTGTTGCATTGTTAGTGATTAATTGCACCACATTTCCTTCACCCATCTGTAGCAAAACTTTTCTCAAAATTCCACAAAATTTTTCGGCAGTTTTAATTTGTTTAATTGTTGGCACATAATTACACCATATTTCCTTTGTCCACAGTCAACAAAAATTCTCTCAAAATCCCACACAAATATTTGGCATTTTTGATTTGTTGGACTGTCGGTGATTAATTACAGCACCTTTCCTTTCCTTGCTAACGAAACTTCTCTCAAGATTCCACACAAATATTTGGGATTTTTAATGTTCCTTGATTCATCAAGTGAATTAAGAAAATTATAACACCTAAAGAAGAGAAACCAACCAAATTTAGCAGCGTGTATCCTATTAGTTAATTCGTCAGGCATGATAGTTGTATCCTCCTTAATCCAAGTGCTGTGCTGCTTATCAATGATTCAATGTACTTTTTGCCACTTTTTGTCAAAATTGCCCCACCTTGGGTTGTCAATAGAAGGGTGTTGAACCATGGAGCATTCACGAAAATTACATCCACTAATGATTGCCATTAAGGGGATCTAAAATACCAAACATAAGTTCTAGAATTTATAGACATAATTACAATAAAAATGAATTTTCTTTTTGAAAGTAAAATTTTAATTGGAAATAGAACTTCAATAAAATTGTTCTAGAAAATAGAATTTAGAGTATGGAATGAGACTAAAAAGAGTGAAATGTTACCTCATTGGATTGACATGAATGCCTCAAAAGTACCAAAAAATACTCATCATTTCCCTCACCATCGTGCATTTACCTTTGTCCAACACATGTTTCCCAACAATGGTTGGAAACATGGAGCACAATGCAACTTAAACCAACTCCTTGGATTTCAAGCTTTAGGCCCATTGCTACTAGAACTCGTTACGTGCATTGGAGTGGAAGAGGCAGCTATCTGTTGGTTTTGGCTTATTCTTTGCTTCTTATTTGCTGTTACATCCCTCTGTCCAATATTTTTTATGACATATACTGTCTGGTATTTGACAAGGCGGAATTTTAGTCAATTAGTGCCTTCTCAAAGAAATTCTATGTTACAATACTTGCATAAAATTCGCCCATTCTTACATGGCTCAAATTTGCATGCATCCACGCAGACTCATTTCTGTGGCTGTATAATATTTAATTTATAATACCTAGATTGTAGAGTGTAATGTCCCCATTTTATCTCACCATTGGGTTTCGTTTAGTTTAGCCTATCATTGGCCCTTGTAAGCTAAGTCAGATGGTTAGAGAGTCCTAGTGGGTAGTGCAGGAGGCCAATTCCCATTCCAGAGTACAAGAATGTTCAGGATTGCTCTTTGTTTGGTACAGTTTGGCACACTTACTATTTATAGTAAGTGACCATTTTAGGAAAGTTAGGATTCTAATTATAGTAGGGCATCTAAACAAGCTATGTTGCAGTGTTGAGCTCTGACACGTTTGGCTTGAGTAGTTATTCAGGGACTTACTATTTATAGTAAGTCATCTATGCTCAATTACTACTTTTGGCAGGGCACTTGGTCATGGTATATGTAGTGGTTCCCTTGATCTCCAGTGGACTCAATGATTTGAATTAATGGCACAAGTTCATGATTATTAAATTATTAATAAGGTGAACTATATTAATAATTTATTATAAATTCTATTATAGAGTTTATTAAGCAAATGGGGGCCATGAGACATCATTAAAGTGCATTAATTGATTAAATTGATTGGGCGCCTAAACCAAGGAGATTATAAATTAATATTTTAAAGTCAATTTAAAGCAATTTTTTAAGTCATTAATGTGACTTATTTGAGAAGCCTCTTGAATCGAATCTCATGAAGGAATTATAAAAAGGGCAAAGTGAAAATTGATTCATTATGAATATGAGCTTATGACTTGTTTCTTGGAAGTCTTGGGAATTGGGTGTATGAGACTAGGGTTTCTGCACAACATCAGCATTGGAGGGTGACAATTCTTTAGTGTTCATGCAGTTTGAGGTGGTGTAGACCCATTGAAGTTGCGTTCCAGTGATGGCTACACACAGGAGCTATAATTGTGCTTCATCTACATAATTTAGGGTGTTGTTTGAATTGAATAAAGTAAAAATTGCAGAGAATTTTATCAAGGGCAGCCAGTAGTGACAGATCGCAGGCCTTTGTGACTGATTGGGTGAATGTTCAAGGCAGCCGTACAAGTATTTCAGTCCCACGTGAGACCCCAGCCTGGATGCCTAGCTTCTTGGTCATACTATCTAGCGTTTTGGCTCCTATATCATTCCATATTGGGTGTCTAGCTGTTTGTGATCATTGTAATCAGAAGTTGAAAGGATTTTGACATAATTTCTAGGCTGTGTTTGGATTCCAGGTTCCACATTTTAGCTGCAAGTTTATTTCAAACTTTATATTTGCCATTGTTATGCATTGTGATTATTAAAAAATGAAATAAGCAATCTCTATTCGTGAATTGCTAGTGTTTTAGATTTTATTTTCATGTATTGTCATTACCTCCAAAAACTCAAAAACAAACATAACATTTCAAAATACAAAAAATACAAACTCTTCAAAACAAAAAATAGTCAATTGTTAGTTGGATAGAGGTTGAGCCAGCAGGGCTCATCACAGAGAGAAGAATAGTAGTAGGGTACGGTTAATAGTTTAGATCCTTAGAAGGCTAAGAGAAAAATTCAAGGATTCAGTTAAAGGAATTTAAGGTTAAAAGGAAGATATAATTTTGGGTTTTTATCCTCCTTTTCTTATATTTTGGATTTAGAATGTATTAGTATAAATAGAAAGAAAGAAGTAGAATGAAGGAGAACACAAATGAGAGAATGAAAGAGAGTAGGGTTTTTTCCATTTGGCATTTAACTTAATTTGATACTAGAAGTTGAAAGTTGAAAATATGTGCAACTCAAATTGAATTCTTAATATAAGCTCATCCTTTGCACAAAAAAGTCATGAATATACCTATATCCAGATCCTGCACAGCAAATATCATCTCCTGTGAAGAGAGAGTGAATAAACAAATAGTATTCCTCCAAGTTTGAAGGATGGGGGGATAGGGGAATGCGGGGATGAGGATTCTGAGACATCAAGATTTTTCCCAAATTTTGGGGTTGACAAAGGATGGTGGCTATTAAAATAACTTCTAAAAAGTTTAAAACTAAAAGAAGCTGAAATTCCTCATAGTTTTGCGTTAGCCCTTCTAAGCTCCTTATCCAGTACCAAAATGAAATCAATGAGGATTTCCAAGCTAAACTCAGGTCAATTGCTGAATTGGCACAAGTTCAATATGCTCAATTCTATGTTGAAAATCTCGAGCAAGTGTCTTCAGTGTGAACTCAGAGCTTATAAATTTCAACACAGAGGCTCCTCTAGATGCTGTCATTGATCCAGTGATTGGTGACAAGATCATTTGTTTAGATTTTACTAGTGGGTGGAATATTATGGAAAATTTTTGTTTCTGGCTTGATCTCCAAGGCTCAGACAGATCTCTCCCTGCAATTTACTATTGAGAGAGAGGCTAATCAAAGAAACAAAATTATTTTTCATGGTTAGGTAACATTTTGTTTATTTGAGGCATTTTCAATCTATTATCTGTTCAACGGTTTATGAAATGATTCTCTGTTTCCCCTATTTGTAAATGTAAGGCACTGCTTTCTTATTCTGTACCAAAACTTTAGGTGTAAGTAGATCCACACTTCTATCGAGAAAATTATATGATTAGAGAAAAATGTAAAATAATCTTTCTATCCATGCATTCATCTGCATCTATATATGTAAGGGTCTATGTTTCTAGAAGGTGTTTACATCTTTCTATTAATAAGGATCTCTAAAAAGTATGAACTTGCATTGCATAGTATACCCTTCCATTAGGTTTTTGATTCCCTTAAGATTGTTGTTTTGTTTGGTAAAATTTGATTTTCGGGAATCTGTAATTTTAGTACTGATGTTGGGTTGTCTTCATTGCAGGAAGCCAAGAAAGCAATGCCTGTAACTGGAAAGATTAATGTCACTCCTGTACTCGATAACAAACCTTTGCCTGTGGTAGAGGAGCCAGTGACATATGCTAACAAGACGGTATAATTTAAATTGGGATCACATAGACTTCATTGGATGTTAGATTGGTCTGTATACTTGTTGGTTGTAATCTGAGTGTTTGTGGTTGTTTTCAGGAGGCAAAACATGCTTTCAAACAATTGCTAGAATCTGCACATGTAGAATCTGATTGGACATGGGAACAAGTAATATATTTATGGTTTTTATTTTCTTTGCATCTTTATGTGGCATGGACATATATTTGTGTTTGCTTCCTCACTTTTTTGAAACATTTATTGGTATTGTTTCCACCAAGTAATAGCTTGATCCTTGCCCAGGCAATGCGAGTAATCATCAACGATAAGCGATATGGTGCCCTTAAAAGCCTCACAGAGAGAAGGCAGACATTTTTTGAAGTATCAACCTACTTCTTTCATCACTCTTTAAGTGATTTGCCTATTTCATGAGTATATAATACCTTTTTTATGTACACTATACTGATAATTGGTTTTTGACCAATGTTTTCGAATAGTATACAGTGCAGCGAAAGAAACATGAGGCCGAAGAGAAGCGCCTTAAATTAAAGAGAGCACGTGGGGAGTTTATGAAGATGTTGGAGGTAATCTGAGGCCTATGCAAGGGATGACATAAATGGGAGCCAAATGAATTCTATCGATGTTATTGTCATCCTTTTTATTAAGACAATAGAACAAATATGTTAAAGAGGCATAAGTTTATCCATGAAATATGTAGTAATGCATTTAAGATTTTTGTCTTGTGCAGGAGTGTAAGGAGCTTACATCAACAACACGATGGAGGTTTGTTTATTCCATCTAAGTAGCATGTCTGTCAGTGCATATGAAAAATGTGCACATAGCAAATGATAATATATTGATTTTGTAGCCCTGGTTTCTTAGATTCTTTGCCACCTAAATGGTTGCTGTCGCTTTTTATCAATAGCTAAACTAATTGATGAAATACTGTCTACAGCAAAGTTATCTCTTTATTTGAGAATGATCCAAGATTTCATGCCATTGAGCGTGGCAGAGAGAGAGAAGAATTCTTTGAGAACTATTTGCTTGACTTACAGCACAAGGTTTGGGTTTTTTTTTTCAAGTCTTTTTCTTTTTGTTTAAAGTTATATATATTTTGAAGTTCAAATCCAACTAAAAATGTTTGGTCCACTTATGTGTGAAACCAAAACTGTTGACATCATTAATTTTATTGCATCATAAGTAAGAACAGATACAGATCTTGTACAATGAGAACCTAGTATTACTTCATTTTGGTGTGCTCAAGCTTTGCAAATTACCCTTTCTTTAGAGTTACTTATTTTCTGACACCGGCCATCTTAAATATATACACATGCGTGCGCATGGGCACACACACACACACACACACACACACACATATATATATATCTATGTATGTATGTATGTATGTATGCAAATATTTTAATGAGTTTGACTTCTTAGGTTGCAATCTCAATGAATGTTGAGATTAGAATTTCATCAGTGAAGTACTTAGTTTTGATTTACATCTACATCTTTTTGTTTGATGGATGCATGAATGCATAGGTTGTCTGGCCTATTTTCCGGTTAGAATCTGTACAAAACAAACATTTTGTTCCAACTCTTGTCATTGTGATAGTCTCTAGTCTCTCAAAATTTCTTAGACATGGCATAAACATTGGTATACTTTTTATAATTTCACAAGAGAATCTTTCACCCAAATTTACCCAGTTTTATTTGGATTTCAATCAATTTGTATGTTATTTTAAGGATATATATGTATATATTTTTTCTGACAATATTTAAATGATCAACTGAGATTTCACTATTTCAAGGATCCAATTAAATATATTGGCAAGGATCCAAATTTCTGAAAGAAAGTGAAATAACTTTTTTCGTAGATTCTTGGCAAATTCGACAAAAATATATTTGTTTTAGAGGATTTTCGATAAATGTTTGATAAAATCCCAACTGGCCAATCACTGCAGAATTTCAACTATTTTGTGTTTTTACCAATTGTTTGAGGCAAAAGGACAATAGATATAACACTGCACTAACTGATATTGCACTTACCAGCTCGGTATGGAAAATCCATATCTATTCTATATAAACAAATCAGACTATAGTAATCTGAAATTCTGATAGTCTACTAAAATCAGCAGTCGGAAGTGATTATTCAACAAACACTTAAACCCATAAATATGTACATTCTGGCCTTCAAATCGGGGTTGAAAGAGTATCATATAAATCTGAATATTATGATGATTACTCTCTTACAGATCTGTACAACCTGCTGCAACTTCAGAAAGGGTCATGATTCATCCAATGGAGGCCACAACTCACTTTCAAACTTTCCAAAATTTCCTCAAAAGGATGCAGCTAGGATGTGAGCTGCAGAAATTATCCTTAAAAGCATGTGCTTTCCTTAGTAATTTCTTTCTAAAATACCATGTCTTTTCCAATAGACTTCAAAGCTCAAACATGCTTATTTTGTATGGCTTGCCTTAGGCAATGGATTTTACTTGGTACTGCCAGCCAAGGCATATACAAAATATAAAGTATGCTTTACAATCTTTTTTCACAGTATATAATATTTGCACTCTCACACACTGATAATTTCAGATCCCTGTAGAAATAATATGTATTTCTGAATATGTAATTCTCCTCACCAACTTCTTGCAATCAGCACAAATTTGATGTTTGTTTGAAGCCAATAATGAGAACCAGAATGTTTTCATCTTCCAGTTCTTGAATAAATGAAGAGGGTTTTTGTCCTCAAGGTACAAGTTAAACAATATGCTCAAGCTCCACGAATAGGGTTTAATAAGAATGTTGCCAAATACCTACGATCTGGCGCCGTTGCCAAATGAATCTGGCAAGTGACGGAAGGAGTGGATGGATGGGAATACCATTGGAAGAGAATATCAATTGATGATTGAATAGAATTTATGCCTAATCAATTGAATAAAAATAGAAATTTAAAGAAGGAACTCGAAGAGGAACAAGCCGCCAGACAAGCCGTACTCGCACAACAGCAAGCCGAGCGAAGGGAGAGATTCAGAAGACGTGTCGAAGGACTACCGAAGGGAGTAAGTGAAGGCGAGCGTCTGGAGGAATTTAACCGGGAGGCCGGAAGAAGTGACGAGGACCGCCTAGAGGAAACAAGGAGCTTGTTCGGGTCCTTAACCTTAACCCCATAGACGGAAGCAAGAGAAGCCCGAAGGAAGGAAGAAGAGGACGCTGCACGGAGGGAGGCTCAGGATACCGTTGCCGCCGAGAGTGTCAAAGTGACAGAGGGGCACGGGGATCATAGTAGCCCACCAGGCTTGGACAGTTCCAGTAGTTCGGGGACATCAAGCGGTACGGTACCGAACAATTCCGGAGGACCGACGCCGGCAGTACCATACCAGACTGTAACACAACCGGTGCAGCAAACACAGTCGGCACCTAGAAAAGTAAACATGACGGCTAACAAAGAACAAGTCTCTTTTCTCAATTAATTAAAAATAAGTTCTTATAATTTTGCACCTTCCGACAACTTAAATATTTAGCCATTTTAATAATTTAATTATTTTCCATGCAACCACCAAAGTTATGGAAAATATAAAAGAGCCCAAACTTGAATTCTGATCACACCACCATCATCTGAAGTCCATAAGAAATCAGTGTACATGAAGATTGACACCCTCCCATGATGATGGACTTCTCCAAGAAGTGTGGAGTGTTCCTAGAATGTTGGATCTGCACATGGAAAGTAGCATTGCACTCATCTTAGCTCCAAGAACTCTTTACCACTATCATAATACCGTTATGATAAAGTTGACTCTCTTAAGGAAAGTTGGAGTTTCCAAAAATGTTGAAGTTGGCCTAAAATGGGACATAACAGAACTTTACATATAGAATGTCATCTCAGATGTTATGATCTTGAGGCCTGATTTTCAAAGGTCAACTGTTGCAACTACACTCACTAATAAAAGCCTTAACATCAAATTCTTGCAACAGAAGTGACAAAATTTTTTAGGGTACACAGAATCTTGACAAGGCCTTGCCAGAATATGGTTCGTAAATCGATCCCAACTACCTCTGAAACCAAGATTTTTGCTGAAGATCATGCCTGTCCTTTCACAAAAGAATTTATCAAGAGTTGCACTATTTAACTGTGCCAGTTTTCCGATCTCCAGTGGGACTGGAAAACTGCTCACCTGTAACAAACTTATTACCAAGTTTTAAAAGTTGCACAGAAGATGCCATCATGTTTATTTATTTGAATTTCATCATGATTTTTTGGGTAGATAACTGAATCACATCAAAGAAGTCACTAAATTGTACATCTTGTTCTCTTAGACCTATTCTCTATGGTTCAAACTTTGAATATTCCATTTGTGTTTTGGCACAATAAATGCTTATGCTCTCATGAAGAGGTAGTTGATAAATAAAATGCATTGTGTCCTTGAGTTTGTGGTTGGAGTGCATTTTAATGAATCAATTTTTTGTTTTTGAATGTCTTTAGTAAGCTTTGTAGACTAAGTTCCTTTCTTATTTATAAATATTTGTGCAAGTCATACATTTCTATTGGTATTCTTGATCTTCCATTGTTTATCCTAGCTTGAATCTTTTGGTTTGACTTAGAGTAACCGGAAACTCCACTGTCCCTCCTCGAGTGCTCGTATTTGTGTATCCGATACGACCCAGATACATATTGAATAGTAATTCTGTACCCATATGTGCCCAAAAAACCTTGATTTTCCAATCGTGCCAAATCCTATGTGATTTTCTAATTGTGCAAAATTTAATTTTAAAAACTTCATTCATGCAACTCTACTATTTTTGCATATTGTAAAGTGTTAAATTAACTTATAATTATTTCTGTACCATTTATGTGTCTATATTGCTTTTGAAGTAATGAAAATCTCCTCTAATAACTTAGAAAATTGAGTTAAATATGTGTATGTGATTTTTGTTAATGTCGTATCCAGCTGTGTCCATATTGGGGGTCTTAAAAATGGCTGTATCCGTATCCGATACCATATCTGTATTTGTATTTGTATCCATGTCCATGCAACTTTGGTTTGGCTTTATTCTAAGTTCCTGAATTAGAATTGTGTACGGGCATTTGGGTATGTATGCTGGTTTGACAAATTCTTGGAGGGGGCTTATCCATACAAAAAAAAATATAAAATTTATAAATATATATACAGGCTTAAAAAAGAATTAAGTTCAAAATACCACATATCATACATATACTAAACAAAATGACCATAAATATCACAAATTCTAAATTACAAAATACTTATTCGGTATCCGTTTGTCAAAACTTAAATGACATAATTAATAACATCTAATTTTCTATTTAAAAATAGGTAACTTTTATTTATTTATTTAAAGAAATTAAAATCTGAAATCCTAAAAGTAAAAAGACCAAAACATAATACATCAAAGAAAAGTGAAATAAAAGAGAGCGAAAAAAAGAAAAGAAAGGGATGTGAAAAGCTAAATATAGAAGGTAAATGAAATAAAAAATTGGTTGACTAAACTGAAAGAAAATACTTGTACCACAAATAGCTGGACTAAGACAAAGACACACACATACAAAAAAGTGGGATTAAGGAAAAGATTTAATAAAGTTTTCTTTAATGAAAGGAGTAGCTGCTAGCAGGTCCATGATGAAACCCACCAAAGAAATGCAATCAGAAATGCACCCAATCTTCAAATCATGTCCTCATTTGTTGTTTTTGCCTCCTTTTGGTGGATAAAAGTTGCAACATATACAAAATGACAAGGTTTAAAGCTTCTTATGAGGTAAAAAAGTCAAATTAAAACCCTTTTAAAATCATGTCTGCAGTTTTAAATACTCAGAATATGCTATGCTATCACCATGTCATTGCTAGAGTCAGCCAAATTTGATAGACAAAAGTCATGAACATTTTGGGTGGGAGAAATTCAAACCTGATAGATCCATAGGTGATGCAGACCAAGATCCTATTCCGGAATGTTTTGTAACCATAACAGGCTTGTATATGTGCTGATTCAGCAAATTAGATTTTATGGTGATTTGTAAATGTTCAAATGAGCTAGATAATGTACCAAATCTTCTTGAAGGAAATATTTGACACAAGTTGACCTCTGGTAATATTACAAAACCAAACATTGAAATGCATTTTTCTTTTGGTGCCAAATGGAGTAATCCTTGTAGTAATGATGAACAATATAATAGATTTGTGAATATTATTCAAATAAGTTGGATAATGTACTAAATCTGCTTTGGGAATTTTGCGATGAGCTACCAACTGATAATTTTAGAAAATTAAACATTAAACTGAGAATTTTTCTTTTTATGCCAAATAGTGTAATTCATCTCACAGTAACCAGAAACAATAGATATTATTGCTTCAATCATCACCTCAGCAGCATAGTAAATCTTAACTTTCTGTTTGACCATAGGAAAGGGACAAAGCACGTGAGCAACGGAAGAGAAATCTCAGTGCATATAGAGAATTATTGGCATCTTGTGATTTTATCAAGGTGTGCAATAAATAGTTTGATTTTGTTGCACAATTTCTTGTTCTAAGATTGTTGCTTTTACAGCAGAAGGATTATTTATGTCTTCAATTCATCATTACATTGCAGGGTAAATGTCAATGGAGGAAAGTGCATGACAGGCTTGAAAAGGATCAGAGGTGTTATCAGATAGATCCAATAGATCGACTAGAAGTTTTCCAGGTGATGTTACTGGTCATATTTCGTTGTAGATTTTCCAGTCCAATAGATCTTCATATATGGAATTTTGAATGCTTTCAGGAATATGTGCGTGAACTAGAAACCAAAGAGAAAGAAGAGAGAAGGGTTAAGAGGGTAGGTAAAGAGCTTGAAATTTGTGTTTAGGATTATATGATAGTTACATGACAATGATTAATTTATTCTATGAAACATTATGTTTGTTATGCAGGAGCAATTGAGCCTCAAGGAATATAAGAACCGTGATGAATTCATAAAGCTGATGGAAGAGCATAAATCCTCTGGTTTATTAACTGCCAAAACAATTTGGTCAAACTATTTTTCAATGGTATAAAAATGATAAATAAATTGGTAGTTATTTAATTTTCTCTTTAAGTTAGTGTGGCAAAATTTTCCAATTAATATTCTTTCATTAGGGCTGTCTTTGGGATTTCAAGCTAATTATTTGGTTGTGGGGCTGTAGGTTAAAGACTATTCTGCATACCAGGATGTGGCATCAAATGCATCTGGGTTCACTCCAAAAGAGTTGTTTGAAGATGTTGTGACAGAACTGGAGAAGCAGGTATGAAACAACATACATTTGAAGATACTAGTTTGGATCTCATTGCCAATGTGTTTTTACCTGGAGATATTTGTGTTTGGAGAACAATGTCAAAATTTTGTCTCTTATTCAAGCACGGGCATTGTCATTTGCTTTTGGTTGGTGATTTGTTTCTTTTATTGCAGTATGAAGCAGATAGGACAAGGATAAAGGACACTTTGAAGATGATGAAGGTACCTGTTCTGTCAGTTGCATTGTTCTTTTGTTGCATACAATTTCATTAGAGTGTTTACTAATTTTGTAGGATTGTTTGCAGATTGTAATAACATCATCTTTAACATTTGACCACTTTAAGGCTGACATGGCTGAAGCAGGTGACTTGGCAGTGATATCTGAACCAAATCTTAAGGTTAGTTACATATCCATATTGCTGTATACTTGAAGGATATATTGAATACTTGCTAGAATATATTATTGCTTCTAAGGTTATGTTTCCTCTAAACCAAACAATTACAGTATTACTGATCACTTGGGGATATACATGCTGGTTTTGTTGGCAATCTTTAGCATTTCAAATGTTGTTGCAGGTATACAGGGTGGGTAATTAGTTTCATTCTTTCACTTTTTGGTATCTTTTTTTCCTCTCAACATTTTAAATAAATGTCTTCTCATGTAAACATATAATATGATATCATTTCTCATGAATTTATGCATAATTTATTAATTTCTTTGTTAACTTTTTATAGTTGTTTTATTAATGACATGAACAATGATTGAGAGTTCTAGGATATTTTATGCTTGTATTTAAAAGCCTACGTTACCGGGTTCGTGGGCTCTATGGCCGGATACGGGTCCAGTTCATACTGGATATGGGTATGGTTTTGGTAAGAGTCGGGGTACGCTGATTTAGGCATTCTTTAATCGGGGTACAGGAATTTGCTAAATATAATTTGTTTGGTGAATATGATTACCATTTTGCTTTGCTAGTACAATTACCGGATATAAGTACTGTTTTTCTTTGCTAGTACAATAACTGGATACAAGTACCATTTTGGTGCTGTTTTATCACAGGAACAATTCCGTAACCACTGTTTTGGTGCCGTTGAGGAATAAAGTAATATTGTTTTATTTTTAATAATTTTAATTTAATAGGTGGAATATATATATATATATATATATATATATATTAATTATAATGTATTACTTAATAAATTAAATATTATATTATTTTAATTTTAATAATAATTTCCTTTTGTTATTATATTTTTTAAGAGGAAATATATATATATATGTATAATTTTTAAATTGTTTTTGTACTAAGGAACCCAAATGATCCCAAAACCCATTTAAAAATTTGCCATACTGGCAAACCGGTTCTTCGAACCCAAATCTGAACCCAAATCCGAACCGGCAACTTAGTTTAAAAGACATATCTCCCCTTGTGGATGCTGCTTCTGAGTTTTAAGACTTCTCAGAATTCCATTCTCATCTAGTCGTGTTATAATTCCATCAAACAGATCACTTCAACTTTGTTTTCATTTCTAAATTTGATTTATAGCCTTCCACTTCTTCTCAGACTTATTGCAAATCGGCAGTAGAGGGGAAAGCCTCTGGTTTCAAACACGAGCTGCAAATTTTCATCATTAGAATGCAAGGAAAACTGTTGTCAAGGCCAAGCCAAACTTGTTGCTCAAAATGGATGATAGGATGCTATGAGAGTTTTAATAATCCTTGTAAATAAAGGAAATGCCATCAAAGGCACAAGTCAACTGGGTAGCAGTTTGGGATAAGACTCCTTTAAGATGAACATCTTGTTAGTTGCAATCTATTTATGATGTTTGAAATATAAAACCATAATATGTGTTGTAAAGCTTAGAATTGTTCTAATCTGGTCTTGTTCATGTGTGAAAAATCATAAAAATTTAATAAACTGAAATAATGCATTTCAATGAATTTTACTTGATAACAAATCATGTTTTTACTTCTTTTGTGGCACTTGGCACATGAATTTTTAGATTACTGAAAAACAGTTTGATTTTCTAAGTTAAAGTATTATATTTTGTTTTAAATACAAATGTAAAGGTAATATTTTCATCGAATGAGAAAATTAGTGTTGTAACTCCACATATTTTCTCTGACTTTGCTTTCATTTATTTTTAGCACATTATTATTGGTTCATTGCATTAATGACACATTTTATTGAATGGATTTTTTGTTAACTAGACTTGCCATTTAATATTTGTCATCTTGCAATACAAAGCTTACACTTGCATTTCCGAGGTTTACTCTTGAAACCCTGTCAAAATTCAATTTAACTACCCCCCCAAAGTGGGAATCTAATGAGCCTTCAATCCAATATCATTCCCTTTGTTAATTATTCTACTACAGTTAATGCTACTTACCCCCATTAATGGGGGATTTTGTTATATTATATTTGTTTCTATAGTGATTTATGTGTGTATGCAATTATTTTTAAATTTGTTTTGGAAACTCTATATGAATTTTCATAAAACCTAACTAGAGACAACACTAGATGGTGCAGTTCCCTTTCTAGACATATCAAATATAGTCAAAATATAGGCTTGTATATTGATATGCTTGGATATAGCAACTATGCCCATATGTAGGAGTATTTCATCTGTATCTGATATTTGATATCCAATACATACATACATACATGTATCTAGATAGGGGAAGATAGTATTTGACAACCATTTCCAAAACATTGAAGGGTGATATCGGTTGGAGAATATGTACATGATGATGATTTCTAATGTTAAATCATCAACAACCAAAGCCTCCTTTAAATAATCTCTTTCCAAACAACAATTAAAGGAAGATATTGTAAAATGTGGGGCTTACAAAAGTTTTTGAGAAACAAAGTCCAGTCTATGCATGCACTGTGACAATGCTATTGCAGATATTGGACAAAGGAAAATAATTGCAAATGCAAAATCTACACTCCCTATTTCTACAACAAAAGTAAGATTATAACCATAGTCAAAGGAAGAACATATCTTTCAGCTATATGTGAGTAGATAACTTTGCCTTCTATGGTATAGAATGGCAGCTAGAGACATTGATCTCAACAAATGTTGTCAGAATATTTAATCTTCCCAGGTTGTTGCACTCTCAACCATACAGCATTAGGTGCTTGATTCAATATCTTGAGATGCTCATTAGTTAACAATATCATTTGCGTTACTGAGTCAAAGATGAAGTTATTACTGAGATGTCACCACTTGGAGTCTCTAAGTTTAGCTTAGTTGAAATTTATGCAAAATGTCACAATGTTTATCATTCTAGACACCACAGTCTCATAATCACCTTGGGAGATCATCTCTATAAAATTTGTGGGATGGGTGTAATATGCAGGCCTGATTTTTTTTTTCTTTTTTTTATGAAAGCTTTTGCAAGTGTATTTTGATACCCAAATGCAAAGGGTTTTCTGATTGTTTTGATTTCAGTTTTCTTTTACCACATAAGATGCATACTTCAAACACATTTGCATAGAAAGGAACACCAATATGCTTAAATATCAAGTTCACCATACATCATAGAAACAATATAAATAATTTGAAAATGGTGCATTACAATGATCACATCTGGAATTATAACTTTTTGATGATTTTCAAGGCTTGAACATCAGGTTGACCAACAACATATAACTGTCCTGTAGCACCAAATACTGAAAATCTTCTCCCAACTTGCTCCAAATGCCTTCCAAATCCAATGGATTCAAATGCCTCAGCAAAGATGAAATATCACACACGAAAATGAATATTTTAAGCCACCACAGCTCCCATGTGCCAATAAACCAATGAACCTGTCTTAGACAGATCCATAGGAAAGGCTGATGTTCAAGATATCATTGTGAAGGCCTGAGTGGATTTATCTTTATAAATTAGAGCAATAACCCTAAAATCCCCATCCTAGGATTGCGAGTTAACCAAGATAATGTGGAAACTATAAAAGACAATTCATAGTGAAAGATGATCAGCAGCTTCACTTTTTGTTTTGGCTAAAATGCTCTAAATTTGAGCATTTTTCATCTCTCCAAACATTCTTTTAGAGTAATTCTCATCCTTAGGTCCAAGTGAAGCCGAGGTAATAATCTACTTTCTCAGTTTTATTTAATTTTCTGATGAGTGAATATTTTTCCTTAGCTAAAACTTTTTCTAATTTTTTTAGCATAAACAGTTGTCAAACAAAAAAGTCAATTGGCTTTGAGTGTAATTACTAATAAGATTCAAAGTCATAGAACAGAAACCTGAAAAGGATGAGGTCAATGTGAAAAATGTAAACTCTTTTAAAAGATGAAAAATATTTTTTTAGAATAATAATCCAACCTTCTGTAATGTTTTATTTTAAATTTTTATTCAGGGCCATAATTTGAATTTATAAAGAATCTTTTATTCTTGTTATTTTAAGAAAAATCACAAAATCTTTACTTCTGCTTTTGTTTCTTTTAATATTTTTGTTTAAATGAGTAGGTATGATTTCTATTTTTTTTTGTTGAAGTGAAACGAAGGCATGAATTTTCCTTCTCCTAAGAGTCATGAAATTGGATTAATATGAAAATTCTGGTTAGGTGAATAATGCATATTCATGATGTTTTATTGCTTTTTTGTGGCATAAATCTTTTGCTTGTGGAAGTTTGATAAGTGTGATATCATGGTAACTCATTTCAATGTAATTTTCTGCTACAAGTTTCTCAGTCTTGGGATCATTTTTTTTGCCAGAGCACTAGTTCTCATTCTTCAGAGAGAGATTTGAGTGAAAGATGTAAAATCTGGTCCACATGCCTGTTGAAAAGCATTCTATTTTAATTTTTATTCAGTACTTCACAAAACTTTTTATGATTATGCTCATCTTCTGATATGGTACATTTACCTTTTTTCTCAATAACTAATGGTTCAGTGAATGCAAAATTGTAAACTTTAGAAATGTCTCATGCTGGAATGAATTCTGTCAACCTCTTTTTCCCTTGACTAAAGTGCAGGTACAAGGTGATACTTCTGGAAATTGCTAAAATTTCCCTCTTATTTACAACTTCTCTGAGTTCTTTGTCATGATCGTGAGTTCTCTGTTCTTTTCTGCTCTTGCACGCCTCCCGTGCATTGCTCCTTCCTTTCTCATCACTGTGCAATGAAGTGATTCTTTCCTGCTCGTAACCCTTTTCCGCGAGCCTTGCTTGCACGCATCTCCCAAATGTTGCTCCTCTCTCATTCTTTATCCCTGTGCACTTCCTGTGTGCTGCTATATGCGACTTAAGGAGTCCGGTTCCAGTGAATCCCCACCATCACTCATGCCCTTGCAAACATTCAAATGGAAAACCATGGATGGTGTCTCTATTGCAGAACTACTTGACCGCGTTGGGAGGCTTGACTCTGAGACAGAAAATCAGACACTCAAACAGTCAATGCAGGTTATTTCTGACAAGCTTTCATCGGTTGTTGCTGAGAATGAAGATATCAGGTGACCCTTCAACGCAAGTATGGAATAGGTTCAGACATCCACAAGCTGAAAGTCAAGCAAATAGAGCTTGATTGCAAGCAGGACTCCTTCAAAATAGAAACCAAAAAGCAGTTGAAATCTTGGGCTTCAGTTTGCGGTGGTAACACTCCGCCTCTAGTTGGTATTGAGGAAATGGTCTATTCCAAGTTCCTTGAGGAACGAACGAGACATCTGTGGGAGCTCAACTTGAAAGTGTGTGGCCTTCCTCCTTCCCTCAACCCCCTAACTGCAGGTTGCTCATTCCTCAGCGACCAACATGACATTACAGACATTACTCTTGATAGAGCTTGGATAAGATATGCTAACACCCTTTTCCTTTGTTTCCTCTCTACCACTGATCGTCTTCGGGTCCTCAGGGTTAGGAGGAAATTGTTTCCACTTCCTATGAAGAGCTTTCTTGATAAGGATCTTACCAAATTATAGGTTGCCAAATTGAAACAATCTAGGGAACTCGTAGCAGCTGCAAGACACAATGGTAAATGAGCAGTCATTGAGAACCTTAATGCGGTTACCAACATTTCCACTAGATTTATGTGGGTACGTGTTCTCTTTGCTGCCCCATGCCTTAGAGACACTTTCATTGCCATATGTTACTTTCCTTGGGCATCTTATTTGTATGTGGTACACAATGGCCCTGACAGGGATCCCTACACCGATTTATTCGACATCTCTTGTTTTTTTGTGGCTAGGGATATTATCATTCTTGGGGATTTCAATGCATGGACTAGGGATGTTTAGACCCCCGTCCACAACCGGGACGTGGACACTGTGCATTGAGGATACATAACCTGTTGCTATGGGGCTTTAGAGATCCTCTAAAAATGCCTCAAGACCCCTCACAAAGTTTGGCCTCCATCTTCCCTATCTTTTCGAGTCTTTGGAATTGGTGATTTTGAATGGTCTTTCCAACTTCCTTGGTTCCTATTTCTTCACCTGCAAGCCTCATGGTGGTGGTGCGAGTGTGGCAGGCTATGCCCTTAACAAACCGTCCTTCATTTCCTCCATCAGTCACTTTTTTGTTAGCCCCCTTCCCCTTGCCGACCATGCTCTCCTTAGTCTTACCATCTTGTCTGCCCTCCCCAACGCACCCCCCTCCTACCGTGCTGGTACTTCCCCCTCGTACTTCGTTTTGCTTTGACAACGGTGACTAAGACCTTTTTATTCACCACCTCAGACAACTTCACTCGGACTCCCTTTCCCCCTTGAGTGTGCTGCCACCATGTTTGCTCGCCTTTCCTCTTTTATTTGGGAGGCTTCCCTTCTTTCTTTCCCTCATCACACCACCCCCCTTTTCTCCTCTAGGCTTAAGAACACCTTTCCTATGAACAAGTGGTACAATAATGACCGCAAGTCCTTCCATCACATCCTGTGCTTGACTTTCATCCATCACCTCCCCTCCTATGCCTCGCTGAAAAACTCCTACCACCATCTCTTCCACTGCAAAAAGCATCCCTTCATTTCCCAGTGTAGTAGAGCCCTTTGTGCCTCACTCATCCATTCCCCCAAGTCCTTTTGGTGCATCGTTTTCCCCTGCCGCTCCCCCCTTCCCCAGAGTTGAACCACAACCTACTTGTCTCCCACACTTCTGCTCTCTATATTTCCCCAACCAGCCCTTCATCCACGTCACCCCTCCCCCTCACTGTCATCTTTTCACCTACACAAACATCAAGGAAGCTGTTAGATCCATGAACAGTAGTAGGGCAGTGGATGAGGAAGAATTCCAAGCAGAACTCTTCAAACATGGTATCACAGTGTTGGGTGCCTTCCTCATTGATCTCTTCAATCACGTGGTTTGCACATGGTTCCTCCCTCTTGGTCACACCACATCATTCATCTGATTCACAAGGTAGGCCTTGCTTCATATCTCAACAATTACAAAACCATCATGGTTGGCCATACTTTCTCCAAACTCTATGCCATAGTTCTGCACACCATTCTCTCCTGGGAGATGGATCAGTGTCACATTCGGGCTAAGGGATAGGCTGGTTTCAGACAGGAGGATCAAACCATGGACCACATTTTGACTCTTCGGGCTATTATTGAGGAGGCTATTATTGTTGCTTTGTAGATTTCTGCAAAGCGTTTGATTTTGTTCCTAGGATGACCCATTTCTAGAGACTTCGGGACATTGGTATCTTTGAGACTCCTTTGATTGCTATCATGAGATTGTATGAGAGGGTCTTGGGTCATATTAAGACCCTTTGCAGGGTTTTTGATTTCATCAAGAGCACTGTTGGTGTTTAGTACGGTTGCTCTCTATCCCCCACTTTGGGATTTACATTGATGGAGGCATTTCTTCAAGAGCACTCTTTACCTGGGGACGGTTGTCTTCTACACCAGGTTCTGATTTCTATCTTGCTTTTTTCCGATGTTGTCCTCTTAGCCTCCTCCCTAGAGGGCTTACAGAGACTTCTTGATGGTCTGGCTTCTTTTTTGTGATCTGTGGTAGTTGGCTGTTGATTTGGGGAAGACTAAGGTGATGGTCTTCAATAGTCTCAAGACCTCTCACCTTTACTTCTTCAAATGGGTGGAGGTTGAGATTTCTTCTTCTTACACATACCTCAAGGTTAAGTTCTCCGATCCCCATTTTAGCATGAGACCTGCCCTCCAGCCGTGCATCAATAAAGGGTACGACTCGTTGGCCCTTCTTGAGAGAGTGCTTCTGACATCACTTCCAGGACATGACGTCCAAGTTGACTCTTATGGATGCTTTGATTAGACCAGCTGTTCTCTATGGCTTTGTTGTGTGGGAAACCTCCTTATTGGAGTTGGATTGGGCCTCGGTTGAGCGGGTCTAGACTCTTCTTCTTTGTCACATCATCAGGTGCAAGCAATCCACTCTGCATAATTTATTCTTGTTGAGTTTGGGGCTTACCCTTAAGGCTTGGGGTTGTCTTTGATTTGGTTTGGCTTTTGCATTATCTCAAGGGTTTTGCTGATTTTGTGGAGGGGAGTCACAAGTACCCCTACCTTGCTTATTGCTCTTAGCCTTCTGAGTCTATTGCGGATTTTGTTTCTTAGGGCCAGCTTTGTGGTTGGTATGCTCAAGCTTTGGCCCTTTTTGGCTCTATTGGGATTGAGATGGACCATTTGTCAATTTCTAGTACTCACTTGATGCCCCTCCTCATCTCCTCTCTCATAGGAAAGAGCTGAATTTATGCATCGGAACAAACATATACAGGCAATTTATTCATACTACTTGGGTTAATCCTCACGGGGGGCTTCGCCCTAAGATGGCGTTCTATGCTGAGCACTTTCTTGAGATGAAGGACGGGCTCATTGTTCGTCCTTCTTACTTATCTCACCGCTGGTTGTATTCATTCCAGATCCATCTCGGTTCTTTCAGAGTAGGTTCACATCAGCTCCGCATCGAGACCAATCATCACCTTGATAGAGAGAACATGATTTGTCAGCTTTGCAACATTGGAGAGGTTGAGTCGGAGGCGCATTTAATCTTTTGCTGCCCTATCTACTATGAAATCCATGGGAGATTCTATTGCCTTTTTCAAGGAGGCACAGTCTCTCTCCACTTTCTTCAAGTTTATGGATCAGAGTTGCTTGGCCTGTTATCTTTAGGAGGCTGTGAGGTTTCAAGACCACTCACTCTAATGGCAACATCCCATGAGCCAACATTCTTGTCAGCTTAGCACCTCCTTCTTACCTGGGCTCCTTTCACTCCGCGGTACCAAGTGCGAGCTTGTGTTAAAATATAGCTTCGATATGATTGACACACACATATATATATATATATATATATATATATATATATATATATATATGTATCATAATCATATTGATCAGATTCGATATGCTGTTGACTGCATACAATATATACTATGGATCAGATTCCTTACGTACTGCAGTCTATTGTTAATCGACCACTGTCGATATACTATACTGTGATTATATTTGGGGTTATGATAACTATCGTGTGATAGTTATCGTAACACATATTAATATGTGTTACGATAACTATCACACCATAGTTCTTCGTAACACCAAATGATATGTTATATTAAACAGCGCCAACAGTATATTACACGGTGCCAAGCATTATGTAAAACAACACTTATGAAACGACATGTCAATCTAAAGACATGACCTTGTGTGGCTTAAGCCACGTACAGTCATGTCTCTAAATAGACATGACCATTGTATATATATATATATATGCATTCGTATATGTTGTGGAAAAATATCAATAACAGTGTATATCTTACTACCACAGCATATACGAAGTGCAGATATATATATTTATATATATATATATATAATTCAGAAAATACTTACAAGATATTAATTGTGAATAACAGAAATAACTATATTGAATTCTCTCTATTAAAGATCGCTATTCCTAACATGGCATCAGAGCCTCACTAGAGAAGAATCAATATAAACAAATTCTGAATTCTATCAGATCCATTATAAATAAAAAGAAAATTATAATGGCCAACAACATTAAAGTAGAAGACAGACTTGAAGGTGCTTCAAACTTTTTCTCATGGAAAATATGAATCCTTACATTGCTCCAAGAACTTGAATTAGATTCCTATGTTGAGGAAGATAAAAGGATGGCTGAAGATGAATTGGATAAATCAACTTGGAAAAGGCGTAACAACAAAGCAAAGAAGATAATAATTGATGCTGTTAAAGATCATATCCTTCCCTCCATAGCAAGGCTTAAAACTGCCTATGAAGTATTCAAAACTATTCAAGAGACATTTGAGATTAATAATACAAGTAGATTACTTACTCTCAAACAACAACTTTTGAATTTAAAAATGAACAAAGGAGAAACCATCACATCTTACTTTCTTAGAATTTCCGAATTAAGAGATCAACTATCCACCATTAGAAATAATATTGATGACATGGAGTTAACATTAATAGCCCTTAGAGGATTACCTATTACTTGGGAACCTTTTATTCAATGTATAACTGGACGTTCTTCTCTACCTAAGTTTGATCAACTCAAGAATGACTGCACTCAAGAGGAATCCCGGTTAATATCAAGAGGGATCAGGCCTAACAAAGGAGAAGAGATTAAAGCTCTAAATACTAATTCAAACTTCAAAGGCAACAAACAGAAGTTTAAACATAAGAAGGGAAACCATAACAAAAATCACAAAAATTGAGACCTCCAAAGTACAGTGTTATAAATGCGATAAGCTTGGACATATGCATAGGTTCTGTCCAGAGAGGAAGAAAATTCAAGCAGCATTAGCCGAAGTCAAAGGGGCAAAAATATCTCTATTCTTCTTGGCCTTATCAAGTGAAGTAAATTCAAGCAAAAACATTTGGATAATTGGTAGTGGAGCATCATGGCACATAACTGGATTTAGAGATCAATTTGAAACCCTAGAAGGAAGATTCTTTTGAAGAATTTACAATTGGAGACAACTCCACTTATCCAGCAAGAGGAATTGGGACCTGCTCAATCAAATTGAAAAATGGGGTATCACTATTGTTGAAAGATGTTCTCTTTGTACCAGGCATAAAAAGGAACTTGGTCTCCACTTCAGGCTTAGCCGATCAAGGCTATCGAGTCACATTTCAAGAAGATGAAGTGTTAATATGGACTAAGAACACTAATATGAAAAATGCCATTTCTATAGGTTATAGGGATGGAAGGCTATACAAACTAGGCATTAATCACAAATCAGCTCTATGTCATGAAGTATCAAACTCTAATGAACTCTGACACAGAAGATCAGGACATCTTGGATTTAGAACCCTTCCTTCCATAAAGAAAATCACCACAGGCATACGTAATCTAACATCAAATCATATTAGTACTTGTAAAGGATGTGCCCTAGGGAAAAATATAAAAAAATCATTTCCTTCTAGTGAACATAAAACCAAAGTTGTATTAGAACTCATTCATACAAATCTATGTGGACCTATGTCAACTCTCTCACTAGGAGGGTTTTCATACTATGTGATCTTCATTGACGATTACTCTAGAAAAACCTGGATCTACTTTCTTAAACTGAAAGAATCAAATGAAGTATTACTAAAATTCAAAGAATTTAAGGCATTAGTGGAAAACCAAATTGGGAAGAAAATAAAAATACTAAGATCTGACAATGGAGGTAAATATATCTTTGAAAACTTCAAAGAATTTTGCACATCTGTTGGGATTAAGAGGGAGTATACAGTACAATATAATCCTCAACAAAATGGAGTAGCAGAAAGGAAAAACATAACCATTATTGAAGCTGCCAAGGCCATGATGCATGATCAAAATCTTCATACCTCATTTTGGGCCGAAGCATCTAATACTGCTGTATATATTCAAAACAGGTGTCCTCACTCTATCCTAGAAAATATCACACCTGAAGAAGCCTTTACAGGGAAGAAACCAGATCTAAGCTAGCTAAGAATCTTCGGATGTCCTGTGTATGTGCACATTCCTAAAGAGAAAAGAACCAAACTAGAACCATCTGGAAAGAGAGGAATATTTGTTGGTTACAGTGAAACTACTAAAGGATACAGGGTATACATACCAGGACAGAAATCTATTGACATTAGCAGAGATATTAAATTTGAAGAAGATATTGCTCTAAAAGTCTCTACACTCATAGAAGAAGGATCAAATGAGAACCAGAGGGAGAATATTATAGAAAATGATGAAATTGAGAATCAGAGGGAGAATACCTCTCTAGATGATGAGAACATAATAGAAAAAAATGAACTTCATCTAATCTTGAAGATGTTGAAATTCCTATCAACAAGAAAAGACCATTATGGGCAAGAAAAATGATTGAGGAAAATAATGTTGAACTAGATGAAATATTTAAAGAAAGTAAAAGAGCAAGAAATCAGAAGTGCCATCTTGCACTTATGACAGAACTTACAAAATCCAAACCATCTAATGTTAAAGAAGCCTTAACATGTCAAGCCTGGAAAGATGCGATGATCGAGGAATATCAATCTATTGTAAAAAAATGATGTTTGGGAAGTAGTACCTAGACCTAAAGGGAAAATAGTTGTCTCTTCAAGATGGTTATTCAAAATCAAATATGCTTCAGATGGCAGTATTGAAAAACATAAGGCCAGATTTGTTGCTCGAGGTTTTTCTCAAAAGGCTGGAATTGACTATGAAGAAACCTTTGCTCCAGTTGCCCGATATACTTTTGTAAGAACCATTATAGCCATTGCCGCAGTCAAAGGGTGGAAGATACATCAAATGGATGTAAAGATAGCATTTCTTAATGGTGTTATTGAAGAAGAGGTATATATAGAACAACCTGAAGGCTTCACCACTCTTGATAGTAATAATTATGTCTGCAAATTGAAGAAAGCTCTTTATGGTCTTAAACAAGCTCCTAGGGCATGGTATGAACGCATAGACAGTTATCTCTCCAAGCTAGGGTACTCCAAAAATGAAGCTGATCCTAACATATACTTCAAAACATTCAAAGGCGAAATGGTAATCATAGTTCTTTATGTGGATGATTTATTAATAAGAGGAGAAGATCATCTTATTATTAAATGCAAACAAGATCTCACAAACAAATTTGACATGAAGGATCTAGGGTTGTTACACTACTTCTTAGGATTAGAAGTATTACAAAAGGAAAACCATATTTTCCTAAATCAAGGAAAATATACCATGGACACATTAACCAGATTTGGCATGATGGGTTGTAAACCATTAACCACACCAATGGAAACTAATCTTCATAAACTCAAAGATGAAGCTGCAGACTCAAAACCTACAGATCCTTCATATTATAGACAACTCATTGGATCTCTTTTGTATTTGGTAAACACTTGTCCTGATATTTGCTATGCTACAAATGTTTTAAGTCATTTCATGTGTGAACCAAAGAAGATTCATCTAACAGCTGCTAAACATATTCTAAGATATCTACGTGGTACAATTGGAATGGGCCTAAAATACGACAACCTTGAGATACAACTTCAAGGATTCTCTGATTCTGACTGGGCTGGAAATTCAATTGATCGTAAAAGCACTACAGGATGTTGCTTTAGTCTTGGATTTGCTTTGATTTCATGGTTCAATAGGAAACAATCTGCAGTTGCTCAAAGCTCGACTGAAGTTGAATATATGGCTGCTTCGATGGGAGCTCAAGAAGCAGTATAGTTGAGAAAGTTACGATTTGGATTGTTTGGCAAGCCTCTAAAACCTACTATAATTTATTGTGACAATCACAGCAGCATTAAGCTTTCAGTGAATCTAGTTTTTCACAATCATTCTAAACACATAGAAATTCCTTACCACTACATAAGAGACATGGTGGACAGAAACATCATCAAATTGGTCTACATTTTTACTGAAGAAAAAAATGCCGACATCTTTACCAAACCTCTTGCAAAGTAAAAAATCGAGTACTTCAGAAGTAAACTCGGTATGGTTAAGTTGTGAGTAAACTTCTGAGATTAATTCTCTCTATTATATAATTTGATTTATTCATGAATAAAATAAAATAAATAAAATATTGTAATATTGTGTTTTTTGAAAGGTGATGATCTTTCTTGTGTGAGGTCACCATTGTAAGGTGACAACCTACAATAGTGTGACCTAATTAAGTTATCATCTAAATATAGTTCCAAATTTAGTCAGGGATTATGATGACATGTGCTTCAAGTTTTGATCCGGATTGCGCCGGATATCTTGACACTATTACTTATCACTAAATCTAGTTCTGAATTGAGTCGAGGGTTGTGATAATCTTCTTCCATCAGGGTAAGTATATTAAGGTCTTGCTGGTTACCTTGATATAAAGAAATTAAGTGTTATATCCAGTTCCGAATTGAGTCGGGGATCTGAACACACTTACATCTTGAGATATTGATTCTGATCAGTCCTCTCTTGCTAAGAGGGAGTGTTAAAATATAGCTTCGATATGATTGACATATATATATATATATATATATATATATATATATATATATATATATATATATATATATATATAGATTATGTCATTATCATATTGATCAGATTCGATATGCTGTTGACTACATACAATATATACTATGGATCAGATTCCTTACGTACTGCAGTCTATTGTTAAATCAACCACTGTCGATATACTATAATGTGATTATATTTGGGGTTATGATAACTATCGTGTGATAGTTATCGTAACACATATTAATATGTGTTACGATAACTATCACACGATAGTTATCATAACACCAAATGATATGTTATATTAAACAACGCTGACAGTATATTAAACGGTGCCAAGCATTATGTAAAACAACACTTATGAAACAACATGTCTGTGTAAAGACATGACCATTGTATTATATATATATATATATATATGCATTCGTATATGCTATGGAAAAATATCAATAATAGTGTATACATTACTACCACAACATATACGAAGTACAAATATATATAATTCAGAAAATACTTACAAGATATTAATTGTGAATAACAGAAATAACTATATTGAATTCTCTCTATTAAAGATCGTTATTCCTAACAGCTTGGTCCTTCTAGCCATACCAGATCCGTGAAGCCCTAGAAGGATTATCTTAAGCAACGACCATCTTCCTCTTCTAGGAGTCTATAGAAGCAGCTTGGGGCCCTTGCTAGTTCTATGGCTTACCCCTTTGTTTTGGGGTTCTTCACTTCTGCTCCGGGCTGGTAGGGGGGTTTGGGGTTTCCCTATTGGTTATTCTGTGCGCCTTCTCCCCCCCCTCATTCTTTCTTTCTTTGTTGTTATTTTCTTCTGTTGTTGGTGTTGTCTTTTGTCGGGCACCGTTTGGTGTCCCCGTTGTTTGTTAAAGTTTTGATCAGATTTGTGTGTAGTATTTTAATCTTAATTTCAAATTGTGTAGGTATATATATAATCAATGTAGATATAATTGAACTCTACACAGTTCAATAATATGAATTATTTCTGTTATATCTCACAAGAATGTCATTGAATTATTTATGTCAATATTGATCTACAAAATTGATATTCAATATTGAATCTCTCTTTATCAATATTGATATCAATATCAATATGACTTGTTGTTGTCGATAAACTCAAGTTCGATCTGTATTGAAGACTGAATGTATTTTGATTACTATTTATCCAAAAATGATTTTGATGTCATATAAATATCATCCAAGGTCTCACGATTGTGAGATCGTATGTCTCATGAAGAGATGTGTCTCTTTGTGAGACTAATCTTAATATTGTGTAATACAAATTAATCGGCTTTGAGTTTGTATAATATTGATCTGCATTATGAGGTTGTCGATACCCTTTATCAACTTGAGATAATATTAACATCAGCTTGCAATATATGATAGTCGATATTGTTATCGACTTTGTGATTATATTGTTATCGACTTGTAATAAATGACAGTTGATATCATTATCGACCTTGTAAAATGTGATAATTGTTATCGTTATGTATGATGGTCGTTATTGTTAACGATAACTATGATAGTTATCGATGATAACTATCATAGTTATCGGTAATGATAACTATCATAGTTATCGGTCATAAACAATTACAAGTTTGAAAACAATTTTCAGTGAATTCTGAAAACAGCAATAACATATATAATAATAATAACATATAATATTATATTATGATGTTTACATAATCATAATATAATATTGTATGTATAATCAGATATTATGTTGTGGAGGATAGATATCAAATGCTTAAGGCTGATAGGTCAATTGAGCATTTGATTCCATCTGTTAGAATAATCTGACCGAAGCTACAAAACATTAACACTGTGGACTGGCCTCTTGTTTGTTGTTTGGCAGTCCATTGGATCCTCTTTGTGGTCATTTGTTGGACATTAATAAATTTTTCTTATCTTATCTTATCTTATCTAGAGAGAAGAAATTAAAGAGTTTATTTTGGTTAATTGCAAAATGATCTGCAAAATTGGCTCTATGTATCAGATCATTATTCCTAATTTTCTATTACTACTTCAGAACCATTTTCATTCTTTTGTTGATAATATGACAGAATTTTGGAGCAAGCTTTGTACATCATTTTTAAATTGTTTGTACATGATTTTAAAACTGTCCAAGGGATTTCCATGATGTTAAAAATGTTGAGTTTGATTTACTTTCTATTGTCTTTTCTGATATTAAATTGTCTTTTTGCAGCTTGTCTTTGAAGATCTGATTGAAAGGGCAAGAGAGAAAGAAGAGAGAGAAGCAAGAAAGAGGCGAAGGCTTGCAGATGATTTCAAAACTCTACTGCTTAGTACAAAGGTCTGTCAGTGCCTCTTATAAGTTGTTGCTTGTAATGATGTGCTATCATTAATAGTAGATATGAATATTGGATGGCATTGTTTAATATTGATTTTCTTTTCCATATAGGCAATATCTGCTTCCTCGAGATGGGAGGACTGCAAATTATTGCTAAAAGATACTCAAGAGTACAGGCATGCTCAAGTTGCAATACAACCTTTGCCAGTTTTATTGAATATATTTGTGGTTTAATACTGAATTAAATATGCTGGCTATCATTTTCAGGGCAATTAAAGAGAGCAACTTTTGTAGGAGTCTTTTTGATGAATACATTGCTAGTCTTCGACATAAAGAAATGGAAAGGGAAAAAGAACTTGAAGAAGAAAAGGTTTGTTACATTGTTACTTAAATTACTAAATCTATGCTGCAACAAAAACCTAATCTACTAATGGATGCATCTTTTTTAGCTTACAGTCTGTTCATGGCTTAAGCAACTAATTGTCAAAATGTTGCATCAGATCTTGCTTCAACTATTTCTTTGATTTTAAATAGATTCTAAAGTGTACTAAATGATTATTCGTTAGTGGCTTATTTATATTTCGACTTTATTAGTGTTGAGTAGAAGGTTTTGGGAAAAACTCCATGGAATATTTTTCGATATTTTAGATAGCACTTGGTCGTCCGTAGTTAGATTTTACCATGTTAAAAGTATAAGAGAGGATTCCAGAGCTCTCTCAATACATGATAGTATGATACCTACGATGCAAAATGAGGAAGCCCAAGAAAGGGAGAAAACCAAAATACTAATCGTCCTAACTAAAGGTGACACTGAATTCAAAAAGAAAATTAAGCTTTCTTCCATTAGTTATGTTGAGAACACAATTACCTTTTCCAATTCAATAGAAAAAAATAGTAATTATTGTTATAATTACTGCCTTTGTGCATGCATGTACGTATACAGTTTCAATATTTAGTTTGTTAGTTTTTAATTTTGGATTATTATTAATATAAAGAACCTAAATTTCACCAATTTTCAGAGATCTCAATATATATTATTTAGGAAATGACAAGAGGAAAACCTTGGGAAAGTGTTTAAAAAATATATTTTTCCCAACTAAATATGATGATGTTTTTTAATGTAGTTATGGATTTTTTTTGATCAAGTCAACAATTGGATGCTATGAGTTGACAATTTCAGGGTGCTTGCTAATTTCAATCTGTGAGGCAAATATCTGCAATAACTTGCAAGTAATCAGCACTTGGATGGTTGGACGTATCGGTAATCTGATCTGATTCAGATTCCTGTTTTTTTTTGTAAACTTCGGTAGAATTTCAAAGCAGGAAGCAGTTGGAAATATTTGGTATTTATTTCTCATGTAGGATTTTACTTGCTTAGCAAGGCAAACAGCTTAGAAGTAGATTTTATGAAGCTTAAGAAAACCATATAATCTCAAGATGATTTCTTTATTCAGGATGAGATGTGTGATGAGCCCAGCTGGCTCTCAATAAAAATCTGACTTGATAATTAAATTGCAATTGTTTTGTAGAAGTTTTCAATACTTATAAAAATTTTCATAAACATCTCAATTACCAAATGCCAAAAAATAACCACAAATCAAATTCCAAATTCTCCTAGTCTGCTTTTTAAAACAGAATTTTTAAGTCAAATTGTTATTAACTAACAATAACAATGACAACAAATTATTTTAGGCACCTTAGATACCAATGGGTGGCAGAATATTCCAACGCAGCTGTATGAGAAATGACGCCAGCTTTAAATACAATAACAGTACCATATGGTACTAGGAAATGTTGTACGCTCCTTGCCTTAACACAGCTCCTCAATCCCTAACACAGCCACTGTATATTTGATGCAGCTCCTCAACCAGTAATTAAATTAATCATTCCAGCAGTGTACAGTTCCATTCCCATGATGTACAGCCTAGTATTAATTCTGTACGGCAACCTTGTCTGGTGTTTGCAATTACAACTTGCTACTAACTGTAAAGAGCCTGATTGGCTCCCTCTGTTTCTATCTACTAAATTTGATATGATTTGCAAACTTCTTACATTAAAGAGTAGTATCATAAACAATGTCACTAAATTTCTACCAATTTCGGATATCATAAACAAATTAATTGAATTTCTCAGATAATATTCAATAACTTTTATCCTCAACACAATAGCATATAAAATATTTATTCAACAAAGAAATTAGAAGCACCTGGTAATTCCGCCATCCTTTATTATTGCAGAATTCTCCAAATAACATCACACTACAACCTAAATTGCTTGACGTCTCTTTGATAACAGTCACGTGACTGCTGTACTGGAAAGTGACTGGGCCGGCATTAATTTCCCAGTCCCTGCGGCATCAAAAATGGCGTCTAGAACAGGCCGCGAGTTTGGAGAAGAGGCTGCCGTGTCAAAAGGAGCCTCACGCAACTAGCTGGGGTTTCAACCTGCCCACACGTGAAGGATGGAGGGCTCTAACAGCAGTCGCAGGCCTTTGGAAGATCAAAACGGCAGTAATGGGGAAGCCGTATCAAATGTTAGCAGGCTGGCCTGAGGATTTATCGCTCACACAATACACAGAAAACTCCCAAACCCTTGCGTAATGAAACTTATTCAGCAATTCACCTTCAATCCATTCTTCTAATACGCAGCATGAAGTCAAATTCAGACTTTCGTGGCAACTTTATAATGCACTAATAAATTTGATACCAATATCAATATCGAACATCACAGCACCATACCCAATTAATTCTCAGAACCTCAGCCAAACAACTTCAATCTGTTTAGAACACACGAAATTCGCCTGTAGAATATCTTCACCATAAACCAGTATACCTCAGCACTGGCATTCAAACTCAGTAGCAAAATTAATTACTTACAGATCAGCAGTGCGAAATTCACCATTAACACATAATGGCTCAAATCACGAGAAGAGGAATCCGTCCTCGAAACCCTAGCCAGGGCTGTATTCTTCACGAACTCAATAAAATAATGATTTCATAAAAGATAATGAAAAGTGCTTTTTCGAGTTGGTTATATAGCTTTTTCGGAAAAAGCACTTTTTTAATATTTTCACTTAATTGGCTTTTTAAAAATAATCTCACTTTATAACATTAAGTTATAAAGTCATAAGTCATTAAATTAAATCAAAATAATTTAATTTAATAACACATTAAAATATAAGCCACTGAATTGTCTGACTGCAATCAACGAACTTCTGACAAAGCACCAAGTCCAACTGCCCAGCTAGGAATAGGCACTGCCTTGCCAGAAATAGCCATTGCTAAAAATAGACTTACTATAAATAGTAAGTCTCTCAAACTGGAGATTCTCTGAAACTCGATCCTGAGATATCTGATGCTTCGTGCAGACACCTTGCTAATCTTGGCCATACCCAAAATACCACTTACTAAAAATAGTAAGTTGACCAAAACGATCCGAACGAAGAGTAGACCTAATAATCTGAACCTCCAGAATGGAATCCCAACGTTGGCTCCACCATTTGACCCCCTCTGATCGCTTGATTAGCCTATGAGGGTCGCCAAACCAAGCTAATCCCATAAGTCTAAAAACGGGGACATTACACTAACCAATTCCAAAAGATTCAATCTCTCAATTCACTAATCGAAAATCAATAGCATAAGAGCAGCCAATGAATCTGACAATCATGAACAACATGATCAACAAATCTTTCAATCAAATCTGAACCTCAACAGGAAGACAAATCAAACCCCAAGAGAAATAAATGATTTGCCTGTAGAATTACTTCTCATAAATCCAGTATACCTCAGCACTGGATTCAATTCAGAATTAGAACGAGCTCTCTCCTGGAAGAAGATCAAGCTCAATAATCTCAGAAGAACTCTCTCCAAAAGCTGAAGACCAAGCTCAAACCCTAGCTTCCAAAGCCAAGCAGAATTCTTTCACAAACAAAATATTAAATAATCAATCGGTAAATGAAAGTGCTTTTTCGAGTTGTACTTATAGCTTTTTCGGAAAAAACACAATTTCACTTTTTTTAATAAAAAAAGCTTTAAAATGATAATCTCACTTTATAACAATTAAGTCATAAAGTACTTAAGTCATTAAATTAAAATACTTTAATTTAATAAGGATATCTTTAAAAAACAAAGCCACTAAATTCTGCTAACTGAAACAAACTCATTTCCGACACTAGAGCCCAAACGCCAACTGCCCTGCCGGAAATAACCCAATGCCAAAAATAGCCAACTGCTAAAAATAGACTTACTATAAATAGTAAGTCTCTCAAACTGGAGATTCCTTGAAGCTCAATCCTGAAACCTCTGACACTTCGTGCAGACACCTTGCTAAATCCGGCCAAACCAAAAATACCACTTACTAAAAATAGTAAGTCGACCGAATTGACCCGAACATAGAGCAAATCTGATAAACTGAATCTCCAGAATGGAATCCCAACACTAGCTCCCCAATCTGACCCCCTCTGACCACCTGATTAGCTTGCGAGGGTCGCCAAACCAAGCTAATCCCAGAAGACGGAAAAAACGGGGACATTACAAGATGCTTCTTCACACTGTAATTAAGAGACTACTAGGAAATATATATTTCACCAAGGTTACCCCAAGTTTCCAAGATGGGGGTGCATTTCGGTGTTGTCGATTTTTCAAGCCAATTTTGGGGACGGCTATATAAACTACGAGGAAAATTTAAAATATATAAGGAAATTTCAAATGTTAATATGAAAACATGGACAAAGCATGCATATATACATTATAGAACCTTAATATATAACATGTGTTCAAAATTCATTGTCAATACTCAATATGCATTCAGAATGTTGTGATTCAGAATTCATTGTCGATGTGCACGTGATATTAAAAACTAACATACAAAATGCTCAAAGGCTAAATTGCTGCCATATAGTTTCATTTTAAATTACGATATGAAATTTTGAAAAACCAAAGAACACAACTGCCCCTAGTCCGCATCTCACAACACTGCATCAACATTAGAGTCCTTTGAGTCATTGCCATTGTCATGGTCCACCTCATCCAATAGAATCCCAACCAATCCCCCTAGTGTCTCCTCATCAACCTAGGGGATATCTTTGGGATGAACATCCCATCATAAAGTTGGAGTCTCCTGATACTCTGGAGTCTGTCAATCCTAAAGTTGAAGAGCATTATCCACGAGTACTAGTTTCCTTTCTTGTCTAGAGATAAGTCTATTCCTATTGATGTAGTGGATAAAGCCATAAATGAACCAATTCCTCTCTGCAACAGAGGAATCGACAACTTGTACAAGGAGATGAGTGGAAAGCACCTTTAACTGTGATATATACTTCCCATGCCATGTCCACCATCCAATAGGGTTAGTTTGAGCTAATATAGCTCTATCCAACCTCGCTTGTGGTTTACTTAGTGTTGGACCACAAATTTGCAATGTCAAGGAGTTTTGTGTATGGAGTTTCTAAGTCTGCTCCTATGGATACATTATATCAATGGCTTGTGTGAACCCATCTAAAACCTCTCGGTCATCACTTGGAGGAAACTTTCCATCCCTTGGTGCATATCATTAGGGATTTAGAGCAAAGGCTGCAATATAAAGTGGGGTGTTCATTGTGTTCTACCTTCGCGCCACAATGGGCCTAATATGTTGCTCAAATAACCCTAAAGTAGGATTCTTAGCCAAAATTGTTTGCTTTATCTTCCTAGGCATACTATCAAATGTCTCATATATCTCTGCAAGACTAAGAGAGTTTGTATCAGCATATCTAATGACATCTATAGTAGCTGAGATGAAAGAGCAAACACATTTGAAAAATTCAAACAAAAAGTACAAAAAAGTTAATTGACATGTAACTTCAAAAGTTGGAACATTGGACAATAAAATTAAAATATTAAAGTCAGGAATATAATATTTATTTTTTAATAAATCAGCAAACTAATAATAAAATCAACAATGTCTTACCTCATAGTGGACCACCAATTGTCATCAAGGATCTTTTGTTTGATGGATTTTCCTTGAGTAGAGCTTGAATGAGGCCATCTAGTCCACTTTGAATTCTCCATCATCAATTGTAGAGGCTCATGTACCTTGAACATCCTCTCGAACAAAATGAAGCAAGTGGCATATCTATAGTATATTCATTAAAAGGAAAAAGCAATGTAAGGCTTAATGTTCCATATATTGAAAGTGAAACAAAATGAAGTGGCATAGCTTGTCTTGATAGGTTTGAGGAACTCCTTTAAAAATCTCTTGAAGAGATCTGATTTGCACACATGTGCTGAATTGGTGATTAGTTGTACAACATTAGTAGGCTCAACATCCTCTATGATATCTCTCAAAATGGTAAATTGGAAGTTTGCATCCTTCCGCTTCCTTGAACAATCCATGACTTTGAGAAAATAAGAACCAACAACACATGTGACTATGATAGTGATGAGTGGCCAATGTTTGACATCGGTCCACCCATCCATAATAATACAACCACCTGTCCCCATCCAAGTTGTGCTCATATCCTCCATTAGCTCATTAAACCTGGAAGACCTTTGTCTAGGAGGGTAGTGCATAGCTTATGATCTCTAGGGGGTATGGATGAGGGACCAATAGTTGCTACATTTTTGATCATTTGTTTGAAGTAAGAGGAAAGTGCCACATGAAATGGTATGGCATGAGCAAAAAAGAATTTGACAATGGAAGATTCTGTAGCTTCTCATGCTTGCACACTAAACATAGCTTCAATGACCCTCTCTTGTCACCACCACTAATCTTCCTCTCTCCTCTTATGCTAACTTGACTACTATTAGTCATGGATGAGGTAGGTATAGATTATTATATACTTGCTAAAGAAGGTGCTGGCATTGCCACACCTCCATGTGCAATATATGGTACTGTATCTTCTCATGTTCTTTTAGTTGTGGACAAACTTTAACTCCATGGCCTGTGACACCTAGAAAATGAGACCATACCCTCGTGCAGCTCTTTATCTTTAGGTTTAACATATTGGAGAAGAGTTTTTTCCTTGTTGAGAGGGCCCTTTCCATATTTTTCCATGGTTTTTGAAGGGAACTTAAATGGGTTTGGTTGCTGTCCACTACCACCCTCAACGCTTGCACTTGTATTTCCACCGATCACTTCTATTTCATTCTCACTACTACTATCACTCTCATTGCTGCTCATGTTTTTTTGAGATTGAATGCAACTTTAAATGAAAAAAATCAGACATTTCATGCTTCAATTTTTAAAAAAAATTGGAAAAAAAATTGAAAGGATGAAA
Organism: Chamaecyparis obtusa; assembly: GCA_027943335.1. Lineage (NCBI taxonomy): Eukaryota > Viridiplantae > Streptophyta > Pinopsida > Cupressales > Cupressaceae > Chamaecyparis > Chamaecyparis obtusa. Next base: position 268,280 of record BSBK01006706.1, read on the forward strand.
GTTACCTCTTCGAAGAATTTGTAGCCCCACTGTCTTAGATTGAATCTCTTTCCTTTCTATCTGCTGCTTTCTAATCCTCTTTCAAAGACTTGTTTTTTCTCCTCTTTCAAAGCCTTGCTTCTGCTCCTCTTTTTTTCTCTCACGCAAATGTTAAAATGAGAGAAAAAGGTGAACTTGTTCCCCTTTAGGGTGAGCAAGGAGGTAGGGCTCACAAAAGAACAAAAAAAATGTGGGCTCAGAAAAGAACAAAGAAAATGCTTTTTATTAAGTGAAGTGAGTTTCTTTTTTAAATTTTTTCGGGGATGTCTGGCCATGGCCAAGATGGTTGGGAGACGTTTGAAACATCCCTTGCCATCCCCAAGATGATAGAATGTCTCCAATGCCAGGCAACGACATCCCTATTTTCTTAAATATTTCCGGCAAAAAATGGGAGATCATGGATGCCTAGGGGGTGTTCCCCGGTCATCCTCATGTCCCCAGGATAGGGACAAGGAATTTCAGGACGCGTCCCTAGGTTACATGGTATTTTGCTCTAATCAAATCAAGGACACAACGTTTTAAAACATTCTTAATGCAATTCTCTATAGCTTCCTCTATTTGTAAATTAGCTAACCATCTCTACTTCTTAGTAAATGTTCTTCATAACCATTGTGGCATTCCCTTTGTTTGCTTTGCTGATGATGTTATTTTTATTCTCATTTAGTTTCTTTGTAGCAACTCCCTTCTCCTTGGGGACGTTGCACACAAGTTGCTTCACATGCCTAAGAGTACAAAATTTTATTGTTTCTTTCATGACTTCAATTGGTAAGAACCTAGTTACATTGTCTATGTCAAACTTGAAGTCTTCTTTAGGGACAAGTTTGGGGTATTGACAAAACCTAGACCTTTCTTTAAAACTTGGAAGTGTTCCATCTAGAACATGGTTTGAGAAATTGATTACCATTTTCTTTTCACAGTAGTCTATGTTTCTATGTGACACTACTTGCTCTACCCTGTCAAGGTTTTTTGAACTTGACTACCTTAGAAGAAGGGGCAGTTTGGTTATCGAAGATGACACCCAACAATTAGGTTTGTATGTTTGTTGAAGGAATAAAAGTGATTATATTATCCCTTCGCTCATCAATAACAGACTCTCACCTACTTCCAACATTTTGAGGACGAGAAATTAAAAATCAAACAAGAGGAATCTAAACTGTGGAAAAGGAGTTAAGTTTGTAAAAGATTGGTAATAGGTTATTCAATCCTTTAGTCCAACACCATTCAGAGAACATAAATTATTATTCTTATCTAGCATGGCTTACACCTTAACAAAAATCATATCATGATTAAAATGAGAAGAAAAGGACTGTCACAATTGTGTGTAGTGTAACAACCTAACACAAATTATTATTGGACAATGAGATACTAGAAATCAGCGTGGAACGAAATGAGGACAGTCCAAACCATCTACCATTTATCCTTCAAGTTTCAATGAATTAAATGATCTCAACTTTTTAGTTAATTATAATTTTTCGGAGCTTCGTTTGAAGAAAAGAAACTATTAAAAATGGAAATCAAACTAGAAGACCAGACACTCCAAAAACTGGCAGTTATAGTTATGTGCTGAAAAATCCTAGGCCTGCATTGAATAATACTGTGTTCGCTTACCAGCCTCATCATTGACTTATGTGCCAATCTTTAACAAGATCTTGCGGGATTATTTCTTTAGTAATAAATTGAAATTGCTGCCTTATAGGGATGTGCTAGGAAGCTTATAACAAGCTCTAAACAAACTAGACATATTTTAATTGAGGAAGAATGTATCATGTTGGTATACTTGTAAGCAAAGCAGTGTTCCAAGGGGATGTGTCCTCATCCGAAAAGCTCGCATTCGCTCTAGGGGGATGTTTCTGAGACTTGGGGACTTGGGGGAGATGTCATCCTATAGAACCACCACCTTTGTCACCTCCGCCAAGAATGGCAAGAGGTCGCATGCTACATGGAACATGCTATACATATCAATTGCAACCTTTAACTTCAGAAAATTAGTTTGCCTTTCATGGGGCACTTGTAGAGATGTTATATTGCATATTTTGCCTTGAAGATTTCAATTCACCTCAATTATTATATTGGTGCCAACCCCCTCACTGCTTTGCTAAAGCCTTACTAAATCTCTTGCTTCAAGCTTGAAGCTATTGGAGCAAAAGAAGCTAAAAGCAGAGGAGCTACATATTTACCATGGTACAACATGAACTAGTTGTCACAAAATAATTGGAAATAAGAGATGCTTTGTTAGAAGCTTTTGTTTATAAAGGAACCTAGTTAGTTTGATCTCCATGATGGAAGTTCATCAATAGAGCTGTGATTTGACCACTTCTTCACCATGTTGTAAAGCTTTTTTCCTTTGTCTATCCTTGATGTTTAATTTCAATCCTGTAGCACTTGCATGAGAGGAAGTTTTTTGCTGAGTACACAAATCCATTTATAAGGGACTTGACAACTCAAGATGCAGTTAAAACAATTTAAAGGAGAGAATACCAATACAAGCCTCCATCTTTACCAATAACTGATCTCAGAAGTGAGCTAACCCATTCAAAAATGTGTTTGGAGGCACAACTCCATAAGTAATGGTTTGTGTACAAAAGAAGGAATGACTCCATTATTTTGGCATCATTTTAAAAATGTTGTAGTCAATACTCTCCTAGCCAATTTCATAGTAGCAAAATGCTTTCTTGGGAGTAAATTGGCAAATTTAAAGATTTTTTCAATTAATTGGGACAAATTAGGATAAAGTTAGGATAAGGGAAAAATCACCACCAGAAGTAGAAGGTATCTAGAAATCCAAATTTCGCAATTAAATTATCCAAATATAGGTATAATATCTTGTTGATGGATAAATCATAAAATAAAAAACACAATTTTTTAAATTAAAAAATCGATTCGAAATTATGATCTTGAATTACAAATCATAATAACTGAAATGGAAATTGCTAGATGCACACCTTAACACAATAGGGAAAGCACTTCTGAGAAAAACACCCCATAATGCATCATTCTATTATACACAAAAATTATAAAATTGCTTAAAAAATTATAGACAAAACCTATGTATATTACTTCTCTCTCTTATGCGTTTAATAATGAATCTTCTGTGTAGAGTGATAAAATTCACTATCTTACCAATCTCCAAAACTTTTATTGCTCACTGAGAGAGAAGCTCCTAAAATATAGGGGAAGGGATACCTAGATGGAAATTTTACACTCCTTTTGAAAAGTACTATTTGTAATGTCCCCTTCTTATGCCTAGTTAGTTTGGTGATACCCTATTTCTTGAGCTCCTATATGCTAATTGGTTATGGCAAGGGAACTTCAAAAGTCTTGGAGAGCACAAGTTTAGTCTTTCTTGGTTTCTCTTTATGGCAGTGAGCTTAGTTAGCTGCAATGGCACTTTCAGAAGTGTGTCCAGATTCCTAGGGAGTTCTCTCCAAACTTTTTAGATAGCACATTTATTTTTAGTAAGTCTCTAAGTTGGCACCAGTCATCATCCCCTTTCCTTAGTTTCATCATGGCATCAACAAAAGTGGATTTCAAAGTCATAGTAGTGCTTTCCATAAATTGGATGGAATATTTAAAATATACACTTAAGTTTCTAATGTTTAATTTAAAAAATTCACTAAGTGTTTTTTTTAATTTAAATTGTTTATGTCCCCTCAAAAGTGGATTCCTAGGGAAAAGGTGGGGGACGTGCAGATGAAAAGTTATTTTATAATTCGAAAAGGTCTTTTGGTGGGAAAATGAATGATTTAATATTTTCAAATTGATTTTTTTCCTTCCAAAGCTATAAAGGAGATTAACAGGGCTCATTTTCCAAATTGATACTATTATGTGGTTTGATTGAACCTGTGAGTTCTTCCATTATCTTTTGAGGATGAAACCCTCTTTAGATTTCTAGTTTTGGATTTGATAGGTAATTCCTAATTAGACCTGGTGTAGTTTCATTTCAGGAATCATCAGTGTGCAGATTGAAGCTTCCAGTTTTAGGGTTTCCAACCAAGATGGTTCTTTGTGTTATAGATTGCGGAATTTTTGTTGATTTTTTTGGAGTTTTCTGAGGATGATTTTGGATTCATTTCTATTGCTAGCCATACTACTTCTAGGCTGCCCATAAAAAATGTAACCAAAAGATGGCTCAAGGTTTCCTTGACCTCGTACTTCTTTTTGGGGTGATATTTCTCATTGTCATGTGACACATATCAATTGGTATTGATTTTAGTTGTTTTTCTTAGTGCTGGCTTGCTGTTCTTAAGGGTGCATGAACCATTTGGGAGTGAAGCAATAGGGTTTGGAGAAGTATAAATTATTGTAAGGTGGCACCCTAACCTTCTCAATTATTCCTAGTCATTTTGTTACTAGTGTGACACATTGTGAGTGGAGTTTGGTTGCTTTTAGAAGGGCTATCCCTGCTATTTCAGAAGTTTTCAGACCTGCAATAGTTAATATCCACCTCCAGATTTGTGTTTAATGATTCTAGTGAGTTGGTTGTGTATTGGAGTTTCTATTTGGGTGTTAATCCAGCTTGTGATCATTTGTGGTGAGCTAGTTGTGAGATTGGGAGCTTACTGGGTGATTATCCTTGCCGTTGTACCTGTTACAATCAGGTTTCCGGTCATCCATTCCAGGTATATTGTTGTTGTTTACAGTTAGGTGTTGGGTTCAGGCATTTTGGGAAACTTTGGGAAGTGATTTTTTATTATTGCCATTTTGTATCGGCATTGCTTAGTTGTAACAACACTTAATGACAACAAAGATATCATTACTTGGAATGTTTATGCCTAGCTTTCATATTACCAAAATATAAATTTTATTTTTTGAGGGTGGTTATCAAAGTGGTAATAGAGCTGGAGATATTGCCAGCCTATGCCTTTAATACCTTTTGCACCTGCAGCTATCTCCTTAAGTGACAGAGAACTTGGTTATTACAATTGAAAGTGGAAAAGGACAGTTCATCGAAACCCACAGACCCCAGTTGGAGATCCTTTTTCAGCACCACAGAAGTGCAAGGGGGTTTTACTAGTGATAATAATAGTTCTCTAGAATTCACAAACCACAATTCACCTAGAATGTAATGTCTCTTTTTTTGGGTTATCTTGTAGTGAAGCTGGTGCTGGCTTTCAAGTTTCGTGTCTGCCAATTCAGTGGAGTATTTCAATGTTGCCCGTGAGCTCAGATAATTTAATAGAGTTTAATGGAGTTGTATGGCTCTTTCTAGAGGGATTTCAAACAATTGGTCTGTACTTACTATTTATGATAAGCGTCAGCCTGGACATCAACTTGGGTAGTTGTCATGTCCCCACAATAATAATTAAATAAAAAATAGAAAAGAATAAAATTAGAAATAATAAAATTTAGCTAAGTTAAGAAAATGGTCAAAAGGCAAGAATGGAAAAGTTGTGTCTCTCTTAAATGAGAGGTATGAAAGGGAGAAAAGAGAACTTCATTGGAGGGGGAAAGGGAAGGAGGAAGAGAGAGTGGAGCATAAGAATTAAGGGCAAGGAAAGGGAAGAAAATAAGGAAGCGACTTTCAAAAGGTGAAGGGTTCTGACTCTTCGAAAGGGTTGTGATTATGAGGGGTTGTGCCTCTCCGAAAGGTTTGTAATTATGAAGGGTTGTGGCTCTTGCCAAAAGGCAGACATGATGAAGAGGTGTGACCTCTCCTTCACATGGTAAGATATAAATGAGAAGGAGGATCAAATAGAGTGGAGTAGAGGAGATCTAGAGAAGATTCAGAGTAGAAGTATAAGGAGGGATCTGAAATAAAGTTTGAGGAAAGAAGAAAATTAGATAAGTAGATCTAGACTATGCATGTTAAGCACGTTAAGTGTTTGATAAAATGTGTTTGAGCAAGAGTGCAATTTCATAATGAGATTGTAGAGGAGTTATTACAGTTTGCAAACAAAGAATCTGGAAACAGTTTACTTGAAACCAAGACCCAACTGCTGTACTGGTCGAGAGTATTATAATCATTTATTGTCTTATTGTCCCTGTATCAACTAAAAAGCAGATTGGAATGTAAGTAGTATATATTGGAGGACAGCAGAAATATCTAGAGCCTTATCTGCAAAGTTCGTTTGATAGTAAAGGTGCTGTTAAAGAATTTCTGTTCAATTCTGAGTTGGGACAATACTATCATAAAAGATCTCTGCCAAATGTACCAGAACCTTTAATTTCTGGGCGTATACATATGTATTTAGTTGTTGTCTTATCTCCCTGCTGAACATTAGAGTGCAGAACTCATATAGTGGTTTGGTTCCCTATTCATCTTATTCCTGCTCATGGAAGTACTTCAGAAATCAAAATACATTGACAATGCAAACTCTAAATATTCAGTATAGAACTAAGGTCTGGAAAAAATACTCTCTTTCTCCATCTCAAGACTGAAAACACTATCACATTTATAGCAAGCAAACTGTTTGACAAAATGTCCTAGTTGTTGGTGGTGAAAAAGGTTTGTTAAAAATTGGGGCAGAACAGGGGTAGCATCTTACAGTTTGGGAAAGACAAATAAAGACAATGACATATCAGAAAAGTGTTTTCTTTTCAAAAGAATTTAATGACACATTTAATAATGAACAACTAAGGGACTTGCAGAGAGAAAATGAAATAGGAAATTAGGTCTATGTAATTGGATTGAAATTGAAGTCCTTGAAGTTTCTTGATGGTGTTCTTTCTAAGTTGGAGGAATTAGACACATACTTGTCCAGAGTAGACCAGTCAGATGGGAGGCTTCTGAATTGGGCTTTGCAGCCCTCAATGCTTGCTTTGGTTCAACATATGTTATTGGAACATCCGTGTGAAGAGGTGAGACTTGCAGTTGCTACTTTTTTTTACTTTTTTTTTTTATGATAGATAATAGAGATATTTTATTAATTTCCATAAAAGCTTTACAAACGATGCCTCTCCTAGGCCTTTCCTTACATTTGTACAAAAGATGCATTGCTGAAACATCATAACTAAACCCCCAAAAAATTTCTATGAGAAGTTCATTACATACAAAAAACTATCCAAAATGCTATCCAAAAAGTATGCATCTGCAAGTTGGAAACTTACTAAACAACTAGGAACAGGAACCATTTTCAACATCATTCAAACCAGTGGGCAGCCTCATCCCTAGTGAAGTTTGGAAATTCTTCATGGCTTTTTTGTCCAGACTCACCACCACGCGCGCTGACCGAAGCACCTCTAGCCGCATCACCCGGACCCCCACAACCCAGCGCCGGTTCCACAACCACCTTTCTTTTCTTTGCCTCCTAGAGAAGGCTAACATCAACACCAACTGTAACACTTGCACAAGCCGCATCACCAGTCACCAAGGAATGCCTAAATTTCCCTTCGCCTAAGCCGCACCCACCCATCTGAGTTTGTCTATGCACTAAGGGCACTCCATCAAGTCCAACTGGAGCCGTCAACTTGTGTGGGGTGGTCTTCCGCATCCAACTCCTTACTCCCTCCACCCTTGACTTCTCCGCATCAATATTCTTCAGAAAACCCAGTAACTCCTACCAAACTTGCCTCGCCTGTGGCAATTGCTTGTCCATTGGGTGGTTCGACGACCACAGGACCAATGGCTGCAGTTCCCCATCACCACCCCCACCAAATGCCATGGACCATCATCCTTATGAATCCCACTCCAATTTCCGCTCTCTGCACAGTTGGAGCCAAACCACCCGCCCACTTCGGGACCAAACACCTTCGTGAAACTTGCAACACCTCCTCCCTAAAGCCACCCACCATCAACGCCAAAGCCACAAATAAAGACGAGATATCCAAGTTTGTACGCGACCTAAGGTCTGAATTCAGAAATTCATCCCCCAACATTTTGTAGACTGCAGGCTAGAAATCCAAGTGATCGAACTTAAAAACATGCCTCATTCTCGTGACAGAGATACCTCCTCAAAATCTCGAGATTTGCCAAGGTGATGACAGCGAGAAATTCGCCTCCATAGTCGACCAAGCAGCAACCTCCAACTCTTCTCACGAAATTCGCAACACACTCCACTCATCTAACATGCCAAGGCTCTTTAAAGCCATCACCAAGAGTTCTAGAGTTGCAAAAAAGATGCCATCATTAATGCAAACCTTTCCCACCTTATGCGAATCTGTGAAAATCTGCAGCCATTCGTCCTTCCCTTCATAACAATTAATGATTGTACTCTTCATGTGCTTTCAAAAACTCCAGCGCTTCCATTTGCATAAAACTGTCGTCACCTGACCATGTCATACTATAGCTGGTTTTAAATCAAATTTAAATCTTCCTTACGTATAATAGTAAAGTCTTCGAACATTTTAAATTTGTGTTCCAAATAACCTTTAACACCAACATTGGATAGCAAATCTGCCAAAGAATTGGCTTCTCTATGAACATGTGTAACCTTGAATTCTTCAAATGTTTCCAGCAATTTCCGTATCCTTTTGATATGTTTGTTTAGGTACCATGTGTCCATTTCACCTTTAATGATACCGTTAACCACTAACTGAGAGTCACCCTCCAAGTGTATTTTCTTGCATCCTAGTTTCCATCCCATCAATGTAGCATTGACAGCCGCCAAGCATTCTGCTGAATTATTTGAGCCATCCTCCAATCTTTTTGCCCCTATTGCTAGTAAATTACCTTCATCGTCCTTGGCAACAAACCCTGCCCCTAAGCGTCCTAGATTCCCTTTTGATGCTCCATCAAAATTAATTTTGATCCAACCTTTATCTGAGATTTTCCAAATAGACAGAGACCCCACATCACCCAGAGGTTGAACCCTCTTAGGCCCATTAATAGGCTGACTTGCAGTTGCTACTTGTCACAGTGAGATCATAGGAATAACAACTCCTGTAGCACCCTATAGTGATGCCTTCTTGAAGAAAGTCATACAATTGATTGTGGGGAGTCTACATGGGTTTCATGATGTCAAAGCCCATACTTTTGGTAAGAGGGCTAAGATTTTAGAGATAATGGCAAGAACCAGATTATTTATCATCATGTTGGATCTCAAATGTGATAAATTGATTCTTCAAATGTTTCAATGCCTCTTAACTGAAATCAGGAAGCATCGTCCAATCAATGTGAGAGTTTGCATGCAAACTATTATGTCGCTAATCTTAGATGAGGATGATGACATCTACAAGTGGTTGCAATGAGATTTGTTGGCCATTTAGAGGAGCTAGCTATATCACCTATTGCTTATGAGTTCTCCAAAAGATTGGTTGAGCATAAAATTGATAAACTCAAGGAAGTATTGATTGAAAAGGACCTAAGTTCATTGGGTTTACATGTTTTAGGATCTCTCAAAAGAGCAAGAACCAGATGAGGAAAGAGACGATTTGTTTCACATGTCAGAAGTCGTGGACACCTGATCATATTTGTGGAACTAATAAGGAAAAATATTTATTGCAACCAAGAGGGGATGAGGGAAAGGTTGCATATGAAAGTAGAAGCATGACTCATGAGGGCCAAGTTAAAACTACAGCTTTAAATACATCTCTTGATGGGCATGATGAAAGCACATAGGATAATAACTTCCAATCAACTAAGGTTAGTATTATGGAGGAAGAATCAATCTTTACAGGTGAGGGGTACTCGAAACTCTTCATTGGTAATTTGCAGGTCATTATTGATAAAATGGGAGAAGAGAAAAGCTTATTTGATGAACCCACCTATGATCACAATGCTGCCTCAACAGAGCTTTATGAAGAGTGCATGCCATCATCTAGTGAGATATTTGAATTTGATAATGTTTCTATGGTTGATAACCAATCAGAAAATTTAATGTGTGATAGCTCGTGTACCGTAGATGAATTTGAACAAAAACCTTTATCGCTGCAAGATTAGATGGACAGGCTATTGATTACATAAACGAAGCTTGTGCAAGTATTAATGAAGATGGATGAGTTGCACAAATACATTGAGGATCTTATTTGGAAAACTCAAATTGAGGAGAGACACAAAGGAGTTGCAAGTGGAGTCACTAGTACTCAATTGCGCACAATCAAATAAACTTTTGAAAGGATGAAATCAGATTACTTGCAGTTGTTAATGGATAGAGATCTTGCTATCAAGTTTGCAAAAGACAAAGAAAAAGAGGTTGATGAACTTTTCTACCAGCTAGATATGGCCCATTTCTCGCTATACAAAGCAGGAAATCAAATCTCGTTTACAAGAACAAGAAGTTTGTGATGTCCCCTTTTTAGTAGGTGTCAGGGACTTGGCATTGTTAACCCATCATTGCGACCCTCGTGGGCTAATGGATTGTTTTGAGGGTCTTTGGTGGTCGACTTACTATGTATAGTAAGTCAGTATTAGCTAGTTTCTATTTATGACATGGCATTTCGACAATTGCTCAGTCAGATGGTTTCTGCTCTTGAGATGGACTATCTGGGAGATTTTATGAGATATTGCTATGGTTGTTGTTTATTTGTTTATTAAGTCATAATTAATAAGCATATGAGCTTATATTATAAGTGCCAAGTTTTTTTTATTATTAAAAGTGCATTAATGGTGCCTAAGTTGATGAAGGGGGATAATAATTTAAATTATATTTATGTGGTTGTGTTGACTAATGGAGGGTGGCGCCATCATAGAGTGGGGACTTTATTATTATTTTATTCATGGGTTGGTGGCATGATAATAAATTAATAATATTCCAAACTTTTGAATTGATTCAAAAAGCAAAGTCCTCATTTAAGTGAAAGGTGTATTGATGAAGCTAGCCGTTGGCATGAGCTTGAAGCTACTAGTTCGATCTCCATATATGCAGCCTTTTGTTCATATCGAACCATCCATTGTTATTGCATCTTGGAATGAAATTGAGTTTTTGAGGGTTTTGAAATTTCTTCTCCAAGCTGAGAATGATTTTCTTTGCTTGAAGTTCGCATTTTGAACCAACATTCAACGTTGGTGAATTGTGCATTGTTTACAGGCTGTGTGGGGAATTCTTATGAGTTGGGCGATCATATATTGGAGGCAGCAATGCCAAATTTAAAAGCTGAGATCTTTGTATTGGAAATGACAACATCAATACAAGGCTGCATTTCATTATTATGGACATTGGCATCGTTTGGAAGGAAACATATATCCATAGAAATTTCATTTCCCACCAAAAGTAAATTTCAGCTCTCTAAAAAAAAATAGAAATTAAAAAGTTGCACCAAAAGAAAAAGGACTTTTCCAAAAAGAAAAGAGGGAAAAAGAGAAGTCAAATTTGGGGTTGACTCTTTTTGCCCTAACCCTAATTTCAAAATTAGGGTTAGGGTGAAATTGTCAACACTCAAATGACTCTCTCATTTTTCCATTTCGATCTCCTTTCTCTCCTCTTTCAAACTCTACATGGCTTATGTTATGTTTTTGAGTTTTTTTGTTGGTTGCAGGTGCTTGGAAGACTACACGAGGAAGAAAAATAGCCTAACTATTTAAGAATGTATATACATATATACTATGTGTATATCCGTATATACATGCTTAAATATATAAGCATTCAAGGAGGAGGTTCAACAGATTTGGAAGAAGCAGCAAGTTCAGGTATAAAACCAAACCCTCCTTTTTGTTATAGTCTTTTGTGTTTGTTTTTGAAAGTTCTTTTTTATTTATTTGTTGTTTATTAATTTTTTTGTTATTGTATTTTTACTATGTACATGGTAAATTTGATTAAACCAACCTTCAAACCTCATTCGGACCTACATCATATGCTACTTAAATTGGCAGGGCAATCACTTTATTGCCTTAAGCTTAATGTTGAAGAAAGTATCAAAATCCTGTTTCACAAACATGTAAGGCCATAGTCCAATTGCTGCTTTGACTAGGTAGTCAAATTTAAAACAGATGCTCCTCAACTACGCTTCTTTTCATATTGATCAAATTTTAAATGTTAGTAATAATTTAACCACGTTTCTTAAATTAAATCTCAACATTGTATGTAGGCCATGGGGAGATGTGAAAATTCTGAGCTAAAGCTTTCCAGAAAACCATTTTACAGGTTGCCCAGAAAAAACATAAGCAATAAGCTTTCTAGAGGCAGTTGATCCTTGATAATATTTTAGCCTGATAATTGAAGTTGTGGGTTTTCTTAACATTTTTACTTTATTGTTATCAATGTCGTATGTGGCATATTTCTGGAACTTTAAACCCTCTTCTTGTCCCAGAGAAAAAAGGAGAAAGAAAGAAAGAAAAGGAAGGACAAAAAAGACAGAGATAAAGAACGTGGTCGAGAGAAGAAAGAACGTTCCAGAAGGGGTCAAGATTCTCTTTATCATAATGCTGCTGGTAGGGACAGCATTGAACAAAATGGTGATCAATTGAAGGCCTTGGAAAATGAAAAAGACAAAAAACATAAAAAGCATCACCATAGGAGTAATGACGATCCAAACTCTGATAAAGATGACAGGAACAATTCAAAAAAATCGCACAAGCGTCGGAAAAAAAATTCTCGGAAGGTAGTCACTTACTTCCATGGACACAGGATCATTGAATTGGTGAAAGCCACCCTTTAATGTGGTATGATTTACTCATTCCATTTCTCTTGTGTTTATATGTTAAACAGCACGAATATGAATCTGGATCTCATGGTGAGCACAAGCATAAACGACACAGGCATGATCGAGATGAATCACGAGGGAACGGAACAATGGAGCAGGAGGACGGAGAAGTCAAAGATGATGGTGAATTTCATTAGGTCTCTATCTTCAACTCATTATTTGTCATTAATCATCGCTGTTTCTGCATTCTGTATCATCTTTGATGTGTTCACTAATGATAATAGAAGTGTTCTTTTACACTTAGTAGATCAAATTCAAATATTGAGGGTCAATTTTTTAACTTGTACATATTAGTGGATGTGCATATTTGTGCACACTTTGTATCTTGAGTATCAACTTTTCTTTGTCATATCATGAGAAATTGGTATTCTTATAGGTTTTATCTTTTGTTTAGACAGAATTCTACATAGTCACAAATTTCATTGGTCTTTTTTCATCCGATGAAATTTTGAGCAACATTTTCAGTCATTCTGCATTTTAATAAAATTGCCTGTTTTTGGTGCTCAAATATACCAAACACCAATTGTTCGTAATCATGTCATGTATTTATATCTTGTGCTGCTAGTAATTCATTTGCCTATCAGCATGCACAGTACACCTCAATCAGTATGTTTCAACCCCAAGACTTTCTAAATGGATTCTTGTTTCTCATAGGAAATCTATTCAAGTTGAGATCTGTTATTAGATTTTGTAGATTAATTATAATCATTCATATATAAGCTTTTAATCCTATGGTGTGCCTGTTGACCCTACCTTATCTGTAGTTTATAAGATTTCTAAATGAACTGTGAATTCTTAGACTTATAACTCATTGGGAAAAGGGCATTGGTTTTCAAAAGAATGATAAATATTTTTTAAATAGTATGAAGGAGGTGCCATCTAGGAACTTGATCATAGCTAGCCTGCCCTGATTTATGGATGGATAAGCATACCTCATTTCCAACCAGACACAAATGGTGAAATGGAACACAAATTGTTATAATGCACAAGCATTGGATTTAATGCCACTGTACATAGATGTATAAAGATGCTAAAAAACTTAATATGATCAGTGCCACTGTACATTTAAAAAACTTAATATTATCAGTGCCACTGTACATTTAAAGTTTTAATATTATCAGTGCCACTGTACATAGATGTATAAATAAGATGCATAAGAATTGGAATCAGTGCCACTGTACATATGAACAATCATGAGTACTTGCAGGGGAGTCTATATTTTCTTGGGGCAAAACTTGTTAAAACTATAAATGTCTACACTAGAGACAATATTATAACTCGATTATTTCAGCTGTATCAGACACATATGGTGAGGGTCATTGCTGAACTTGGTGTGAATTACAGTAGCCATGATAGCCTTGATCCCTCAGCCAGTATCTCAAGTTATATGGTGAGCCAAGCAACACCCTCAGCATATTCATGGACTTCAAACAAAAAGGAAACAGAATGGAAAATTGTAATAAAAACTTACTATAGTTCGAAAATAAATTTTCATAAAGAACTAATTTAATTTGAGAATGTCTGAGACCTTTGTTCGGAACAACAAATTATCAATGAATAGAAAATCTTATAGTTCCATTGAATTATCCTGTCTTTATATCCTAAGCATTTAACTATAACGACATTTTACTTTCTGGAAATCAGTAATCTTGAAACCTTGATTCAAAACAAGAAAAACTGGAAATATTATATTATACAAAGAAATTTTCACTTCTATGAAGTTCTTTTAGAATTCAGCGTCTAGACCTAATGCTAGTTATAGCATTGAAAGGTAAATAGAAAAGGAATACTTCAATGGGAAAAGGAAGAAAAATTTATTATCAGGGTTATATCCTAATATCTGGCTTATATTCTATAAAAGACAAGCTAGTGAATGGCATTTTCCATTTTAGTATTTGTATTTTAATTCAATTGAATCCCTCTAACCCAGCAAGGTTTAGCAGTTGAAGTTTGATGGTGGATTTTGTGAGAATGTGGCAGAAGGGAAGTAGCAATATTGCTATTCCATAAACAGGGAGGATATTCCTCACGTTTGTTTGCTAACATTGTATTAAAAGCGTAGTCAAGGAGAGCAAAAAATATTGAATTCAAATAGCATTGAATGAACTAGGAAATGTAACATATTAGAGAGGAAACACCATAAAAGAAGACAAGTTATCCTGGAGAACCCTCTTTTATGTAAACTGTAAAAACTCCAGCTGAAAATGTGAGCACTCTCACTCAGTACTTCCAAATGGCATTAAAAGAGGTCTCAGCTCTTAAGCTTTCTGAACAGAAAATGAACACCTCTTTAAGCCCTAAAAAACCTCTAATAACTCTCAGATCACTTCCTTGGCCTCTGCTGCAAAGACAGTTAGAAGCTCAAGATTTCACTTAAAACCTTCCAATACAATACATATGAGCCACTAAGAATTGACTACACATATCCATACCAAAAGGAAGCTGAAGGGGTAAAGAAAACTTGCCAAATGAGAGAAAAGTTGACAAGAGGAACATCAGTTGTTGTGGACAACTTGTGATATTTTCACTGCTTCCACCAGAAAGGTCATTTTACATTCACCACAGTTATGGCGAGATTGCCATTGTAGATGACGAACTTTCTGTGGCATTTGTGCTTTCCCTGCTTGCTGCAATCTTTCCAAAATAGGCGAAACACTGAATTTTTTTGGTTTTCTCAGATACATAATCTTGTACATTGACGTCCCATACCACCCAGTAGATTCTTCGGAGTCCAAGAAGTTGTCCACTGTCCGAAAACATGTAGAAAAGTACAAAAATCTGGGTCGTTTACTGATCAATTGCCAAATGATTGAGTCAAGTCAGTTTTCGTATGAAACATTGAAATGTTGTTCATTTGCACCTGCAATACTGAACTAGAATTTGAGACTAAATTTTTTGAGGTCTTTATACCAAACAGAAAATTGATATTTGTTAATTTTATATCTAGATAAGCTACCCATGTAGCAGACTTCCATCTACACTTAAACATGAAGTTCCATTATTTGACTATATTTTAGTTGAAGTAATCAAGTAGAAACTTGAGAATTATCTCCCAATCTGGTTATTAAAATGAATATAGAAAATTATAGAGTGCTTACCTATGATTGAATTGATGACAAAAGTGCACTTTATGCACAATAACCTTAGGCCATAACATTTGCATTTTGAGGTAAAAGGACTGGTATCTGACTCTAAGAAGCAAATGGCAATTTCGTAGGAATTTGTATCGTCTCTATGCAAATGCAGCTTTAATCAGCCTGTAATGAGATATTAAAGTTATCTTGTGTACATAGTTCTAGCCCTACATTGTCTTTCCCATTACCTTGTATCTGGCAAATGAGAATTGGGGAGGAAGCCAGAACATTAAAAAACATTTTCAGAGAACAGCATTGAGTATCCTAATTAGCCGTAGAGATAGAAGAAGCTACATCATACCCCAGAAGCCACCTTGATTGAGTCTTTATGAAATTGGTTGCATTCCATTGCTTCTCTTGTACAGTGGGAATTTAAGATGCAAAATATTGTGCAGTACCTCTGAGATTGAATTGCTCCTCCAGAAAGTAAAATCATTGGTATAGTCCTTGATGCTTTCTACCAGTAATTACTTTGAATCTTCTAATCTAGTTAGTTTGAAGGTAGTAGCAATTTTCTGTCGAATATGGAAAGAGGATTGAAATGGAGCCAGGCAGCTTATCCCTCCACTTGGCTTCCATGGACTGGGGTTGTTTGCTTTGTTGAGATATTCCTGCATATAGATTTTCAGCCGCAATCAGGTAAGTATATCTTTTGCACTAAACCTGTATTCAATATGCATCTGAATGTGACTGTTGGATTAATTTCATTTGCAATGTTCTTTGTTTCAATATTAGTAAAACCATTTCAATGATGGGAGGGTACTTAACCCATTACAACACACTGCACTTCATTCTGTATCTGTGAGGAGAAATGAAACTGGGTCAGACATGAATGCAAGGTGACTAAGCTGCTAGACTACAGCCCTTGTACTTGTTGATTTATACCATGATATTATAAGGCTTTTAACACTTTTATATCGATCCTTTCTACATCAAATGAAATGAATGTTTTATTTTTGGAAGTGGGGTAATTAAATCACTTTTTTTATAGTTGAATGCAATAATTCAATAACATTTTCATCATGTATTCTTTATGATCTGCATGATATGTTTAACAGACAATATCAATTGCATTTGAGGACCTGCTAGTAGTTAAAACATTTTATATATAGTTCTAACTTCTAGAAAGAGGCGCAAATTTAAAGGTAGTGACAAAGGCTCATTAGGGGCAAGAGTAACGTAAGTTCATTCCCAGGTTATGGTTATATACTCAGATTCTACATTCTCATGATGGGTTACAAACTGTAGTCTGAAACATTGCTTCTTATCCAAAAAGCTGTTGCGGGTGCTATCCAGAAATTATCTTGTTAACAATCAATAGTTTTTCCATGATCAGTAATCTTGAAACTGTAAGCACTCTGCTGTAATCAACCGTTGACATTTTGTTGAAGCTTTTAATAAATTACAATCAACACCCAACTCTTTAAGATCACGGGGCAGTCGTTTTCCAGTAAAAGTTACATGGGTATTTTCCCGCTTGTTTCTTATTCAACCCAGAGTCTCTATGGTTTTGGTGGAAGCTTAAGTCAAAGATTTGTGAGCCCGTTTCATGCCAGACAGATTTAATTGTGTATTTTTCTTCTATTTTGACACCATCACTGTTTCAGGGACTATCATTAATAAAGTTTACCTTTCAAACCTTTCATCATGACCTAATTTTAGCCTTCCTTTCCTAGAAAATCACAGTTTCTGTGGTATTGACTATGATTATACGTGAAAGAATGTACAGATTGGCTGGTCTGGTAAGGTTTTATTAAATCAAGAAGAAATTATACTCATTTTCATCCTGGTTTTTATAAAGGACTTTTCCTTTAGTGATATAAAACTTTATGGTCTGATTGTCTCTTATTTTGTAACTAATACTTCATTAATGTCTTCTATGTGAGTTGGAGATATTTCATGTTTCTACCGAAGGATTCGCTTCTTTTGAAATTGCATTTCTTTCTTGTCCTTCTTACTAGGTGCTTTTATAAGTACTCTGGGTGCTTTATTGCTGCTTCTTTGTACCTTGATAATATGATATTCTCCCATTTGCTACAATCCTGTATATTTTCATGAGAGAATCAAGTTATCACATTACACATGCAGACATGATCTGTAATCCATCTAGTATATGGCTTATGAAAAGAATAAAGTAGATGCTTTTCAGGTCCTTGTCAAAAACAACATTTTGGATAATAATTTCACTTATTGGATATCTACTCAAACAAAAGATCAGTGAACTTTTTCTCGCTTCTCATATTTTTTTCTTTGCCATTGGAGAGGGGCTACATGATTCTATATGTTTTTATCTCATCTGGCTATGTAAATTGAATATATAAATCTTTTTGTGTGCTGAAGTTGCAAGCCAAAATCAAGATGGGGGACAATTCACAACAGAGGAGTTTTAATATTCACTGAAAATGAGAAACTACATGGAAAAAGAAAGCATGTTCTTTAATAGGCAGGTAATTGTCTAGCGAATAGCCAGATCAGAGTGGAGAATGTCCTATACCTTGTATGTTTTACATGATTAATTGCCATGGAGAAGATTTCAAATGATTGTGTATGACATGCTTTTTGGGAATTACAATTCTGAATACTTTGTCTCGTCAATTTGTCTACTACCCAATTACCAGACAGAAATTAATATATGCATTGTTTGATTTAAACCACAAATGGTTTATTATTGCTTTATTATTGCTGTACCATGTATTCCCTTAAGAGGTTAGAACTTGCGATTTGGTTGACTTCAAAATATAACATTTCCATCAGCAACTCTTGAATATCACTTCCCTGTTACTTGTGTGCTTTAAAACTTGACTAGACTAATCCAACAGTTCAGCTACCCAACTAGGAGCAAGTGGAACTAACGATAGGTTGACTCAGTTCTAATTATCCTGTAAGCACTAGTTATGATTATCTTCAATATTAATATATTTAAAGTTACAAGAATGATTATCTTGAACCATAAATATTTTGATCTTTATCCAAAAGCAGACTAGAATGCATACGAAATACAATTAACGTGCTATTTAAATCTTACTCATCTGATATCTAATATGCACCTATCCTATACTAAAACATAAAACATACAAGACAGCCATAGAAACAAACACTTCTCCCTTATAGATCTTGTATAATGTATTTTACACCTTCATGACAATATACATTGGCCTTTTAGAATTTTTATGCCAATGCCGGAATCTCAGAAAAGGTTGAGACTAGTTTCAAATTATGTTGTAAATGTTGGACTTGATTTGTTTGTCGTTTCAATGTACACAAGTTGTGGGACAGACACTTGTCTCTTCTTTTTTTACGTTTGAGGCAAACATGAGAATTAGGCTGTTAATTTTTGGGAGTAGCCTGTACTTGACTTTTGAGTTCTCTTTGAACTACAATAATGCAACTACACCGAGAAGGCAATCTATATCCATCAGATTTAAGGATTTATTGAGAATGACGTCCTATTGAGCTGCTTAACATGGTGATCGACTATATAATTGTTGCAAAAGTATCCCAACTTAACTCAGATCACAATTCAACATATATAAAAGCGAAATGACATCCCATTGAGACTGCTTAACATGGTGATTTACTATATAATTGTTGCAAAAGTATCCCAACTTAACTCAGATCACAATTCAACATATATAAAAGTGAAATTGTATGCTACATTTAAATTTATTTAATATATAAGGGGTAACGGGGAAGACCCTTCATTTCTCTCAGTTGTATCTGCATTTATGCGTGTTTAGTGTAGATGTGATGCGTTCACAACACAGCATATATAAAAGTGAGCTTTTTCTACATATGAAACTATTTTTACGCCGATAGGCATTTTGTATGGGGATGGCTTGCCGGAAAGTTGTCAGCCATCCTGCGAAAAGAAAATCGACGGTTTTACCAGTCCTATTTTTGGCTTTCTGGCAGTTGCGTGTTGATCACATGCACTTCCCAATGCCGACATGTACTGGTCCCCGTTTCTTGTTTTCAGCGATGAGGTGTTCACCGCTACGCCTTCAGAGGGTACGGTTTGCAGTACGAGGATAACTTGGCTTTGCAAGCTGTTGTGAGTTAATGTGCACTCAATGGAATGTACTCGCTTCATTTTTCGTGGTTATGGCGATTGTTTTGTGGGTTCAAATGCTTGTTTTTCGCACTTCTGTTTTTGTTTTGCTATCGTTTGTGTTGCACAAAAAATTGGTTCTATTGTAGGGAACACATGTTTTTTGCATTGTTGTTTTTCCGCTATTGTTTGTGTTAGAGAGGATTTTGGTTGTGTTGTAGAGGAATTTGTTCGTGGATAGGGCACGAACCGGAGGCTTTGCGAGGTTTTTGTTGACTCTTGCATCTCGTTGTTTCTTTCATTGTTCTTTTGGGTTTTTATGTGAGAAAAAATTCGAAAGCGAAAGAGGGTTTTTAAAATTTGCCAAGTTCTTATATTTTTAGATGGAATTTGTGAATGTGGTTAGGTTTGTCTTGTGTGTATTGCTAACAATTATATCAATGCCAGTATATGTGGGTATGCCAGTATATGTGGGTGTACCGTTCTCCATCTACGATTTGCGTGTGCATTTGTAAAACGTCAACGAGTTGGTTTTGCAAGGTGTTGATAGTTAATGTCCAGTGAAGGGCACAAACCATAGCCTTTGCCAGATTTTTGTTAATCCTTTTGTTTGTGGTTGTTTGTTGTTTGTTCTATCATTATTTCTGAATTTTATGTGAAAAAATAAGCAAACGAAAGACGGTTTTTAAAATTTGCTAAGTTCTCGTATTTTTATATGGAATTTGTGAATGCGGGGGTTAAGAATGTTCGATGTATATGTCTCTGGGTTTTATGTGAAAAAAAAATTGTAAAGGAAAGAGGGTTTTTTAAATTGGTTAGGTACTTCTATTATATTTATATGAGATTTGTGTGTCTGGTTACAAATGTTCTGTGTATATTTATAAAATTAAGAATTATGTTAGTGGATGAACATGTGGGTATAACAATCTGCAATCATTTCATTCATTGTTTGCCATGGAGATTCGACAATCATTTCATTCATTCCTTGTGACAACATTTCCCTGGTCAATGAAATAAGTGTGTTATGTACACGGTTAAAAATCTTGTTTCTATATGAGTCCCATTTACAATTATGGTAATTGATGAATATGCGGGTATAACATTATGCAATGATTTCATTGATTGTTTGGGATGATATCTTCTGCTACTTAGTGCATGTAATGTCCCCATTTTTTACCTTACTTGGTTTGTCTTAAAATTCATAATTAGTGTTTGGATTTCTCTTGGGAATGGTAATTTGTAATGTTTTATAGTAGGAAGATGCCAGTCCCCAATAATTATCATACATCATTATGCATTTAAATCATATTAAAAATAATCTCTAATTCACAATATATATTTAAGCTCCAATTCCTTACTTCATGCCTAATTATAGACCTTAAGAAAGATGGTGGATTTATTGTGTTAGGACGCTTGCACAGTCTACAAGTGGATTCCTTCAAGGTTCTACCTATCTCGGGATCTTTCCATCGTGTGACCAATTTACCTGCCTGTTCCTACACATACTCCCTATCCCCTTAATAGTGATTAGTGAGTTATTAAAGAATTAGTTGAGTATATATTATTATCTTCTATATAATAAAAATATCAGTAAACATACATGCCATGATGCATAGTTTTGATTCCACTTAAATATATAAATAATAAATATACAGATAAACTTATATAACATATTTGATATTTAATTCAAAGCTTATTCTGAATAATATATAATTTATATTCAATAACCTATCATCATGAAAATCCATTATTAAATAATTTTATACTTATAATCACGAGAATTCATAATTCTCTATATAATGTATTTATTTCATATTATATATATTAGTTACTTATTTATCAATATATTTGGGTTAAGTTATTTGAAATCTAAGTTTACTTCATAACAATATTACTATATTTCATAATTCATTATTTCAATGTTTGTTTCATAACGTATTATTCTAAAGTTTATTTCATATTATTGTTAATATCTAATTCATGCAATTCTTATAAATAAATTAACTCAACAAAGATATACTTACCTTCTTTCCACATGTCTTTATTTTTAGCTTATTCAATGTTTCTTTCCTTCTAATATTCGTCGACATTTCCTCCTTGATCTTCTCCTATATTGCCTCCTTGATTTTCTCCTATATTTCTTCTCTTGTTTTTCATTGAAATTTGAATAATCCCCTCTTATTATTTTTCTCCTTTTTATTTATTTCTTCCATATATATAAAATATAGAAGGAATGGATTTGATATCCATTATATACATTGGCATGTAGAAGGGTTGCGACCTTTAGATGTTAGAGATATGCCTCTATAATTTTTTTATAATAATAATAATTAATTATTACTTATTTATAATTTATTTGAAATACCATTTACAATGATTATTAATATCATTGTTTATATTATAATTACATTTTATTATAATTTATTTATTTTACTATTTCATAATTATACTTATTATTTATTTAATAATTTATATTATATTATATTATTTATTTATCTATTCTAATATTATTATTTATTTATTATATAATAATAATAATATATTATTATATGAATGATATATTAGTTTATTGGTTTATTTTAATTTTATTATTATATTTTATCATTCAATTTTAGTCTCGATATGGGACATCACAGTGCATGGGCATGTGGCTATTACATTGTGCACTATTTTCATTCATTGCTTACAATGGCAGACCCTAGATTATTTGTGGGTATGAGAATCAACATAACCATGAAAAATGAAGTCGGCACATTCCATGGAATATACATTAATACAAGCAAAATCCTTTGCAATACAAACAATGACGAAAGAAAAGTAACACAAAACCCTAAAGCAGAGAAGACTGAACTGGGGCTGAATGTCAAAAATGGTTAAGTTGAACCCATAAAAAAAATTATAATATATAAGAATTAAAATATAGAATAATTTGTTGTGTTAAAAGAAATTGATAGAAATTTACAAAAAATAATAATTATATTCTTACATATTTTAAAATAATACTTTTTTTACTTCAGAGATTATAATAATATAGAACAATTAATTGTTGTTTAAACTTTAATGAAATTGATAGGATTTTATTTTTTGGATTAAGTGAAAAATAGGTTTTGAAGGGACCTGAAACCCTTTACAAAATGGTCACAAAAGATAATCTATGAAAGCACTAAAAAAGAAATGGATCAAGACCAAGATGAGGGTTTTACCAACATGCTCCCACAACTTGAAACAAATGTTGCAAAAAAATTTAGAATACAACTCGAAAAAAAAGAGAGGACCAAAGAAATCATCAACCCCAACACCCACAAAGAGAAACCATTAAGATTTACCTTTATCTCAACCCTTTTGGGAATGAAGGGTGATGTCAAAAGAGGGCGTAGGTGACTTGGATTTTTTTCCTTCCACTGTAATCCAACCCTCTCCCACCTTAGTAGCTATATCCTGCCAAACCAACAAACCCAGCGCTGAAGTCCCAACACCCTGAGAGGAAAGACTTGGAAACAGGGCCAACAATAGATTGAGAGGTAGGGCTAGCAACAGTTGGAGATACAACATAACCCCTAACAACAGCTTGAGTGACAGGGCTAGCAACAATAGCCAGAGTAGGGCTAGCAGCACCCGGAGAGACGACACAACCCCTAACAACAACCTGAGCGCCAAGGCAAGCTGTAGCAACTAGCGAGACAACATAACCCCCAACAATGACTAAGTCACAAACAACATCAACCTGAATCAAATTCCCACAAACATCTAGGGAAACCAGAAGTTTTATCCCCAATAATCGCCCCCCTCCGCCCCCCCCCCCCCCCCCCCCCGCCCCCCCGCCCCCCATCAGAAACCAAGATAGACTAAGGAGCCAAAGGAACCCAATGATCCGTATCAACCACTCGTGAGAAGCTTCTCTAAGAATCAGAGTTCTTCAATACCATATAATACTGAACAAAAGCACTTTCCCACCATGAAGTAGACAATTTCTTTTTCTGTAGTTCACATTGAGCAACCAAATGTCTTATTTTAAAACATCTTCTACACATGAAGGGAATCCCTTCATAGTCCAAAGTTTGAACCCAACTTCCGTTGGTAGACTTGATAAGGATTTCAGGAGGCAAACCCTTTGAAATGCCCATATCAACCAAGATATGAGCAAAGGTGGAGTGATAAATGTCAGAATAATCATTGTCAACCATAAGAAAATCCCTGAGAGCTTCACCCACTTCTTCAAAAAGAGAATCCACCCAAAGATGAAGGGGGAGATAGGGAAGTCATACCCAGACATGAATCTTATTAGACTTTTCAGGAGATGGCTTGAAATCTAAGTGCCATGGCTTAACCATAAGCAAAAATTTGTACTCCCAACTAAAAAATGATGACACAAAATCTTATTTCTATCATCAACAATGTCAAATTTTGCAATAAATAAGCCCCTAGCCATAGGGAAAATATGCTCTGTACCAGAGAGAAGGGGTTTCCAATGATGAGAAATCTAGTCATGAAGTTGGGGGAGGCTTGGCCAAAAGCCTTGAAATCGGCAAATAACAACATGAGAGGAAAAGACCGAAGCATTGTGGTCTATCTCCTCCTTTGTCTCAGCTTTCAGATCCATGGCAATCCCCTTGGAAACAAGGATAACCCCAACATCAATCCGCCTCATCCTCCTTGCATCAATGCCATTTTTGGCAGCAGGATGAGAGGCATCTCGAGCTATAGAAGCAACCCTGGCAGGTGACCCCAAAGGAGACTTTCCTTGAGTTGTAGCTTGACACCCCTCAACAACAGATCCGCCACCAATAGGAATGCCAATGGATAAAACCACAAGCAAAGGTGAAGAAGTCACAATGACAATGGGCAATGTTGCTGCAGACATGATGACTCCATCAATTAGAGCAGGAGAAGACTCCTTATCCGGAATTATAGAAGGGCCAGAAGCATTTCCTTTCACCAAAACATCCGTTGGAACTTAAGAATCGAGCATGGAAGTGACTAATGGGGCTTCCTTACCAGCAGGAAGGCCGCCACCTGCGAACACCGAAGATGCAGACGGGGTGGAAACCCTAGTACGGGAGGAAGACATTTCAAAAATTGATAGGAATTTTTAAACAATTAAGCATATTTGATATATTTTAAAATAATGTGCTCATATATAATAGATAAAATATAAAATTTTTAATTCTATGTTCAATTTTTTCACACACACACACACACACACACACACAGATATCTATATATATATATATATATATATATATATATATATATATATATGTATGTATGTATATATATATGTATGTATGTATATATATATATATATGTATGTATATATATATATATGTATGTACATATATATATGTATACATATATGTATATATATATATGTGTGTGTGTGTGTGTGTGTGTGTGTGTGTATACATATATATATATATATATATGTGTGTGTGTGTGTGTGTGTATACATATATATATATGTGTGTGTGTGTGTGTGTGTACATATATATATATATGTGTGTGTGTGTGTACACACACACACACACACACACACACACACACACATATATATATATTAAAGTCATAACATATATTTTGTTAAACTTTAAAGAAATTGATTGAGATTAATAAATAATTAATTGAATGAAATTTTAAAACAATTGATTATATTTTCACATATTCATTAGGATAATAGTGTTAGTCCACCTTTTTCTTAGATAACATCCATGCTTGTTGCAATTTGATTTTATCTCGTTATGCTTTAAGATGAATGCATATTTAGGCAAAACAATCTTAATTATTAACACGGTTTAGGGTAAATCTGCAAGGTTCAAACAACTTGTTGGTGACTATAGGCAAGAATCCTCACCATTTCAAAATTGCAATAAGCTTGAAAGTTGTTTAAGAAAAAGAGGGCTAACTTGAACCCACGAAATAATTGCCATAACTAAGAGAAGCAAAGTTGGTTAATTTCATTGAATGCCCATTAACTGTCAACATCTTGCAAAGCCAAGTTGCCCCTATTTTACAAACACAAACTGCTCTAGGTAGGAGAGGAAGGACATGTTACAAAAGATGAATATTATATTGTATTAAGATCAGATAATTGACATATAGAGTTTTTGACCTCTTCTATTAAGATCATATCAGTAAGATTATATTGATATTCTACAATATATTAATATTGAATATGATCTTAATTTAATATTAATATGTTAATGTTTTTTATTAAAGTAAAAATAGGTTTTTTATTAAAGATATAACATGATAACCTACCCAAAGAAAGGATGGGACAAGACCACATCATGGATTTAGTTAATGTTATGATCTTATTATAATATAATATTACTAATATATTCATTTTTAATGAAATGAGGAAGATAACTTGATTATTATTTTATTTCGTCAAGATAATAGCGTAAGTCGACCTCTTAAACAACTTTGAAGCTTGTTGGAATTTAATCTTATTTCCTTATGCTTTAAGATGAATAACATCATAGCATTCAGATATATAGTTTTTAGGGCTTTTTAGATTATTAGACTATGGGTTTGTCACTAGGGGATGACATAAACCAATTAAATAAATAATATTCAATTAATAAAATGTCTTACAAGAGAACTAAATAAGATTACTTAATTGCGTAATCAGATTTAGGTGTCTACATTTTGCCCCTCTTCATATAGTGTTAGAATAACACTATTTCAAAGACGTTTAAAATAATAAATGACACAAAGAATTGACAAAATGAAGAAGGTGCCCCAGATTATGGGTCAAAGGATTTAGACTGGGCGATGCCCTCTCAAGAGGGCGGCAGGGAAAAAGAAGGGCCCACACGGCGTCTTGAAAGGAAGGAGAGAGCATTTGGCGAAGTAGGCCAAAAAGGGGCATGAACGAGGAAGAAGAGGGTGAAAAAGGCAAGAAAATGACAAGCAGGAAAATGAGAAGAACGGGTGGGCTAAGGGGGCTTTGGGAAGCGAAATCAGGTCATGGCAGGCCCTTAATAAGGGTTGGGAGGGCCAAAAATAGGTCATTTGCGCACTTCAGAGCTTAGAAATATTGTGATTTTGATCTCTAAGTTGGCATAGAGAGATGACGTGAGGGAGACCGAGACGTGTTGACATCGTGAGGAGTGTTCGACGGCATGGGGTACCTGACCGATAGGTAGGATCAAAAAATTGGTCTTGTCATTTCTTTATTTAGCTTTTAATGCATGTATTAGCTAGGAAAAGCGTGATCTCGCAGGCTCGGGATCGCTCTCAGAACCTGCGGGATCGTGATCCCACAAAAGTTTGCTACAGCGGTGGGTTGGGAGAAGGGGGAGGGAGATGTCGCGGGATCACACATCTCCCGGAGCTGGTTACATTTTTGGCGGCACTGCGATCCCGCTTGCATTTCTCATGGGATCGCGATCCTGGAGGTTGAGCAGGGGGAACGCATAAAAAAATGTGTTCTTGAGAGGGAAGGGAAGGGGTAGGGTCAACAACGCGGGAATGCGTTCGTGCGCTCGTACGATCTCGAGGGAGATCCATGATCCTGCAGTCGCGGGATCGCGAGAACAAAGGTTTGCGGGAACGCGGGAAAAGAACACTGGGTGGGGATGCAGGGAAAAAGATGGGGGAGGGAAAAGGTAGGGTAAATAGCAGGATGGGGACTAATAATTAGCTAGAGTTTTTGGTAGAAAAGAAACTGATACAACTGACTTGGCTTGGTTGCAGTGGTCGATTGAGTGGCTCACGAGCCAAAGAGACATGTGGTCATCCTAGCTGCAGGAGCGTAGTTCATACTAGCGGAGTGGGCCCGAAATGACGCGATCAAGCTAGGATATTTGGCACAAATGTCGCGCAGGCGAACTTATATGTTGATGGTGATAACTCTCTGCGAGAGATGACATTCAGAGACAAGGACATTTTATCTGCCGACAGGGGAGATGACTATGATGCTTGAGGATGTGTACCGAATCTTTTGATTGCCCATTCAAGGTACAACAATAGTCCCAGGGGGCTACACACAACAACATGCAGTGAGGGCCTTACTAGGACCCAGAGTGGTGCCGATCATGCAACACGAGTTATTACTAGCGAGACACTTGGCGACTACACCAGGAACATGACAAGTGCATCTATTTGTGTGTGGATTGGTCTCAGGGTACATTGCCCCGGACATAGGAGGGGCGAGTGTGACCCTAGCACCCATCCCAGG
Source organism: Chamaecyparis obtusa (assembly GCA_027943335.1). Taxonomy (NCBI): domain Eukaryota; kingdom Viridiplantae; phylum Streptophyta; class Pinopsida; order Cupressales; family Cupressaceae; genus Chamaecyparis; species Chamaecyparis obtusa. The sequence goes on from BSBK01006706.1 coordinate 296,196, forward strand.
GATAGTGAGGATCATGGACATAGGTGTCCCAGCAGCCTGGGGCATGCTGATGCTAGTGGAGTTATACTGGGATTTGCATCAGATAGCATACCATGGCGCGGAGTCACAGGGGAGGAGTGTAGGCTTTGCCTCGCTATTACAAGTGTGGGCGTGGGAGCACATAGCAGTGTTGAGGCCCCTAGGGAGGACAGATAGGCAAGCGGAGGAGCCTGTGGTATACAGTTGGTGGGAGTTGTTGTCGTACCATGATATGGATGACAGACTATTGGAGAGAGACATTTGGCGGGTTGCAGGTTGCGATCACATGGCGATCGTACCTGGGGCTAGCAGCGTGGGCAGAAGATCAAAGAGAGCTTCCTTATGCGATGACTCCCACCTATATCATAGGTCGATGGGAGTATATCATAAGCCAGATAGGGTGGCCTGACAGTTTGGGTATACATAGGAATTGCTAGATGCAGAGCACTGGTACTAGTAGACGAATCGAGAGCAGCAGTCAGAGTTTGGTGGCAGACTAGATAGGGATGGGTTGTTGGCTACATGGCAGGCGATTCAGGCTATACAGTGGGATTGAGTTGGAGGACTGACAGATGGGGGGACTACGACCGAGTATCAGGCTTGGTTTCGGAGGCCATAGGCGGTGGGGAGGGAAAGACTACCAGTTGGGGGAGCAATGGTGGTAGCCAAAGGTCAGGGTCGGGTAGTCGTAGCAGGACAGGGCCGAAGAGGAGGGAGGCCAGCTGCAAGGAGGGCAGGAGGGAGGCAGGCTGCAGGGAGGGTAGGGAGGAGGGGAGGAGGGAGAGATGGAGATGGAGATGGAGATAGGATGGATGTGGATGGGGGGGAGGAGGAGACGATCGAGGGGATGGGGGAGTATAGGTACCCGCCACCGCCGCCGTAGGGGCCACCAGCACCGTAGGGACCACCATCAAGGCCACCACCAGTGCAATCACCAAGGGTAGGATCATTAGGAGGTGGGGGTGGGGATCTGGCAGGGCTTCTCACATCCCTGCAGGCCGCATTCAACAGGATGAGCCAGATGTTGCAAGATACATAGGGGGAGAAAGATGCCTTGATGACACAACTGACTCAGCCACTACAGGACGGTCTGGAGACTATAAACAAGAGAGAGCAACTGCATCGGGAGAGGGATAGCCTGAGGGCGGATAAGGACTGGCTGTAGGGGGAGCAGGATGGATTGCAGTCAGAGAGGGATAGATTGCAGGGGGAGAGATATGGCGGTTTAGCAGGTAGTAGGGGAGAAACGGGCTACCAGGGAGGAGAGGGTTGTTTGGAGCTCACAGGACAGATAAATGGAAGTGAGATGCCTGTAGAGGGACGTGGCAGACCTGAGGGAGCAGGTGGGCTGGTATTGAGCTATGTACCATGCAACAGTGCCGCCATACCGTCGCGAGCATTATCAACGAGTGAGTCAGTTTGCGGCCAGAGGTATAGGAATTGGGATGGCTACTGATAGTAGCTAGAGGACCAGGGTGAGCACGCAGAGGGAAGGGGCCTCATAGAGGAGAGGACAAGAGAGTCGTCGATCCGGGCAGTCACAGTCAGCAGTAGTTGATCGGCGGCTTGGTGCAGTTGGCGGAGGCAGAGGGGTCTGGGGTGGGGATGGAGATTGATGATAGAGGAGATGGGGATGGGACAGGGTTAGTACAGGTACCCACATAGGTGTAGGACACAGGAATTCACAACACAATGGAGAGACCGACACCCTGTGTCATGCATATAGCTATCTCTGTGACACCGCCATAGGATCCACCACAGGTTGACCCTTTTGCCGATGTCGAGATGTAGCCTCCCTCAAGAGAGGCAGATAGGCATTGATATGCTGCAGAGTTTTGATTATGTACATTATGATTCATTTTCTGGAGGACGTTGTCTCCATGTATTACATATGTATTTCATTGACAAATTTGTACTTAGACAGACATCTATTATTTTAATCTTTGGAGTGGAACATTCTTCGATTCATTGTCGGGATTGGTATATATACATATGATGAGTTGGGTGGGATCTGATGTGTTATGGGTTTATCTTTTATGCATGATTTTTATGATGTATTGACGTGTTTGATGCAGGATGTGATGTGATTTTACGAGTATGATATGAGGCTAACATGTCAGTAATGCAGGATGCAATGCGCCTATATGGTTTTTAATTTTCTATGTGATGTGTGTGTTTTTAAATTATATATGTGAGATGCAGTTACTGATGTTTTGTGGATGCAGGATGTGATGTGATTTATTATATGTGATGCATGATCTATTTATGTCATGATTTATGTATATATGGATGATGTCTTAACAATGTAGGATGATTAAAATGAATTACATGAACTGACAATGCAAGCTTAATGAAATGACCTAAGTGAGTAACAATGCAAGATAGTAAAAGGGCCTAAAATGAACTAACAATGCAAGATAATGAAATGGACTAAAATGAATTAATCAATGCAAGATAATGAAATGGACAAAAAATGATTAACAATGCAAGATAATGAAATGGACTAAAAATGATTAACAATGCAAGATAATGAAATGGACTAAAAATGATTAACAATGCAAGACGATGAAATGGATTAAAAATGATTAACAATGCAAGATAATGTAATGGACAAAAAATGATTAACAATGTAAGATAATGAAATGGATTAAAAATGATTAACAATGCAAGATAATGAAATGGACTAAAATGAATTAACAATGCAAGATAATGAGATGAAGTAAAATGAAATAACAATGCAAGATAATGAGATGAACTAAAATGAATTAACAATGCAAGATATTGAAATGGACTAAAATGAATTATTAATGCACTTGAGGATGGAATGATTTTAAGAATGCAATGTAAGATGTAAAATGTTTTATTGATGTAATCTAAGATGAAAATGAATTAGTGCAACCTAGGATAAAAATGATGAAATCTAAGATGAAAATGATTTGATAATGCAATCTAGGATGAGGATGATTTAATAATGCAATCTAGGATGAAGATGATTTAATCATGCAATTTAGGATGACATGATTTAATAATGCAATCTAGGATGAAGATGATTTAATAATGCAATCTAGGATGAGGTACAAATGATTGGTTGTGAGAATGGGAGTGAAAAGTGAATGTGAAGCATATCACTACCTAATTGAACCCTAGTTGAGGGAGTGAAAACGGGGAATGTCGTGGTGGAGGTGAGTTCACACAATCAAAATCCATGGGTTAAGGATTAGAACAGGGAAAGATGGTTGGCAAGTTTGCATCAGGATGATGGGCTCGAGAATGAATGAAAAGTGGAAGGATGGTTGGTGCTAAGTGGGTTTGTTGAGTTTTGAGGATGTTTTCTTGAATTGATAGTGGGATTGTTTAGTTGAGGATTTTGATAGGGGGTGAAGATTTTATGAAGCTTGAGCGCGGGGTATTCTGAAGGGGAATACCACCATGTAGTTTGAGCACTTAGTTTGATATAGCAATATAAGGGACTAGCCAAGGTTACTAGGAACTCAAGGCCGTGTTGCTAGAGTTGCATAGGACTGACATGAAAAAGACACGCAAGGGTTGCCCCGACATCACACATAAACCCAAGTGGAGACATGGTGGAAGCGATGTTGGGGAACCCACAAACAAACGATACTTCCCAAGTGCACCATGTGATCGAGAAGATCACATGTAGACCGTCCAAGGGTTGCATCTGACTGACTCACATGCAAAAACAAAAAGATCAAAAGAGACTGCCTCAAAAATTGCCCTCCATCGCAGTGCACCATGATATAAAGGATCGTGGCGACCCCAAGGAGAGGAGCAACATGAAGTTGCAAAAGATAAGCAATAAACCAAAGTAAAAGATGCAAAACCATAATGATAAAATCCAAAAGAGATCAATCGACTGTGGGATAGTGGAGTTTGGTCGGACAGGAGGAAGGATGCATCCTACAAGGACTTGGTTAGTGGAACGAGGTGCAAATTATGTTTTGACTGACAAAAATGGAACGTTTGGTTAATCACAGCGACTGGGAATTCTTGCTGGGGTAATTGCTGGGAAACACATCTTGGGTAGGGCAGACATTGAGATTACACTTTTGTAGGACAAACAAGAATATGTACAATGCAGATTGACATGAAAGGGACAAGCGCAAACCAGAACACTGTATACAACTATTTTTTTACAAAGCTCAGAAGTTCGAGATAGATCAACAAATGGTGGTTATTTACACGGCTTAAGGATTAAGGATAGAATGTGCCTCTATATACATGAAGCTCAGGATACAGGATAATGATGCTCTTTCGCTGATGCGCTAATAGGAACACCTTGGGAATAAGGATGTGTGGATGAAGCGGGGGCACAACAAATGTGGGTGACATGCGCGTGTGATCATGCGACAGGATTTTGATAGATAAGGATACAGTCTGTTATGTGTGGCACCTGTTGCCAGGCTTTCACCAACATACTTGTCCAAGGAGCTTGATTGCCAAGTTTTCACCATTGGACGATTATTTCTCTTTACTTTTTTTTATCATATTTTTTGATTTTTTTGTATTTTTCTGGTTTTTTCACTTTTTATGAATTTTTTTAGGATCATAAGGATGGTTCAATCATAGAACTGCTTCAGATGTATGATTTTAATAGGATCATTCAGGGGTTCCCCTTCTGGCGTGGACAACTGATAGGTTCCAGAGCCAAAACAAGCTGTTACAATATAGGTTTCCTTGAGGACCATGTCTCCCACGTGGAATTTTCTAGGGTGAACCTTTTTGTTGCAGCTCCTTTTGACCCGATTTTGGTACACAATTAGGTGATCATATGCTTGCTAGCTCTTTTCATCTAGCAAATCCAGCTAGGTGAGATGTGCCACGCGATAGTCTTTGTCCATGGTGTAGTTCTTCATGGACACGTGCAATGAAGGGATTTCAACCTCAATTGGTAAGATGGCTTCAACACCATATACTAAGGAGTACAGGGTGGTGCCTGTGGGCGTACAAAATGAAGTGCAATAGGCCTAGAGGGCGAGATTAATTTGGAGATGCCAGTCGGGGCCAGAATCATTGACAACTTTTTGGAGGATCTTTAGGATAGTTTTGTTAGTTGCCTCAACTTGGCCATTTCCTTGTGGGAAGTAGGGGCTGGAAAAATGTTGATGGATGTAGAATTGGGTACATAGGTCTCTCGCATGTTGATTTTCAAATGGGGTGCCATGATCTGTGAAGATGGTGGATGGGATGCCGAAGTGGCAGATGATATGGTAGAGGATAAACTTGGATATCTAAATGCCCATAGTTAGGCTGAGCAGAATTACTTTAGACCACTTTGTAAAATATTCAGTGGTTGTTATGATGTACTTGTGTCCATCTGAGGAATTGGGGGTGATCATACCAATGAGGTCGAAGCCCCAACACGAAAAGGGCCATTGGGGTGCAATCGACTGCAAGTCTTGTGCTGGTGCATGGATTAGATTGGCATGTTGTTGATAGGGTAGGCACTTCTTTACAAATTCATAGGCGTCATGTTCCATTGTTGGCTAGTAATACCCAACTCTAAGCAACTTCTTTGCTAGGACCATGCCACTCGTGTGGGAACTGTAAATTCCAGTGTAGACCTCTTGTAAAGTCAAGATGACCTCATTTGAATCTAGACACCAAGAGAGAATGCTATGATACCCACGATGATATAGGGTGTTAGCTACAAGAGTGTAGTGAGAAGATCTATGAATAAGGTTTTGACGTTGGGTGTTGGTGAGATGGGAGGATATGATACCATTCTTTAGGTAAGCGTGAATGTTGTGGTACCATGGGGACTGAGGACCAACCAAGACGCATACCATTTCAGGGTCAACATTCTCGTAAGAGGATGTGTGTAGCTACTTGACTAGAAACTCATATTGCGTTGCATCTCGAGGGATTTCTAATAACGACCCAATAGTTTCCATTGCATCGGTTGCTTTGTTTTGAAGTCTTGGCACTTGTCTGAACTGTATTTTGATGAATTTTTCTTTTAATTTATCCACAAGTTCCTTGTATGGAAGTAGCTTGTCATCCTTGGTTTGAAATTCATCCAAAACCTGCTTAATGATCAGCTGGGAGTCCCCAAACACTTGCAGTTTTGTGATGTTCCACTGGATAGCTATTTTGAGGCTCGAGATGAGTGCCTCACATTCTGTAATGTTGTTGGTGCAAGGGAATCCTAATTTGAATGATTTAGGGATGTAGTCACCTTGAGGAGTGACAAATAGGATTCCTGGCCCTAATCCATGTGATGTGTAGGAGCCATCAAAGTAAAGCTTCCACATAGGTTTCTCCCCGACCATGCAAAGATGTTCATTTGGGAACTCCAACACCAATGAGTATGCATCGACTAAGGGTGTGTCAGCGAGTTGATCAACAATGACTTGCCCCTTTATTTCTTTCCGATCAACATATTGAATGCCAAATTCACTTAGGAGCATCACCTAATTTTCCATACGTCCTGTGAGTGTTGTTCTTGAAAGCAGGTACTTAAGGGGATCAACCTTAGAGACTAGCTTCACTGTGTGGCTGAACATATAATGATGAAGCTTTTGAGTGGAAGAAACCACTGCCAAGCATGCTTTTTCCATAGGGGAGTAATTCAGCTCATAGCCCACCAGTGTGCAACTGATATAGTAGATAGCCCTCTCCTTTCTGTTATCGTCAAGCTGTGCTAGGAGTGCCCCCAGTGCTATAGTGGTTGCCGATATGTACAAAATGAGGGGTCGGCTTAGTGTTGGTGGCACAAGGATAGGTGAATTGGCCAGGTACTCTTTGAGTTTTTCAAAGCTTCACTGGCAGATTGGGTCCCATTTGAAACTTGTGTCCTTGCGCAATAGGTGTGTGAATGGCTAGCACTTGTCTACCAATTGAGAGATGAACCTCCAGACTGATTGTAATTTTCCCTGTAGACTTCTTAAATGCTTGAGTGTTCTGGGAGGAGGCATTTCTATTATGGCCTTCACCTTCTTTGGGTTGATCTCTATGCCCCGATGTGATACGATAAATCCAAAAAACTTTCCAGATGTGATGCCAAAGACATTTTTTTGGATTCAATTTCAGACCATAGTGATGTAGGCGATCGAACATGCGCTCAAGGATATCGAGGTGTTCTAATCACATTCTTGACTTGGTGAGGATGTCATCTACATAATCTTCAAGAATCTTATGGATCATGTTGTGGAAGATTGTGGTCATTTCTCTTTGATACGTAGCTTCGCATTCTTTAGTCCAAGTGACATCATGTTATAATAGAAGGTTCCCCACGACGTCATGAATGTTGTCTTATGCTGATCTTCTTCTACTATTTTGATTTGATTATACCCTGAGAAGCCATCCATAAGTGATAACATCTGATGGCCCGCTGTGAGATCAACTATCATATCGATCTTTGGTAAGGGGAAATCATCCTTGGGACATGCTTTGTTCAAGTCTCTGAAGTCTGTGTAGATTCTGATCTCTCCTAAAGGTTTAGTGACAAGCACCATATTTGAGATCCACTTTGAGTAGTTAATAGCTCTGATGATTTTTGCTTGTAGTAGCTTCTCAAGTTCTATTTTTACTAGGAGGGCAGCCTTAGGATGCATTTTGTGAAGCTTCTATTTGACTGGCTTGGCATTTGGATCCACTTCAAGATGATGGACAACTAGATTTAGGTCGAGCCCAGGCATGTTGGGGTATGATCATGCAAAATTAATAACTGCCTCTCAGAGAATTGTTGTGAAAGCCAATTCTTCACCATCGGTTAGAGATGTTGTGATGTAGGTGATCCTTGGGTGTTCTTTAGTTCCCAAGTTGATGGGTTTGGTTTCCTCGATGAAGATTGATGACTGCTCTAGTCTATAGTCCTAGATGGGAGGAAGAGGCAAGTCTTCATCCTCTAGCGCCTCAGAGAGCTTTTCACCAAAGGATACGTCCTTTATTTTTACTATTTTGGAGTTGGCATGTGCCCTAGAGGGGTTTTCACAAAAAGAATCTTTATTTTCTTTTTCATTTTCAATTTTGCAACTGAAGACTTCCTCTTCCCCAAAATATCCCTTGGGGTTAAGCTAATAGATGCATGTTGATTCCTACCCCTAGTTTGACTATTGATTTATAGCTCCCATGAATCTTAGGAGTGCTTCCTCACTTCAAAACTCATCGATATATGCCACGCTTGGTTGGTCCCTATCTATGAGTTCGGGATGGATGAGTGGGAGGTCAATGAGGTTGATGGAAAGTTGGTAGAGGAAAAAATTGCCTAGGAAGGTTTCGTCATCGAAAATATCATTGTAGGCTCTTTTTTCTTCCTCTTCTAGAATGTCTTCGACTTCCACAAGTTTGTCTTGGATATTCAAGAGGGTTACATTAGGCGAATTGGTGCCCCCGGTCATGGCATTGGGTCCTCTTATGTGCAGGAAAGGGGTATTAAAATTGAGGCCCCGATGTGGTAGATTCTGTGATGCTTCCATAGGGTTTTTTGTTCCAACCTCTATGGCTCCCAGGCCACCACCTCCATTGCTTAGTGGTCCATTTGTGGGATATGGTTATTTATCCTTAAAATATCTGAGAAGCTTAGTGTCAGGAGCTGGGGGATCTTTGTACAACCATCTATTAATATCAGGATCCAACTCCTAACCGTTCAAAATTTCATGAGATGAATGTAGACGGTCCAATTTGTTTGATCTTGGGGTCCTTCTGAGGGGGTTTAGTTTGATGACACGGGCATCCCTAAGTGTGTGGGTCTAGGGAGAGGGCCCCTACTGCAAAAGATTTTGTGACGTTGTATTCACTACATCCCTTGTTTTTGATCTTGACGAAAGAAAGGGTGGAGGGTAGGATCATCTCTAGATTATAGTGGGATTAGTACGAGTTGGCAATGGAGGTGCTAATCTCGATTCTAGGACAATGAGTGTAGTGGGGGATGATGCTTCCAACACATGAAAGTATGTGAAGGGTTAGGGATTTGCATGGATGATGACTTCAGTGCCCTGATATGGGAATTTGATGCACTGATGATAGGTGGAGGGGATGGCTTAGATGAAATGGATCCACGAATGACTGAGGAGAATGTTCTACGCAAGGTGAAGATCAACAACATGGAACATAATTTCTTGAACTGTTGGGCCTATCTTGATGGGTAGAAAAATGGTACCTTCTGAGGTACGCTCCAAGTTGTCATAGGAAAATGGTACCTTCTGAGGTACACTCCAAGTTGTCATAGGTCTTTATGGTGATGACTTCATGAGAGATGTCAGCTTCTGTAAAACCCACTTGTTGGACGGACTTTAGTGTACACAAGTTTAGGGCTGAACCATTATCTATCATTACCCGCTTGATGACAAAGTCACTGAACATCACGACAATGTGAAGCGGAAGGTTTTGGTCTGATTCAATGGATGGCATATCTAAGGTTTTGAACGAAAGTGTGGAGGATGTGGATAAGTGTCCCATAAGGTTTCTGAATTGTATGGTGTTGATGTCTATGGGGACACATGCCTCTTGGAGGGCATTATTAAGGATCTCCTGATGAAGGGGTGAAGTGCGAAGGAGATCAAGGATGGAGGTTTGGGTAGGTGTATTCCCAAGGTGTTCTAGGAGATTATATTGCGCATTGGGGGAAGTCATGGGATTTGCACCGGCAATAGATATCTGACCTCTATGAGTGGTGATTGCGCATTGACTATCAACACTTTTGACATGGATCACATTCACATTAGGTTCAACTTGGGAAATACAACCAACAAATTTGTCATAGTTAATGTATGTTGTGGTGTAGTCTTTCCCATCAGCATGATCGACCTATTTACCCTTGCCTTGGTTTTGAGGTGGGTTAGCATTGGTTTGGTTCTTGCCTATATTGTGTTGAGGAAACACATTTTGGTAGATTTGCAGGTTAGAGTTAGGCAATGCTTGGGTAGGTGCATCAAATTTGATTTCATTTTTGTTAATGAGGTCCTAGACATAGTTCTTGATTCTCATGCACTTCATGGTGTGTGTCCCTTGACACGATGATAGTCACAATAGTCATTGTCCTTGTGCCAGGCCATCTTGGGTGTTGACTCATCAAATGACTAGGTTTGTGGGTATACAATCAGATTGGCACTAGCCATACGACAAAAGATGGCGTATAAAAGTTCCCCGAGGGGAGTGAATGTGTGCTTTTGATTATTTTGGATGTGCGGCTTGTTCTGGCCCTAGGTGACAGATATGGCATTGGTTTGATTGGTGGTTGGCTGGCAAGATGGTTGTTGATAGGTGGGTGCTTGTTGTGAGTCATTGGGAGAGGGGGATTGGGACTGGCCACAATGACTTGGACGTGCTTGGTGTCACTGGCTCCATTAGTGATGACATTCTTATTCTCTTTCCAATAAAGGGGGCAATCGTTGCTGGGTCTATCTTATGAACTCTCCTTGTAGTATTTGATGGCACCATCTTCCAAAAGACCTCGTTCGATGTCCATTCCTTTTCTCTTTATGTCTTGATAGGTCTGTATGCAATTCATTCTCATGAAGTGAGATAAATTCGGGTGTAGATTGTCGATGAATATCTTGGTAGATGCTTTTCTAGCAATTGGCATGATAGCCTCGTGGTGAGGTTCTGCCATCTTTGCAGATAGTCGGCCAGGCTCTCACCTCCCTTTTGTTTGGAATTTCATAAATCTAGCAAGGAGAGTTTGTTTTCAATGTTGTGCGCATACTGTGCCACAAATTTATCTGAAAGTTTAAAAAATGTGGTGACAAAGCTGTATGGTATTTTGTAGAACCACTCAATAGCAGTCCCTCCTAGACTTTTGGGGAAGAGGCTCATTAAAAGGTTGTCTCTATAAGCTACCTCTTGACAAGCCATGTAGAACTCCTTAATGTGACTAAGGAGATTGCCCTTCCCTCGGTATTTATCAAATTTTGGAGTTTCAAAGTGTTTGGGAAAGGGGATCGTTGTGATGGATCTATCAGAAGGGTATGGACAAACCTCTTCAAACTTGAATGCTTTTCTCTCATTGCCAACTTTGAGTTCTTTGAGAGCGTTCTTCATTTCTTACCACTTTGGGTTTACGGGTGTTGGGGGGGTACTCCCATTGGGAATGGATCAGATGGTGCTGGTGAATATAGAGGGATGTGCGAAGGGTACTATGGGAATAGATAGGGGGATTGTCCTACAACATAAGTGGTTTGGAACAAGTTTTGAAGGGCTTGTTGGGTGATGTATTGTTGTTGAAATTTTGATGTGTACTATTGTGTGTGGTATGGTGTGGCTTGGTACTGGGGGATGATAGGATTCGACTGCTGTGCTAGGAAATACTATTTTTGCAGAGGGGGTTGGTAGAATGATGGGGGTTACTGATGAGATTGGCCTTGGGCTTGTCCAATGTATGAAGGATGCATATCGCATTGCTGGGAGGGGGAATGGTTGCTTAAGTATGTACAATGGGTGGTTGTGCAAGAAGTATGGAAAGATGGGGAGAGTTAAGATTCTACGATGGTGGAGGCACAGTTTGAGAAATGGCGGGTGGCATAGATAGGTAATTAGTGAAAGTGGGAAAGTGTGCAGCTAAAGGAGATGGTAGGGGTTGTTGTGTTGTGTGAGGAAAGGTTGCTTGTGGATGGGTGGGGTGAGATATGTGTGATTGTGTTAGTATTCCTAGAGTGCTCATTTGCGCTTGGTTGAGGCCTCAAGTAGCATTGGTTCTTGTTGAAGGTTGAGATGTAGAGGAAGCTTGAAATGTGGGAGAAAACCTAGGATTGTGCGATGTGGATGGCAGGTTCTGAGATCCTATGAACAAAATTCTTGTTGTGAAGGCAACTTGTTGGGCTTGTGTGCTAGCCATAAAGGGCGGGGGAGGGACTTGTGCAAAATTTGGTTGCATGACATATTGGGTGAACATCGGTTGAGTGGTGAAGGGGAACATTTGTGTTGCCCCTGGGAGAGTTGTGCGGATGTGGGAGCCTGACCTGCGGAAGGTGGGGATACTGTTTGGGTGGTAGTTTGTATGGGAGGAGGAGGTGGCATTTGCACATAATTTTGTGACCATGTGGCTATTTGTGATGTGGTAGGTGGAGGTGGTGCACCCATGATGAAAAAGGGGGTGGATTGTGTCGTTGTGTGAATTATGGGGGTTTTGGAACTTTCTTGTAAGGATGGGGAATGGGTGAAGCTGCATGAGATAGATGCATGGTGGGATCATGGATTTTTTAGACAACGACATGATAAACATTAGTGGGGATATGTACGGGTCTTGTGGGATCAAAAGGCCATAGGTGTGGTGGAATGGGAGTACCCTCGTGTGCACATTTTTCCTAAATGGAAAGATGATTTTACGATATGATTGCACTTACCATTTGTGCATGTACCAGATGGCACATGAATGCTTCCATAGAATCCATGGTGGGTGTTTCAGTGGGGTCTACCCACACATTCTCAACTAGCGGTGGTTGAGGGTCATATGTTACCATGGTGTTGTTGGGGTCATTTGGATCTGCCAAACTAGTGGCCTAGTTGTGGTCCATTCCTTTCCTCTTCTTCAATCATGTCTCAACAGGCATGAAATGCAAAGTCCTAGGATGTAGAGGATGGGGATGCGACAAGGGGATGTTTTTGATATGGTTCTATATTTATTGAGGCTGGTGTGACTTAGATGTGGGACCTGAGATGCTTATATGAGGGGGACCTAGATGATACAAGATTTGGTAATGTCCTAAAAGATGGGTGGCTAAAAGTTGGAATGAGTTGCTTTTCGTGATATGGGATCAAGATGTGGATGATTGTCATCCTTAGATAGACTTGTGATCTTTGGATGATGGGATCCATACTAATGTGAGCCAATCTTTGGACTGAGATGATGAGGCCTACAAGAGTAAGTACTAGCTACCCTAGAAAAGACTTAGTCGAATGGGTGGAGCTAAAACACTTTTGATTTTGGATAAGGTTTTGAGCAACTCGAAGTGCCTTTTGGATAGTGGATGAATTGGAATTTGATCTGAAAAGGGGATGATTCTAATTGACTTTAGGCTTCCTAAGGATATGACATGAATGCACCTAGGAGCTTATCTAATATGGAGGGATGCTGAGACAATTTTGTGAGATTTGAGAAGGATATGATATGCCTTCTAGTCTTCACTTTCAAGTCTAACAAACCGATGATTAACTTTGAAGTGAGGTGCAAACTGCTTGATTCTTGCGTTGTAACCCACATTGTCTAACTTTTCTTGGTACTTATCTTCCTTTTGGGTTGTAGTTATGATAGACTGGTGATCTTTGAGCTTCCATTTGGTGACCCTTTTCTCTCGGTATACATGGGGTGTTGGTAACTTGGCCTTCTTGTGTTTCACTGATTCGTTCATATGTCCAAAATATTTTCAATCTCTAAGCGTGGATCTGGGAGATTTGTCAAGATAGGAAGTGATTGAGGTAAGTTTACCTTGGCTTGGTTTTGAACAAGTTTTTATTTATCTTTGGAATGTTTGACAAACAATCTCACAAGAGACAAAGCAATCTTGTGGGAAAACATGCAAATGATCTCTTTGGAAAAGAACTTGTAACTCCATTTGTGTATATTTGAACAAATGTTTTCACTGGGCTTGGTAACTTCTAAGACACATACAAAAAATTGCTATCCTAAGGAATCGATGTGACTAAAAAACCTTTTCTCATTGACTTAGGCACACATCCAAGAGCTAATCAAAATATGACCATCACCAAGCATGCAATGGCTCTAGTCATGATGCTGTATTATCTGGTTTCAAGCACTCAAGGATAGAACGATATGATGAGTGTCTTGGAGAGATTACTATTCTCCTTTCACAAAGATTAGAAAGTCTTTAGGGGTAGATCAGGTAGGTTTCTGATTAATGGCTTTTAGTAAGGTCCATGGCATCCTCCCAATCAATTTGTATCCTCGTGACTCACTTAATAGCCTAGTTGACCATGCTAAAATCATAGGGATATTCACCTACCTTGGGCTACCATCAACACGCCTCACCTGAGCTTGAGAGGATAAGGTGAAAGTTTTTTCAACACCTTGTTTATATACCAGTCAGGGAATTATTGATTTGAGGTCGTTCTATAAAGAGGAAGCACTTCTCTCTAGACATGCCTCTCTAGAAGTAAAATCAATTGAACTTGATCTTTCTCTTCACCCAAGTTCCATGAAGGTGAGGGGAGAGGATATAGATACAAGTTAATTTCTTTCACATCATGTACTTTAGGAAGGTTTTGCAAAAAAAGGAAAAGCTCTAAGGTAGTGTTGAAAAACACTCCTTCAAACATGCCAAAAAGTGTTCATTTCCAAATTGAACCTAGATTTAAGCTAAGTCTTTTCTATCCTAGAACATAAGACACTTGTGTTTATCATGCAAGGTTCTTTTCTTTGAAATAATTTTTTTTGGAATGCTTTGAACTTAAGAAAAATTGCAAATGTTCATTTGTCCTTTAAGCATTCAAGATTGTGTTTTGGATTCTTTTTAAGTACCAAAATGAAGTGTGAGAATTGCTTTGTTTATTTCTTTTTAAGCAGTCAAGACTTGATTTGGGTTTATTTTAAGCACCAAAATTTGAAGTGTGAAAGTTTGATTGATTGTGAATTTTATGCCCAAGTCAAAAAGTTTGGTGTGTTGTGAGTACATGCAATGTTCTTTTTAAAACCCCAAATTTAAGTGAGTAAATTCTATATTTTAATAATAATTCATGATCCCTCCAAAGCTACCTGCAATCCCGCAATAGAAAAATTTGCGATCCCGCGGATCGTACAAGCGATCCCACAGGCCTGTCAATCGAAAAAAATTAAACATAATGGAAAATGACAAGAATTAAATGTGATACCTGCAGCCGCGATCCCGCATGTATTCAAGCAGATATGTGGGTACAAATTTTGAGGTTTTCTATCAGTTTTGAATGCCTTATGGCTTACAATATTACAGTACGATCCCGCAGGGTCAAACCACATTTTCGCATTGTGAGTTTGCAATCCTGCAGACTATAAAAAATCTGGTGACCTGAGAGAAGAAAAAGACAGACGATAGAAGTGTTTCTTGTGGGAATGCGATCTTGTGGACCATACTCATGATCCCACCATACTCGCGATCCCGCTGACTGTTCTCATGATCCCACTAACCTATTTTTTTCTTGCTGTGTAAAATCCGAATGCGGGAATGTCAATACAATTTTTTTTTGTTCCTTCTCAAACCTGCAAAAAATTTGGAAAACCTTGCAAAGACACTCAAACAACACAAAACATTAGTTTTTGGTTAGTTTTACAAAGTAAAAATGATGAGATTGAAAGAAAAATGACCCTAGAAGTGGGTCCCACCGGGCATGCGAAAATGTATGCATTGAAATGAGGGTTATGAACACAAAGCTAAACTAAGCATTCAACACACAAATCGTTAAAACATCTAAGATTAGACACTACAAAATAAAATCAAAAGAAAGAGAATGCAAACCACAAGAAAACCTAAGAAGTTCCCAAAGTAGAAGATTTGTCTAATGAGGATATGTGTACTCAAAAGATGATGTTCAAGCTTCAAAATTATCTTCAATGGATGAATGAGAATTTTAGCATGATGGAGGTATGAATGTGCTTTTTGGCTCTCAAATGGGCATGATAACTTTGCATAAAAGGTGGATGAAAATGAAGGATATGAGGGTTCAATTTATAGGCAAGAGAAGAGATGAATGGACGGTCAAGATGCAAAATTGAGGAAGGGTCAAGATGCATTTGAGAGAGAGCACATGGATTGTGCTTTCTCAAATGCATCTCCTCGTGACAAGTGTCACAATGGGAGAGGTTGGAAGAAATGGGGGAATGTGACCATTTTGGGAGATGTGAGAGGGGAAAAATGTGTAAGAAAGAGATGAGGTGTGTAAGGGATGTGTAAGAGCATTTAAGGTTGACACGAGGTGAAGGAATTGGGGGATGTCCGGATGTGACATGAGAGTTGACTTGAGCTGGGTTAGGATTTCTTAATCTATGGATTATGATTGTGCAAATTCTTAGGAGGTGATTAGGCTTGGATTAGAGGGAAAGTGGGAGAATTAGGAGGATGTGACGGGAGGAGAGAGAATGAGTGGAGGGTTGGATTAGCTAACCATGGGTCATTAGATAATTAAGGGTGATTAACATGTGTGAATGGATTGGGTTGAGTAGGAACTCAAGGTTAGTTTGTTGGGATGAGTTTGGTTAAGGGTTAAAGTTAGGAGTCATGTGCTCAAATTGGATTAAATGCATTATTTAATTCTAAGTGGGAGAAAAAGGGAGATTTATTAATTAATTTAAATAGATAAAGACATCCATTTAAATTAATAGAGGAAAGAGTTTTAATTAATTATCAGACTATGGGTTTGTTACTTAGATAATTCATTGGGCTATAGTTAATTAATAAAATTAATTAACTAGGGGATGACATAAATCAATTAAATAAATAATATTTAATTAATAAAATGTCTTAGGGGAGAACTAAGGATTACTTAATTATGTAATCAGATTTAGGTGTCTATAATTATATAATGTATTAATATTATTTATGATCTTAATATAATATTAATATCTTAGTGTTATGATCTTAATATAATATAATATTAGTTTAGTCTTTATTTTTTATAAATTAAGGAAGATAACTTGATTATTACTGAAAAATTCTAACATGTTTTCTGCCTTCCTTATCATATTTTATCAATGGCCAACCAAGTTATAATATGTCTACTCTTCCTCTACCTGGTGCCTGCAACCTCCTCTCTATAACTGTGTCCAATGGAATGTATTACTTTTCTCCTTGGTTGAATGACAAGTGTTTTGCACAACGAGTGCTTCTTGTACGTTGACAATGTAAAATTGCGTTGAATGAAATGCATTTCTTTTCTACTTAATTGGTGTGCTCATTACTTTTTGGAGATTGATTTGAGCCTTGGTTTAATTTGTTTTGAAGATAAAATCTTTTCAGCCTGTCTGCATGTTTTGTCCCGTGTTTTGTTTCAATTATTCTTTACGCTCTTTTGTTGAATTAATTTACTAAAAAAGCAACTAAGGAAAATAATAATCTTGTCTACTATTCTGTCATAGATGCACCCAGAGTTCAACTTCTTGTTTCTAAAGAGTAATGAAAATTGTCATGTCTATTGGAAATCTAATATGGGAAAGTGAGATATTGAGAGGGGGGTGAATCAAATATCTCTAATATTTGATACTTTACAACTAATTCCACATACATACCATAAACATGAATTTCAATACTGAAATAGATCTAACATTCTAACTTCATCCATCAAATGAAACACATGAAAGGTAAAACTAGGGCGGGGATGACACCCACAAATCTTCACTACCGCAGTATTAAAGTATGCCTGTTAGGGCTACAATGTTTGATCACTTTAGATGATCTACCCTATGAGGGGTCTTCCCTGTTAAGAGCTTACTTATACAATCTACCTTGATTAAAGGATTTGAAACTTACAAATAAGTAAGCATTCGGTTAAGAGATTAATGAAAGCCTATTAGAACTACTCTGAAAAGAGATTTACCCCAATTCACCTACTAAAATGTATCAGTACTTGATCCTTCGGTTTGCACTATAGATGATTGTAGACACGTAAAATTGGACAAGTACTTTTCAAAATGCAATAAAATCAATAAATGGATTAAATCAATAAAATGGACATAATTAAATAAAGTTGAGAAAAATCAATTAAAACAAAGGAATTATTAAATAATGATGTTAAATGATTAAATTGAAGCTTAAAAGGGCAAAAAACAATATATAATTGATTTTAATCAATTAATTATATAGTTGTTTAATCAAAAATCAAAATGAACCTATTAACCTTCCATGGCTAAATTTAATTAATTAATTGAATTTAATAAATCCTATTTTCTTTCAAACAAAGTGATGAACCAATGAAAATTGAGGACAAAAGAACATAAATCACTCAAACATTTAAATTGTCCAAAGATTTGAAACCATTTAAAGGCTTCTCCCCTCATTTGTCTCCCCATTTATGGACAATGCAAAGTTTTTTACTCAACCAAGGGATAACCATGATTACTTCACTCCACCCCCTACCCTTGGGAAATTAATATAAGTATGAGGCATTTTGGAGAGCATTTCAATGGAATTTCATTTGCATAGCATGGTTACTATAGGCAATTGAGATCATTTCTAAGAGCAATTTGAGCAATTTGAGCATTTTTAAGCATTTAGTATCATAATTTCATCATTCTTGAGCTAGAATCATCATAGAAGCATAGCATAAGCATAGTAGCAGCATCATTTCTTGTTTTAGAGGTGTCACTAGTGAGGATTGTAGCTGAGAGCTTCACTTACCACTTCTATCTAGAGATCCATGGGATAATATAGGTTATAATTTCAATTCTAGTTAAATTTGCATTGTATTTGATTAGATTGATGTTAGTAGATCTTAATTCCATGCAGGTGAGTAACTTCATCACACAAATGGCACCCACCGTGGGGCTCTAAGCCTCACTTCATCATTTTCATCTTTATTTGCATGCTTGGATATTCTATTTTCCGTGAATTGCTTGCAAGAAACTGGAAAAGTCACGCTTACAGGAGGTTGAATCACGCTTACAATCGGTTCTTTGTCACCTAAGAGCTCTGTATTAACACCTACTAGCTAGAGATCTATGCTTCTACCGACAAAGCCTTCAGCCTTTACGACTCATAGTCACGCCTGTGACTCAGGGAGTATCGCCCTGCTTTAATTTTCTATCTCTTAAGTTGACGCTTTGCTTCGCATGTTATAGTTTTAGTCATGCTTTTGCAATGAAATTTATCACTTAAAAATGTTAACATGTCGATTAGCATTAAATATTTTGTGCAATTTTAAGCTTTGTTCACACCTCTGAATAAACTGTTCACGCCTGTATAACTTTGAGTAACGCTTGAGCCGCTGCAAAGTGATGCTCGCTAGTATCAAAGTTATGTTGGTAAACAGTTTAATCATGCCTATTAGCTGGACGATGTCGCCTAGTGTTTGCTATTTGTTTTGGTGTTTAAATTGATAAATTTCAATATATAACTCTTTGTTTATACTTTTTAACAGTAAATGAGCAAGCATCCGAAAGTGAAAAAGCCAGAAACTAGGTTCAACAAAGAGGGAAAAGCATTGGCTAAAAGAATCAAGAAGGAAAATCAAGCACATACCAAGGCCGTTCTTGAATCAACATTGGATGAAGATGTTAAGGTACATGAAAAATACATTTCTGTGATTGAAGCTTACAAGCATAAATTTGTTTCATTAAATTGGATTTTTGATCCTTAAGCTCAAATTGTTAAAAATGCAAACAAAGTGCTCCAAAGTTTCATTTACTTAAAATCTTTGTGTTGTTAAATTCAAATTTTGGTTTCCCCTCATTGTGAGTTGGTTGTGTTGGACTAATTTGTTGGAGGAGGGAGCTAGAACGATTGCCACTAGGTGAGTGGAAATAAGATAAAAATCAATGATTCAAAAATGCCCCTAGCCTTTTGCTAGCTACAAGGAAAGGTATTTTACTTGATCAAGCTTGCATTCCCTTAAATTGCAACATTTCATTTGAATCTAGCTTTAATAAGGAGGGAATTTATCCAAAGATTTCAATTTTAAGAACCTCCTTGTCAAGAGGTTGAAAAAGAACAATCAATTGCTTGAAGTGTTTGGGAAGAAAAGGGAAAGTTAGGGATATGCTCTTCACCTTTTAGGTGAACCAAATTCCCAAACACTTAACCTTGATTCCATTTCATTGCTTTCCATGAACTTGTTATTTAAAATAGAGATTTAGTGGGCTCGCCTCCTGAGTTTTCCTTAATGAGGCTGGTGAGAGGGACAACCCGAAGTGGGATACACTCACTTTTACCACGGGAATCTGACCCACTATAAAATGAAACGCATGTATCCTTAATGGGGTGCATGACAAACGGATTTTGATTTTTCAACCTTCCTCTAGTAGTCTTAACGGATTGCGCAAAATCATACTTCGGTGTGTGTGGGAAGCCTCCTTGGAGGATTGAGAGATTAAAGTCTATTTGAATAGAATATTTATTAAAAACCTTGTAAAATAGCAAAAGCCACCTTGTAGAGCCATGTTTACAAGCCAAAATTGACTTTAGGTAGGCTGTTTGGAATTCTTTATTGTGATATACTTGTGAAAAACATTGGAGAACATACACATTAGAATGTTTTTAGGGACATGATGACAAAGTGATGTGTGTGTTGCGCTTGTTTTTCTATTTTTAAACACATAAATTTCCAAAAACTGATCTTACACATTTTTAAAATTCAAAATATTATACCCTGGTTAGAGAAGTGTCGCCTGTGCACAAAACACACTTGCCTATCAGAGTTTCAGTCATGCTTGTGACTTGTTTAAACACGCGTAGACATACTGAAGTCACGCTTAGAAAATTTACAAACACACTTGGAAAATCTGAAAACCCACCTGGTAATAACAAAGTCTTGCTTGGTAACCTACAGAGTATCGCTTAACAAGAAACTAGTGCACACCTACAGAAGTTTTAGTCACGCCTATGCTTGGTTCAGTGACACCCAAAAACCTAAAAGGGAAAATAGGGAGTACTTACAGGGGGATTCAAAAAATTTTAAGAACATATTCGAGTACCCTTTTCCATGTTCTTACTGCTCAAGCTTTCAATTTGGTCAAAAATCCTGTTCTACACATTTTTCAAAATTTTGCAAAGGATTAGACTCCAGGTAGTTTTTACTTTCATTCTTTAAGCTTCATGCGTGCACTTACCAGATCTTATTATATCAAGCAAACCTTGCAAGGTGATGGAATGTACTTAAGCCAAGAACTCCCTTACCCAGGAGAAGAATCTACCACTCCTAGAATACCACAAAAGTCACCCGAACAAGAAGTAGAAGACAACATGATGTATTATGGTGGTTTGGGTGGCAAAGATAATAGTGGTATTGATCTTACTAAGTAGGGTGATGCCAATAACGGGGGCAATGATATGAATAACCAGGGCAACACTACTAACCAAGGCAATACCAACAATGGAGGAGCAGATCAAAATGCTCAAGGTATTGACCAAACTCACACTAGAACTCACACCAAAGCAATGACAGAAGATGCCACAGATGAAAAAGTTAGTGAGGCTATCCAATGTCCTTATTTCTGAAAGCTCATGGAAAAGGCAATGGATAGAGATAGAGAAAAACACTTCATGGACTTAGCACAAAAAGGTCTCAAATTACCTTGTGACTATGATGTCAACCAACTCAAAGCACCGAAAGTTGAGGAAAGTACCTTAGACATCATGAACAAGCAATTCAAGATGTTTCAAATGCAATTGGACAACATTAAGCAAAGCGGGGCTCCTAAGCCTTTTTCCATAGAAGCATTGTGTCCGTTCCTGTTTGATAAAAGCTTGGTTATGATGCCATTCCCAATCAATGTTGTGTTCCCCAAATATGACAAGTATGAAGGAACGACAGATCCTCAAGATCACTTATGGGAGTTTTGTGCATTAAGCTTAGAGTTCATGCATGATACAACATATTTAATGAGATTATTTCCGCAGAGCTTAGGAGGCATGGCTATGGAGTGGTTTTCTAAGTTACCCTCTGACATTAAGACCTTTGAAGAGGTAGCTTTGAAATTTGAGGCACATTACTCATATAATATTAAACATGAGGTCACGATGATAACATTATGAAACACTAAACAAAAGGATGGAGAGGCATTCCTCACTTTTCTACAAAGGTGGAGGATAGTTTTTTCAAGATATCCTAGAAGTGTGCCTGAAAAAGAGAAGATGGATATCTTCATAAATAGTTTAAGCAATGAGTTGAACTATCAATTATGAATGCAATGTCCAAAGACCTTTCAAGATCTAATTGAAAATGAAGTAACAATGGAGGAAGTGCTGGTCAAAAGTGGAGAACTCAAACTGTACAAAGATAACAAGAACAACTCCAACAATGGCAACAATGGTAACAATGGCAACAATCAAAAGAATAATTGGTTCAATAGTAACAGTCACTATAAGAACAACAATAAGGGAATTGTGAATGATGGAGTAGTTGAATCTAGCAACTTGAAGGTGGTCCCCTTTTCTCTTACAAGGACACCTAATCAGGTGAATAATACCAATCAACTTCCCAATGCGCCATCCAACAACAACCATACCAATAATGGAAATCAAGGAGATAATTCAAGGAGTACTAAATTTGATAAATATTTGAGGCCAACCCCTCAAAAGAACTTCACACCCTTGGGTGAATCCCTTGAAAAGGCATTAAAGACTCTCATGGCTAATAATGTCATTACTTTACCCAGAATTCAGCCTTATGAGCCAAATAATAAGCCTAGTTGGTGGAGTGCCGATAGCCATTGTGAGTACCACAAAATTCAAGGACACACAACAAATGAATGTCTGCAACTAAAGAATGTAGTGCAAGATTTAATTGATAATGGCACGATCACCATTGACAGACCTCCAAACAATGAAGATCATATAGCATTCAAACAACCTTTCTACAAACATGATCAAGGGGAGTCATCTAATGGAAAGAAATAAAGTGCCAATAATCTTAACTTTGCACCACCTTATGATAACATTGTGAATGCTATAATAATTAATGAGCAGCCATGAAAAGAGGCATCAAATGTCATTACAAGAGGGCAAAATTCTAGAATGACTCTACAAGGAGCTGCTCCTAAAGTCATTAGCACTCCACAGTCCAACATCATGGTTAAGCAACCTTCTAGAAATAGCAAAACCTTATAGCTTGGTTGATCAGTTGCAAATAACTCCAGCGCAAATATCTATCTTAGAATTGTTGAAGTTATCCCCGAATCATAAGGATATTTTGGAAAAAGCTCTAGTAGAGACAAATGTTCCTACTAACTTAGAAGAAGAAAAGTTCCAAAATATGGTAGGTCATCTTGTGGCACCTCATTGTCTCTCATTTTTTGATCAAGATGACATGTCTATAACCCATCCTCAAAATCTACCATTGCATATAGAGGTCCTAAGAGAAAGGCATAGAGTCAAAAGAGCCCTCATTGATGGAGGAGCTGGCCTTAATATTTGTACACTAAGTCTCATCAAATCCTTAGGGTTGTCTGAGTCTTGCATTGACCCTATGAAAAAAATCACCATTAAAGCTTATGATGAAGCTGAAAGAGCCTCTAAAGGCATGATCGTGTTGCCCATCCAAGTAGGACCAGTCAAGAAAGACACCAATTGCCAAGTATTGGGCATGAAGTTAACTTATAATATTTTGTTGGGGAGACCATGGATTCACGATATGCAAGCAGTCCCATCCATATACCACCAATGCATCAAATTTCCATACATGGGTGAAGAAATCACAGTGGGAGGGGACTCAAACCTGTTCCAATGTTGTAATGCACTCAAACCCCTTCATGAGCTATTTATTCCACATAATCGGGAAGGAATCATTCAAAGAGCCATCATTGAAGATACAAAAATGGATGATTCGGTCATAACATTAAATGCTACTCAAAATCCTCCTCAAGCTAGCTCAACAACATCAACTAAGGGAAAGGAAAAGGTGAGCTATGAGGGTCCAATTATTAATGAGGGTTCATATCAAACTCCTAAGTCAAAGATAGTATGCTATAAACCTACTAGAGAAGAAAAAGATGAAGCTAAAAAGAAAAATTATAAGAAAATGGATAAGATGATGGAGGCATTTGACAAACAGTGCAAAATTAGTTCAAAAGGAGTAGGGGAATACTCTGTTTCCCTATTTGACATGCCCACGTCTCTAAGGACACATGGAAAACCATCTAAAGAAAACTTGCCTCACAAGTACAACTCTTACTTCATAAGAGAAAGTGATAAAGCAGCATTTGACAAGGAAAAAAATGAAGTACTTCAATGGCTCTATCACGATGAAGAAGATACCTCAAACACTCCCATGGAACAAATTCAGCATGTTAATATACGAATTGAGCAATATGGGAAAGGTTTTGAGATTATGCAGAAGATGGGATACAAGGGAAGAGGACCCTTAGGCAAAAGGAATAGAGGGTTATTAGAACCCATTGAACCTACTTGTAGGGAAAAACAAGAAAAATCTGGAGTAGGATACCAATACAAAGGTGAAAGTTCCAGCCCAATGCAAGATTTTTATCCTCAAATAAATGCCTTAGAATCTGATGGAGATAGTGATGACTCTCAAGATTATGAATGGGATACCCTATTGGATGAATCATGTCAAGATAAGGAGGTGATTGCAATACATACTTATGCAAAACTCCCAAGGCAAGAAGTTCAAATCAATGAAGAACCTAATATCCAAGATATTAACACAGGGCATGCACCTACCAATCAAGTGTGATAGAGACATTTTGGATGCCTTTGGAGGAGGGAGATTCAAACATTAGGTTTAATCCACTCGTGGCTTTTCCCACATTGTTTCCTGTAGAAGTTGAAGAGGACTCAAGTGAAGGGGATTTTGACCCTTCTTCCATGGACCATCTCGAGGAAGCTCACATCATAGATCTAAACGATAAAATGTATGAACCCTCAAATGAAGTCATGTCCATAAACCCTATTGATGACAATTTACCCAATGAATCCTTACTTTTGATACATCTGGATCTCATTGATTGGGACCAAACTGAGCCAAATGACTTACTTTACTTTCCAAACGACCAAGCAGCAAACCAATACCTTAATGTGGTTGAACCCTCTTTCACCAATGAATTTGATATGGACATGATGAGCATAGCGGGGGTCCATTCTCTTAGTAAAAAGAAAAAAATGAAAAAAAATAAGAAAAAGAAAAGTTCTAGTGTTGAAAACCATTATGTGGCACCACTAGAACCAAAAAAAATGAAAATAAAAGACGTTTCCTTTGGTTAAAACCCAACTGTGGCACCAAAGGAAGAGAAATTGGATACCTTGCCCAAGCATGAGGAAGAAAGGTCACCTGTACTTATAGAATCGATAGAAAAGGTCAACATTGGTATGGAAGTGGATCCAAAGTTTATACACTTGGCTGCATCACTCACACCTCTAGAAAGAGAGGACTTCATAAAATTTTTCAAAGAGCACCAAATAAAATTTGCATGGTCATATGCTGACATGCCCAGCTTAGATCTTGACTTTATAATGCATCATCTGAATGTTAGACCAGGGGTTAAGCTCATAAAGAAAAAGTTGCAAAAGATGCACCCACACATAGCTCTTTTGGTGAAGGTAGAACTAGAAAAATTGTTAAAAGTAGGCTTCATAAGGGCAATAGATTATGCTGAATGGATCTCAAACATTGTACCAGTTACAAAACATGACAAATCTATTTGAGTATGCACATATTTTTGAGATCTAAATCTTGCTTGTCCTAAGGATGATTTCCCACTTCCGAGTATTGATGCAATAGTTGACTTGATAGCGGGTCATTCCATGTATTCCCTAATGGATGGTTTCAGCGGTTATAATCAGATTAAAATTGCACTTAAAGACTAGGAGAAGACTACCTTTACTTTCCCTTAGGGAACTTTTTGTTGGAATGTCATGCCCTTCAGCCTTAAGAATGCCAGAGCTACATATCAAAGGGCCATGACAACTATCTTCCATGACATGATGCACACATTCTTAGAAGACTATGCGGATGATATCCTAGCAAAATCCCACAAAAGAGAAGAACATCTCCAAATTTTGAAAAAGATATTTGTTAGGTTGGAGCAATTCAAGGTTAGATTAAACCCAAAGAAATGTGCCTTCAGAGTCCAATCCGGCAAGTTACTAGGCTATATAGTTTCCGCCAAAGGAATTGAAGTGGACCTAGAGAAAGTACATGCCATAATGGACATGGACATACCAAGGAACATCAGCCAAATGAGATCATTACAAGGCAAAATTCAATCCATAAGGAGATTTATTTCTCAATTGGCCAAAAAATGTCATTCTTTCACCAAGTTGCTACATAAGGATACTATAATCATGTGGGATGAGGAATGTGATCAAGCTTTTACATTGTTGAAGACTTATTTGGTAAATCCACCCATTCTCATGCCACCAATTAAGGGCAAAGCATTGCTTCTATACATATTCGCTACCGAAAGATCACTAGGAGTGCTTTTAGCGCAAGAAGATGAACAAGGAAAGGAAAGAGCTATCTACTATTTAAGTAGGACTTTGATCAAATATGAGCTTAATTACACATTTATGGAAAGAGATTTCTTAGCAGTGGTGTTTGCATCTCAAAAGTTGAGACATTATATGTTGTTGCATAAGGTCAAACTAATTGCCAAAATTGATCCTCTCAAGTACTTGTTAAATAAAACTGCCCTAACAGGTAGAATAGCTAAGTGGGTTATGATTTTGAGTGAATTTGACATTGAGTATGTCGAAAAAAAGGAAATAAAAGGGAAAGTAATAGCGGATCATTTAGTGAAGAATCCCATGATTTCTACACAAACTATTCAAGTGGAATTTCTAGATTTCGCCATTATCAACATAGAAGCAAAAACATGGAAGTTATTCTTTGATGGCTCTTATACTCAAGGAGGTTCCAGTGCCAGCATACTATTGGTCACTCCTTAAGGTTACACCATTCCAAAGTCCTACAAGGTTATGTTTCCATTCACAAACAATATAGCAGAATATGAGGCACTTGTCATAGGCATCAAAATGGCCTTAGAGTGGAACATCAAAGAGCTACAAATTTATGGAGATTCTCAACTTATCATCAATCAAGTCAACAATGAATATAACACTAAAGATGAAAAGTTGATGCCATATAAGACCATGATTGATGGATGGAAGAAATAATTTGCTTTGATCACTTTTGAGCAGATTCCTAGAGAGAAAAATAGAGTAGCTGACGCCATGGCTACCTTGGCTTTCTTGTTACAGAAACTGGATCAAAATGAGAAGTATGAGTTCTTGGTGGAAGAGTTGGTGAAACCGGCATTCAACCTTCCCAAAACCCAAATTGTTGCCCTATTACATGGACATGACTCCCCTTGGTATAGACCTATATGCACATACCTCAAAGACCAAGTACTACCCTTAGACCAAACCTGAGCTCAAAAACACAACTTCATACGCCAATCAGCCCGTCACCTAATTCTTTCTAAAACATTATATCATAAGGGTTTTGATGGGACGTTACTTAGATGTCTAGAGGAATAAGAGTCTAAGTTAGCTTTACATGAGGTTCACGAAGGCATTTGCGGGTCACACTCAAGCGGTCTAAACCTAGCTAAGAAAATCCTTCACTTAGGGTATTTCTGGAAGACATTAGAAAAGGATGCTTGCCACTTTGTGAAGACATGTAGTAAATGTCAATACCATGGTGACATGATACATGCACCGACATAGGAATTACACCCATTTGTCACACCATGGCCTTTCTATCAATGGGGGTTTGATCTAATTGGTGTCATACATCCACCTTCTTCAAATGGACACAAACACATCATAACCGCAATGGAATATTTCACTAAGTGGGTTGAAGTGGTTCCTTTGATAACGACAATGGGTAAACAAATTTCCATGTTTCTCTTAAATCACATCATTTGCTGATATGGTATTCCTCATGCCATAATAACAGATAATGGAAAATAGTTCAAGAATAAGGATGTTGATGAACTTTGTGCTACATTTCATATCACTCACCATTCTTCATCAATTTATTACCCTCAGGGAAATGGGCAACCCGAAGCCACGAATAAGAATATCTTGAAGATTTTGAAAAGGTCGGTCAATAAATCAGGAAGGGATTGGCATATTTAAATTAACCTAGCATTATGGGCCTATAGAACTAGCATAAGAGCACCCATAGGAGCCACACCATTCTCATTAGTCTATGGGGCTGAAGTAGTTCTACCATTAGAGGTTGAAATCCCGTCTCTATGAGTATCATTACATGGATTGATCATAGATGAAGAATATAGGGTAGCTAGGCTTCAACAGTTGGAGTTACTTGAAGAACAACAAACACAAGCTTATGAGCACCTGAAAGTGTATCAGAATAGAATCTTGAAGAACTATAATAAACATATTAAATTGAGAGTCTTTCAGGTAGGAGACTTAGTGTTGAGGGAAAACCCAAAGAATCAGGTTGAAAGGGAGAAGAAAGGCAAATGGGAAGCTAATTGGCTTGGCCCATTCATCATAGTATCTTCATTTGGCACACGAACCTATAAATTATCAGATTGTGAAGGAGAGGAGCTCCAAGAACCCATCAACAGTATTCATCTCAAAAGGTTCTACACATGAGTCAGACGAAAGAGTATAAAGAGTATCAGATGAGAGAGCATCATATTTATTGTACATAGTTCAAAAGAGATTCTAAAAATCCCAAAAACATTGGAAAAGCACAAAAAAGTCAAAAACATTGAAAAATTGAGCATGAAGAAAGGAAAAACATTAAAAAAAAATATGTTGTCTTGGTGAAAACCTAGCAAATAGGCACCTTGATGATAAAAAAAACAAAAAAAAAATAACAAAAAAAAATGAAAAAAGAGAAAAAGTGCCTTGGTGAAAACCTAGAAATAGGCACCTTGGTAGCAAAAAAAGTAAAAAGCTTTAAAAATAGAAAAAAGAGCTTGATCCATCCAAAGGGTGAAAACTTGGTAAACAAGCACCTTTTGTTCCCTTAAGTTTGTCTTTCCTAGTCACATATGTCCATATTGCATTTCCACCATCTCATTTGTAAAACCACTATTGCATCCATCATTTGTACATGGTCATAATAAAGTCGATCAGTCGCATTGTTGCATTATCTATCAGCCCTAAGTTTGTCAACCGATCACATTTATCCTCTGGGGGTAGAAGAAGATTGCAAATTTGGTATCGAAGGGATTCAATAAGTGCTACAATTAGTCACGTCAGAGAGAGATTTATCAGAGTTTCGGAAGCAAGGAAAGTTTATTGAGACTAAGTATTTGACCCTACAACATGATCCTTGAGCCTTCATTGACGTTATTATTCGAGATTAAAATGGAAAAAAACACCTTAAAGATCAGAATACTTGGAAATACTTGTTGGAAAATCCTAAAACATGGCAAAACATTCAAAAGCTTTCTTTCTTGGCAAAATAATGAAACATGGTAAAACACTTGAAATCTTCTTATTGATAAAATCTTGATGAAATTGAATTTTCATCATATCTTTTGAGCTATTCGAGGATGTTTCGACTAGATTAGCCATGATAAAGATGTGATATTTTTTTCTTGCCTTTGCATGACTATTTTGAGGAAGATTCATCCACTTATGAGAGTTCGTCTAACGACATGGTCATCAAAGAACCATCGAGGACTATCTCATAAGAGGGTGAGTTGACCTTTGCTTGTTTACACAAATAGATCCCTTGGCTATTTAGATTCTCTATATCTTAATACCAAAAATCCACTTGCAACATTGAATCCATTGACACCGGTATTCAGACTCCCATAGTTTGGTCATCCAACTAGTGAGGGTTGTACCAGTTTCAAAATGAGGTTACCAAAATGCGATAAAAAGCGGTATTCATATCATCATGATGTGGTAAGTGATGATTGTACTAGCCTTTCGGTCCCAAAAATGCTCAATGATGTAAATTTATCCTCATGGCATTTATTCACTAAAAGCTGGTGACACTTAGGTTGCATTATCATGTTAGATTAATTGCATGGCACTATCATGTTTAGATTAATTGCATGGCACTATCATGTTTAGATTAATTGCAATGCATTAGCATGGAAATTTAATTGCATTTATTTATGATAAATTTCCAAGGACAAAAGGGGGGGCACATCAATAAATACTTGAGTTGGTTCAAACATCAATGAAATGGTGGAAGATTACAAATTCAAACATTCAATATAATCCTTGATTTAAAAAAAAACAACGCAAGTGAGATTATCTTTGCATTCATGTATAGCATTAAACATTATTCATTACTCATTTATCAAAAGAAAAGAAAAGAAATCATTCCATATATCATGCATTCATAAAGTAAGAGTTCGCATTGCATTCATCCAAATACTTGAAAAATAAAAAAAAGATAGGAACATACATATGCATTTCCATCAAACATTTTGCATCCATACATTGACAAAACAGAAAAGCATCCATACATTATTGCTCTCATTTATCTATATCATAAAATAAGATAACTGCATCCATCGCATAAATCATAAATACATAACACATCATATAGCTACATAAAAGATAATCTCATAAATTAACTCATCAAGATGATCCAAGGAGTATATCATATATATCATCAACAGAGTGTTCATCATATGATCATTAAATCAAGTATCAAGGTACAATGTCATCAAAAGGGGTACACCAAATGTGTTGATCAGTCAAATATCATGACATATGAAACAAAGAGGACATCATCAATGAGTCACTAGATCAATCACGAGCCTGCAGCACCAGATCCATTTGGACCTCTACCATTTGGTGGAGGAGGAGGAGCCTATGAAGTACTCACTCCTTCCTATCTCGGAACAACCATGGCTGATACAAACTACTGTAATAAAGAGGCAACTTGATCCAATTGACCCATAACAATGGACATATCTGTCCTCAATACCTGCATATCTCAAGATAATCCATCAATACGATCACTCTATGCACCCTGTGGCTATGGAGCTGGGGGAGGCATCTGTGGAGCACCATCATCCTACTGCCCTTGATCTTGCTGAGCTACATCATCATCATGCTTAGCCAAGGCTACTCTTTGTAACTGTACCAAGGGATCCAATCCCCTAGGAATCTGCCTAGCTACATCAATTTGTACCTGCCTTTGAGCTCTCTGATGTCTATGAGCTCTATCATGTCTACTTGCTCTAGGATATCTATCAACTGCATCATCCTATGCTCTAGCTAGTCTATCTCTAGCATCCCCATGATCATGACCCCATCTCAGCTATCCTCTACCTGGTACAACCTAAGGATGTCTATGTCCTTGTCCTCTCTGATGTCTATCATCCCTATCACTGTCACAACATCCAGGAATAGGCTCAGCTGGATCAGTGAAACGAGGAAACCTATTGCGAGCCCACCAATCTGCATACTCATGTGACATCCCTACATCTGCAATACCTGTCAGTATCTCCCATCTGAAAATAGTCATACCCATAATCTGATCTAATGCAAACTGATAATCAATACATGGACCCCATAGAGAGATCTCTGCCTGTACTCAAGCATATAGTGCATTGCCCTGAGGCATATCCTGTGTCTGACCATACTGTCTCAAAACTCTTCCGAAGCAGAAGTGCTCAATAGTAGTGGTAGTATGCCCAATCATCTAGCGAGGGGCGAACATGTATGGTAACTCATCCTCATCCTCTCTCCATCTATCACAATCGAGGAAGGGATGCCATGTAACCTAATCGAGATCATCAATCTGACATCTATAGTAATCCAAGTGACCCAAGTGGTGCTGAATCACCATACCAGTGTATAGAAAAGCATAAGGAAATCCTCAATGTTGAACCCTATTAGAAATGGGCCTAGTAATGGGAAGATGCTCCCATATCCACAACTGAAGAACAATGGCACCCACTGATAATGAGGCACTCCCCCAATACACCACCTCATGTAAATCATGATATAACTGCGCCAGAATGCAGGAACCCCAATCAAACCATCGAGGATGAGCAAGTAAATCCTCCATGATCCTACCCCAACCGACTGAAAAACCATGACCTCGCTGGTCGGGAAGTAGTAAACCACCAATCATTACACCTAAAACTACTGGTAATGTAGGAAAAGATGCAAACTAAGGCCATGTAATAGTATCCCCATCTCCTATAGTGTTGTCCCTAAATACTCGTCGACAAATAGAAGAATCATAAACAGAATCATAATATACTATCTCTCCTCTACACGAGATCCGAAGCAATCTATACACGTCCTCGGGCATGATAGTCCTCTCTCCATATGGTAAGTGGAATGTGTTGTGGTCGGAGTGCCATCACTCTGCCACTGCAGTCAGTAACCCATGGTTTAGTTGAAACTGTGGGAGGTCAAGAAAAAATCTCAATCTGCATTGCTCGATAACATAGAACTCAGCTGCTGTGAGTCCCTGACTCAAGTCAATAACCCAAGAGGCAACTGACCGGACGTATAAGGTAGGACTGTGATCCTGTTGGCAAAGTAAAAGGAATCATATTAGTACATTGTATCAAGGAATTATCTCAAGTCAATCTTCTCAAAATCTCAAGTCATCACACCACATACCATCGTTCATTTCTCTGTATCCTGAGAATGATGCGGCAGTATCAAAATCATATTGGTTTTTACACTGATTGATTTATCCTATTAATCACTATCCTAAATGGGATTGACAAATCATATTCCAAAGTACCACTATCTAGATATCCTAAACCAATTGTTTTGTTGACAATAATAGACCTACACTTATTATCTGAATCTATCATCAAGAGTTATTAAATTTTAATTAGACGCAATCAAGTACACATGTGAAAAGTACAATTTTTTTCCAAATAGTCAGTAGGCATGATTTTTATCATGCTAAGCGACATTTAACCTTAGGTGATAGTACAAACATTCCAAGCAATTTTATTCTACTGGTAGGCGACAGTTTTCTGCTAGGCGATAGTGAATTAGGCTACGTGATAGTGAATGCTAGCCTAGGTGACAACAAATACGTTAGGGTTCTTGTAAGCAACAACCTATTGGAAAAGGGGTAGATTAACCTACCACTAGGTGAGAGTTGTTCTAGTTCTAGGTGAGAGTAAAAGATTCCTAAGCAAGGATAAAATACATGGAGGTGGGAGTAAAAACCACGGAGGTGACAGTAAAATACCCTAAGTGACAGTAAAATCATTCCTAGGCGAGAGTTCTTAAATTCAAGGCAACGATGAAACATGAAATTGCAATAAATGATCATAAATGCACCATAAATGCTCAATTGAGGTTTATAATGACTTACCGGAGCTCCATACTCAAGCGGCCTCGCATATCTCTGGCACCTCTCGAATCTATGCTCCCGAATTGGCACAACCATCTTGAAAATCACTAGAGGATCAGAGCAAAATCACCGAGATGAAAAGTAAAAATGAATGGTAAAACAAGGTTTCTCAACCTATTTAAGGTATTTTGACCTAATTTTGGAGGTGAAACTAGCCGTTGACCTATCTTAACTACTCAAACCAAACCGAGGCATAAGCATACATCGGGACATCTCATCAAATAGTCAGAAATGAAAACATATTCGATAAATCAAACATCAAATCAAATTTTTTTCTTGAAATCAAGAAATTAATATGTTTTAATTTCTGAGGGGGCATAAGGCTATCAAATCGAAGTTGCGATCAAACATCATGAAATCAGTGGGGCATCATAAATTTTTTTATCAAGAGGCAGCAATCAATCACATCAGGAATCAACAATCAGGACTTAAAGGATCTTTGAACCAATGTTCTTCGCACATTGATTCAAAGAGGGGCATTTGTAGAAACGTAAAATTGGACAAGTACTTTTCAAAATGCAATAAAATCAATAAATGGATTAAATCAATAAAATGGACATAATTAAATAAAGTTGAGCAAAATAATTAAAACAAAGGAATTATTAAATAATGATGTTAAATGATTAAATTGAAGCTTAAAAGGGCCAAAAACAATATATAATTGATTTTAATCAATTAATTGTATAGTTGTTTAATCAAAAATCAAAATGAACCTATTACCCTTCCATGGCTAAATTTAATTAATTAATTGAATTTAATAAATCCTATTTTCTTTCAAACAAAGTGATGAACCAATGAAAATTGAGGACAAAAAGACATAAATCACTCAAACATTTAAATTGTCCAAAGATTTGAAACCTTAAAGGCTTGTCCCCTCATTTGTCCCCCCATTTATGGACAATGAAAAGCTTTTTACTCAACCAAGGGATAACCATGATTACTTCACTCCACCCCCTACCCTTGGGAAATTACTATAAGTATGAGGCATTTTGGAGAGCATTTCAATCTTGGAATTTCATTTGCATAGCATTGTTACTATAGGCAATTGAGATCATTTCTAAGAGCAATTTGAGCAATTTGAGCATTTTTAAGCATTTAGTATCATAATTTCATCATTCTTGAGCTAGAATCATCATAGAAGCATAGCATACGCATAGTAGCAGCATCATTTCTCATTTTAGAGGTGTCACTAGTGAGGATTGTAGCTAAGAGCTTCAATTACCACTTCTATCTAGAGATCCATGGGCTAATATAGGTTATAATTTCAATTCTAGTTAAATTTGCATTGTATTTGATTAGATTGATGTTAGTAGATCTTAATTCCATGCAGGTGAGTAAATTCATCACACAATGATGATTATAGATCTCCTCTTTCCAATACTTATTTGATCTCAAAATCAAATGTAGTTTTGTTTTGTCCTTCACTTCTCTACCCAATCACTCTGCTTGATCTCTGCATATGATAATCAAAACACTTCTTTATTTTGCATACATGAGATCTCCTCATTTATCCTTCCTTGCATACATCATTTTAGGGTTTAGATCTCACCTTATATAAATATCTTATCAAGAACCTAGATCAAGATCAACGATCTAGATTCATTACTTATGCCACTTAAGCATTACCTTTTTCTGATAGGTTACATGGCTTACATAGGGATTAATGATTATAAATACAAGACATAATCAACTCCTTGATTCCCTCAATAATCATTAAATCTCACATAGAAGTCGACCAAAATAGTTTACCTTGGTGTTTGCATCATTACAAACACATATGTCAAAACTGACTTGCTCGGCATATGAAGTTTCTGATGCTTGGCAATTACTTTTCTTCATATACTGGTGCTTGACATTGACTCTTCTATACAACTTGACATAAACATTACTCGGTGACTACTGAAGTACTCAAAGACCTTTGACTTGCTCAACAGTAACTACTTCTCGGTAACTATACTGTATACAAGTCTAAACATAACTCAACCTTTACAAGATGGCTCGGTTGCAGTGATGACCAACCAACATTGCCTAGAAAATGACTAAGTGTTAGACACTAATAGATAACATATTATAGGGATCAATAGTGTCAACCAAATTCTTCCAATGATTCGCAACAACCATTTGTTGACAATTCAATAAGTTCACATCCTCTATACCCCATGGAATTGCAAGTCATTTTTACAACCATGGTATGCATACTTCATCTTTTCTAAGAAATGTTCTTACCAATAAATTTTATATCACTTTTTCTTTCACTATTTGCATGTGTGAATATATTTGCCTGTCTTCTTCTTATGCACAAGCTATGTGTCTAGCTTAGAATAAACATCTTCTAGATATATGAAGATATATGTTTTTGTTTCAACATACAAACATAAATATTTCACTGCATGGTCCTCTCTTTGTATGATGGTTGCTTGAAAATGTAGCTCACTTTAAATACCATTTTCAATATAAATGTTGGTGACAAACTTCCATCACCAACACTCCAGCTATTGTCATTTGAGAAATTAACTAGTGATGAAAGTGAGTTTAACCAGCATAAGGTTGTGTTATCTGATGGCACACACATGCAATTAGCCATTGTTCCACCAAAGTATTCTAATCTTTTTTATTCGGACACACTGAAGATAGGTTCGATTGTATTGCTTACAAATTATGTATGTAAAAATGTTTGGGGGACAAGGTAGCATACACTGTCTTTTAAATTTGTTCTTCATTATCACATGGCTTTTCTCACATATGCACTATTAATTCTTTTAACGTGGTTGTTCCACAGAGCTATAATAATATTTAGCCTAGAAATCAAACATGGAGACTGTAAGTTGATTGGAAAACCTAGGTATGTTTTCCAAGAGAAAGAACAACAAATGGTGGTAAGACAACAGTGAAGTGAAACACAAAATTATGAAAATCAATAATATGTCAAACATCTCTATTGATGTCAATTTGCGGGGATTGTTATGGGAAACAATAGATGATGGATTGGAAAAATTGTATTCCTAAAAAACATTTGTTGTTCTTGCTGTTAGGAATGCACATGTTGGTTACTACAATGACAAAGTAATTAATACAACTGCAAAAACAACCGTGATTTTTAATCTTGTCATTCCTGAGGTAGAGCCTCTAAAATCAAGAGCATAACTTACATCTGAACACAATATATAGTAGAATGACAATTGCATTTGCATTTTTCTAGATGCACTATTATTGACATTGATATTCCTTTAGTCTATATAGATCTAATTTACGATAGTTTTATTTATACATGTCTTCATTTAAATACATTTACAAATGAAAACAATAAACCAAAATAATAATTAAAATTTCTTCAATTGAAGTTATTTTCATGGTCAATATGAACAATGTAATATTATCATATTATTTAAAAGAGTTTGGAGGTATCTCTAAGTGTAAATAAAATGTTATATAAAAGTATGGTAAATTAGATTATAATAATTGTAAAAATATGTTTTGATTAATAAATGTAGCAAAACTAGGGTGTTGTCCCTTTACAACCCAACTCAAAGGGCGACCAACAATAGATTATTTAACATCATAAGTAGATCAACAGTATCAACACATAAACAACATCAAAAAATATAAATAGTCAACATATCATCCACCCATGGTACAACATAACCATTGACCCTAGAATCTATATCAAAAACATAAAAAAGGAACATAGCGATTCCTTTGGAAACATAAATAGCTAAACTAAAACTGGAAATAATAACTAGATTCATAGTGACTGGCATAATCCTATCGATTAAAAAAAATACTAGTGTCCAACATATTATTTAAAGCTTGATGATACTAAAGTCTTAAAACAAGACCACTTAGAGTCATACCCAACAAAACATAAAGTATAGTTTCACATGACATAGAGAAAATTAACACAAAAATGAATAGGGCAAAGAAGCCCAGGGTGAGCCAAAATGATGAGACTGAGATGAGGGCACCACCCTAATTATTTTTCTTCCTTTATTTTGTAGTAAGCATCATGGGCACCCAATCTTCCATCAAAAACTTGAAGAGTTCCTTTCAATCAACTTCCTCGTTATCTCCTTTGGTGATGTCATTTTTTAGCATATAGAGCATGGTAGTAGAGTTTTGCATAACTTTTAGAGAAAAGTGGGACACATTGTAGAGCATTTCTTCCACCTCCAATCTCTATTTCATTTTATCAAAATCCTCCCACAATAGATACTTCTTACTACTAATAACTTCTATCACGACTTTACCTTTGTCCATGGTCATAGGCACAATTTTAGACTCTTCCTACACTTGGGTGGGTTCAATAGTTCCTGACTTAAAACTGGCTGACACATGAGACAAAATTCTTCTAGAGGAAGAGAGATTTTATTCCTCCACACCATTTTTATCTTTGGCCTTTCTTTCACTCTCGCCTCCTTCATCTGAGTCTAAGGCCTCTTTCAGGGTGATATCTTCTTTCGGTTTGGCAATAAGTTTGGTGGACCTGCGAAGGGTAATGGTCTCCTCGGTAATTTCAATATCAAAATCAATTTGAATTTTGGCCTTTTTTGAGGCTTTAGCTTTAGATTTAGGCGGTGGGGCAAATATTTTTTTCCATTTTTCCTATTTCCCCCTTATTAGAGTAGGGGGATACCACCTATGTAATCACTTCTTCATTAACCTCAAAAGAGATACCACCTATAGTAAGTCTTCTAGCCTCCCAAGAACCAACAAACTGCTTCGACAGACTCTTGTCATAATCATTCATGTACTCCATGAACTGAGAAATACCACCCTCCTTGCAATGTACCACACTATCCCATCATTCTTCCACTCCTCGCACTTATCCAACTCAACTCTAACTTGGTCACCACTTGTATTAGCATTGAACAAGTGAACACAATTGTAGAGAGAAGGGAATAAGAAGATGTTTTGAATAACAGTCCACAATACAACTGAGAGGGGGGGGGGTGAATCAGTTGTATGATAGAATATTAAAATTTTAACTTTGAATAGCAGAAATCTCAAATCCAATGAACATAATGAATGCCAACACAATAACACAATATTTTGGTCTCAGGGAAACCCTATTAAAGGTAAAAACCCAGGTGGGAATTAGCACCCAAAAATGATGTAATGAGAGTATAGTATCCTTGTTAGAAGATCTAGCCCTATTAGGAGCTTATTGAAACATTACAATACACAACCCTTGTTAGAGGATAGACCCTATTAGGAGTCAAGAAAGAAGGGTGGGCTCACTACCCAAAGAAGGTTAAATCCACCATCAGAACTCACTATTCGTAACACAAGTGTATATGAAGAAATACACAATCTTTTGAACTGTCTGACAACAACTATCTTTGCTTGATCAGTTCCAATGAAGTACACTAGTAATCCTCCGCTCTACATCTAGAAGACACAAGCTTGTAGCTTTTACAATCTCATTTACATCAAATACTTCTCTCCCATATCTTTTCAAAAGAAAAGATCTTACATATATACCCTATTAGATTCTACATGATCAGGTCAGCCGATTAGGCTTTCCTAATTACATAAACCCTTTCTAAGATACACACGATATCTAAAATAAGTATACAATGATTACATTACACCAATTAAGGACTGACATCCTTAATTCACATCCACTAAAAAAAATACACGCTACATCACTAAAGTTGGCTCCCAAATAAGTCTTCTCTAGATCACACACCACAAATGACATCATCCAACATTCTGTACCTTGCACTGACCATCTAACATTCTTCAGTACCTTGTCTTTCATCTCTTAATCTCACATACACAAAATCCATATCTTCTGTAAGATATACCAAAAATACAGAGACTCACTTTGTCAACTTCCACTATCACAGTCCAGTAACTAGTCTTTACCAAAACATCTATAACTCATTCAATATGTAGCATTGCATGATGTGATCTTGGATATAAGATCACAACATCCTCTTGTACTCTCATCTATCTTCAAACATCCTGAAACATCTATACAGTGTTCATACACTGTTATAACCAGGCTATTATCTTCACAGAACATATGTTGACATCAGTGACAAAACACTAATGACAACAATAGTAGATTCGGCATTAATCAATGTAGTGATTAAACATATTAAATATATGAATCACCTCCCCAATGCATTAGCAATATCCAATAGAAGATCACATTGTCATTCTGAGAAGAAAACCCCAAAATTGAACTTTTATTGGAAATGATCATATAGAGGTGAGATACATGAACATAATTAGTGCATTTATTGCACTTTGTGCCTTTGGCATCACCCAGATTATTTTTGGTAGTTTCCTTGTGCAAGGAGTCCTTTAGATGGTAAGGATTGAAATAAATAATATCCTTGAACATGGTGAAGGATTTAAAAAATCCACTAGCCTAGCAAAAATCCCACTTTTAATGAGGTGGTATGAATTGTGATGTCTCCTCCACCCTATAGTAACATCATGATGCATTGAGGGGACACGTGAACTCTATTGAAATTTTCCATGTGACCAATTTGAAACATAATAAAAGATGTTATCTAATGAGTAGGAATTAATAAGCCTACCAAATATGTCTAACAAAACCACAAATCCCCACAAAAGGGACCAATTCATAGCTTTATTGACAACCATGGGAGTGTGTAGAAGTGTCATTTCTCAAAAAGGTGAATGTCCTAGGGGGTAGATAGCTATCCCTTCTCCAACATTTAAAGCCGATTTGTTCAAGCCCTAGCAAGTTCATAGGGCCAAAAACAATATTTCCTTCCCTATAAGTGTGATAGATAGTAAACTCGTCAAATCCATTGAGAAGGGAACAAATTTCCTCAATTATACATTGGAAAGACCATCCAGGGGTACTAGTACCCTTAGTAGCTTCAATAATAAATTGAAAACCCCCTTCAATCACTAAAGTTCTAATTCCAATTGAAAGGGAAAATTTGACTCCCCATAAAAGAGTCATGCCCTTTGTAATGCCCCGCCAGGGAACCCATGAGAGATTAACCTAGAACATGATACTAAGTTTGATGAATAATTTTTTTTAAAGTTCACATAACAAGGTAAAAATTAATGTGGAAGAAATAACCATTTACTCACATTAACACAACAACCAACATAGATTACAAAACTCAAGGGTCCCATGACGTAGAATTACATAAGAATAGAACTCATCTAAATAACCATAACAAAATATTCCATATCATAGATATAAAAAATACAACTTACATCAATAATTACAATCCTCTTGGACAACCATGAAACCTACATAAACTCACATCCACTGCACATGTCGCAGGGTATGTATTAATCACTCTAATAATAATAGTATAATATCCAAAATAGGTATCACATGTGATACTCTAATACAAGATTACAATAAATGAAGATAAGAACATTTCCACCAATGAATAATCATAAAGAACCCAACTGTAGAAGAACCATCAAGCACTCGAACAAGGATGTCAAATCTCAAATGGTAACGAATCACTACCACCTATCCATGTAGATCCACAAAGGTCCACTCCACCGTGCTAAGGAGATAACAACAGACCTTACTCAGATAACCAATACCAAAGAAAGATGAAACCACTAAGAAAGGGGATCCTGGAAGCTCTCTAACTCCAGGTGTACAAAAGATAGTGATATGTAAGACTCTCTAATTCAGAGACAACCAAAACATGTAAGATAACTAGACTATGTATAGGAAGGTGTCATCATGTACGTCCAACCCTTAAGTTTCATCCTGGTAGTCTCTCTGGACCTCAACACTCAAGTGACCATACATGGTATCAATGACCTCTCATACAGACAAAGCCATTAACTATGCTAGACACATTCCTCTCAAGGTGGTAAGCATCATGTCATCCTCCATCTTAGTCTATACTAGTAGCACTCAAGCATGGGTGAGGAAACACATCTTATTAAGTTCATTTTAATACCTCTTAATGACATATTAGGTTATCACTTGATTAAGATTACTTACAATAAGTGATCCTGGTAGCCACTTGTGGGCCCCGACGCTTATTGCAAGCCACCCCCTACTACACATCTAGGTAACCTACCCTAGGCTCATAGATTCCACATAGATCTTACATAGGTATACAACTAGGTAATCCCAAATCCAGTATCATACCCAAGAACCAGAAATGACTACAAGATACCCATTTTCAGAATACAGTATAACATGAGCCTACATGGTCAATTGAGGGTGATAAAGCATAATACACACACACCATATCATAAAATAGAATACACATCTATAAGATTCATACCCCAACCTCTGTATTTCTCTTAGGTCATCTAATGCCCCATTGACACATTTAAGAAAAAGAAAACACTCAAGGATGATTATACCATTTACATTATAAAGAACTAAAAATGAACCGATATGCATTTAAGTCCAACAACAACACAGACAATGCTAATATAAAAAATGCTCTCTAAAGTCTCTAATAGTTTCACAAAGCTATTAAACACACATCATTCCCAATATAAATACTAGTTAAAGATAAACATATATATATATATATATATATATATAATATATATATATATATATATATATATATATATATATATATATATATATATATATATATATATATATATACGTGTGTGTGTGTGTATACTGTATTTAAAAAATAAACATGAGATTAAATTAATCTAATTGCATTTTGACAAATAATAAATTATATATATAAATATATTTTAACACACACACACACACACACACACACACATATATAATTTTTAAACTAACTATGAATAAAAACACATTTAATAACAGTATTTAATAAAAACAAAACTTAAAAATAAATTTATTTAATTTAAAAATGAATTTAAAATTTTTAACACAAAAATCTTTTAAATAAAACAAGTTTAAAAAAAAATAAAATGGGTGGGGAGAGGGCCCAACGCGCTCCCAACCCTGCGCCTCATGCACACACTGCCTGAGTACGCAGGGGTACTACCTACGCAGTACCCACTGCCCACGATAGTAAGGTACTGCGTAGGCAGTACCTATTGCCTGCGACAATAGTATGCGCGGGTAGGGGTAGGGGGTGTGGTGGCCCTTGCCCCCATACCAAATTTTTTAATTATAATTTTTTTTAAAATTTAATTTTCTAGGCTCATTTTTCAACAAAAACGTGAATAGAAAAGGAGATATATTTTTTTTTAAAGAAATCTGAATACAGAATAAAGTAATTTACATTTTGACTTTCTTTCTCTTTGTCCTTTTTTGGGTCTTATTTTTTGACTGTGTAATTTTTTAATAGACTGTGTTTTTTTTCTAGAGAATGAATTTTTTACCCAGAATGCATTTTTCAACTACAAAAATTGATTTTCTTCCATAGAACAAATTATTTTTCAAGACACAATAGTTGGACTATAGTCTAGTTTAGTTTTTTGTTTTCTAAGAGATCTATAGTGAATTTTTTTACGAAATTTTGGTAGCATAACCCTACTATGCCAAGTCTCAATAAAACCTAAAATAATAGATCTAAGGGTTTTCTAAATACCCAAAACCATAGAAACTCCAAACAACATCTATTAAGATAAAATGAAATTACTCAAAACAAAATAACACCATTTATTTGCAAAACAGAAACTAACAAAAGGGTTTTCAAACCCTACCTTGGATCCAATGCAAAATTCTAAAAATGAAGTCCTTGAAGAATGTAGAAACTGAATCCTCCAAGAATGGATGCAACCAATAGATCTGTAACCACGTAGATTCCAAGCACAAGAATCTAGAAAAACATACAAAGCTTTCA
This sequence comes from Chamaecyparis obtusa, assembly GCA_027943335.1. NCBI lineage: Eukaryota > Viridiplantae > Streptophyta > Pinopsida > Cupressales > Cupressaceae > Chamaecyparis > Chamaecyparis obtusa. The sequence goes on from BSBK01006706.1 coordinate 338,861, forward strand.
ACACAACATGCAACCACAAACACCCAAATCCTCCAAAATGTCAAAAACACCAAGCTCTCCAAAAATCCTCCAAAACCTGTTCAATTCCCAAAATGAATGAACAATTGCCCCTAAAGAGATTCAATTTCCCCCTTTCATACAAACCCTAATGAAAACACACCAATCAATCCCTAAAACAACTCAACTCAAAATTGAAAAAAAATCTTAATTAAATAAATAAAATATGTTTTAATTGCACAACTCAACTTTGACTCCTTAAAACAAGTTGTTATTTTTTTGAATTCAAATTAATTTTTTAACAATATTAATGCACATGTAATTAATTAAATAATAGATTAAATAGATTAAATATTTAAAGCACAATTAAACCATGAAATTAAATATTTAATTATTTAATAAGGCATAAAAACATATTTAACTCTAATTTTAATTAAATAATTAATTAAATACAAATATTCAAATATTTGAATTTTAATTAATTTTCTCAAATAAACATAGGAACATAATTTAATTTTCAATTTCAACTTTAATCATTAAATCAATAATCATAGAAAATCACTCAATTATGAAATCAATCATTTGAGACCAAACAAAGCAAAACCAAACATGCTCAAGAAAGGAATACATGAATTGACGTCAACTAGATGAATCCGGGTAAGGTAGTCAAATTGATACTCATCCAATCTTAGGACAAATAGGCTTAGGTTAGGGTTTTAGGTCTGACTGTTACCTTCCCTCTTTACCATTGAGATGAATATTTATGGGCACGCTCACTCCTGCCAATTCAGTGAAGATGATATCCTATATCCGCAAACTTGACATCAGAAGAACAAGCATATACATCCAATATAAATATAGCATACAATGATAGGGTTCGGTTGAATGTGTGGATCTCGCCAAGGCAAGTAACTACGTCTTCATCTTCTACCACAAAAAAATGCAAAATAGGTACTAACACACGTGATAACCATACACATGCAAGTATGAGGTCAGTAACATATAAACCATTATAAGCATAAAACATCACATCATGATAATATCATCATCTAACTATGCAATCACATGATAAACGTATAACAATCATAATCCACTGAAACAATAACTGCTCACATGAAATGTAGCGTAAAATAATTCGGCCAATCAACTAAAATAATAGCCTAAAAGAGTATGGCAAATGAAACTGAAAGAAAACTATGAGTGGGTACTACATCCACCCCCCCTAGGATTAGGCTTACTCCTAGAGCCTGTAAAAAAATAGGGATATAACTCTTGAAATCTCAATGCGCCCTCCCAAGTCGCTACCGACTCATCATTTGGGTCCCATTGGACCCTTACCTGGTCGATGGTTCAACCCCTAAGTATCAAATCCTATCACTGAAGACTATGAATGGGCTCCAAAGCCATCCGCTTGTCCTCTACCTGTAAAGAATTCCAATCAAGAACATGCACAATATCTGGAATATAGCATCTAAGAATCAAAACATGGAAAACATCATGAACGTGAGATAGGCTAGGTGGAAAAGCAAGAAGGTAAGAAACTGGTCCTATCCTCTCTAGGATCTCAAAAGGCCCAACAAAGATAGGTGCCAACTTCGAACCCTTTCTGTAACGAATCAGACTCTTCCATGGGTGCACTCTCAAAACACTCTATCTCCAACTACAAACTTCCTATCCACCATGTGAGCATCTACATACTTCTTCTATCTATCCTATGCAGTGACCAAATGTTCACGAATACACACTACCTGCTACTCCATATCTCGAAGCATCTTTGGACCAAGAAGAATGCAGTCCTCCAATCTATCCCAACTCAAAGGTGTATGACAAGGAGGTCCATACAAAGCATGGAAAGGTGACATGCCAATGGAGCTATGATAACCATTTTTATATGCAAACTTGACTAAATACAAATAGTCCTCCCAATGAGTCTGTCTGTCCATGACATACATCCTGAACATGTCCTCAAGCACCTGATTAACCCACTTTGTCTATCCATCAGTCTCAGGATGGTACACACAACTAAAATTCAACTAAGCATCAAGATCATGTTGTAGTGAAGTCCAAAATGCAGAAGTAAACACAGGATCTCGATCTGAGATAATCCTGTGAGGAATACCATGAAGTCTCACAATATCCTGCATAAAGAATCTGGCTACAGAAGCTGCTGTATGGGATGATCTCATAGGGGAGAAATATTCTACCTTAGTCAACCAGTCAATAGTCACCATGATAGCATCATGTCTATGAGAATTCAAAGGAAAACCAACAATGCAATCCATTGAAATGATATCCCACTTCCAAGATGGAATGAGATTTGGTTGTAAAATCCTTGTTGGATGTTGATGTTATGCCTTAACCCTCAGATCTTCTAAGCATCTAGCCACAAAATATGTAATGCCACACTTCATACTAGACCAATGGTAGAGTTGTTGAAGGTCTGTGTGCATCTTCTTGACACTAGATGTGCCGAATAGGGTGCACAATGAGCCTCTAATAGGACTAATGTACATGGATCATCTAATGGTTGTACATAAATCTGGCTCATGTGTCACAAAAGACCATCCAACTCCATGAAAAAACTTGAGAATCTACCCTCCAAGGGTCTTCCTGACTCAATCTTTGACTTCACCTCCTGATACAAAGTATCTCTAGGAAGTGCTTGGAGAATCTTACTCTACAAGTCCACGATGAGAGTCAACACTAGAATAGCCTTCCTCTTACGACTCAATGCATCAGCTACTACATTTTCCTTTCCCAGAATATACTTGATCTCAAAGTCATATTCACAAAGGAACTCCATCCACCTTCTCTATCTAGCATTCAGATTAGGTTGAGTAAAAATGTACTGAAGACTGCGATGATCACTGTGTAGATCAAACTGATGCCCTAATAAGAAATGCCTCCATCAGACCAAAGCATGAACCATTGGTGCCAACTCAAGATCATGGGTAGGATAGTTCAACTTATGATCCTTGAGTTTGTGAGACTCATATGCAATCACAAGTCCCTCTTGTATAAGGACTGCTCCAATTACCTCTAATGAAGCATCAACACAAACAATGAAATCACCAATTGGATTAGGCACTGCTAAGATAGGTGCACTAGTCAAACACCCCTTAAGGTTCTGAAAAGCCTCCTCACACTTCTCTATCCAAACAAACTTCTTCCCTTTCCTCTAAAGTGAGGTGATAGGATAAGAAACTCTAGAGAAGTTCCTAACAAACCTGTGGTAATATCCAGCTAAACCCATGAAGCTATGAACCTGTGACACATTAGTGGGTGCTGGCCACTCCACAATTTCTTGTATCTTTGAAGGATCTACTAAGATACCTTCACCTAAGATCACATTCCCTAGATACTAAACCTCTGACTGAAAGAAATCACACTTCACCAAATTGGCATAAAGCTAATTATCTCTCAAACATTGCAAAACCTACCGAAGATTCTCTTCATGCTCTTCTATGGATCTAGAATATATCAGTATATCATCCAAGAAGACCAAGACAAAATGATCTAGATACTTATGAAAAACCCCATTCATCAAGCACATGAAAAATGATGGAGCATTCATCAAGCAAAATGGTACCACTGTAAATTGATAGTGTCCATAACGTGTATGAAAAATAGTCTTATGGATATCTACATCATGAATCCACAACTGGTGATACCTTGACTTCAGGTCAATATTAGAGAACACTTTGTCTCCCTTGATTTGATCAAAAATATCATCGATCCTTGGCAAAGGATACCTATTCTTTATCGTTACCTTGTTTAGTTGTCTGTAATCAATGCACAAGCGTAATGATCCATCCTTATTCTTAATGAAGAGGACTGGTGCTCCCCAAGGAGACACACTAGGTTTGATACTTCCCTTTGCTAAAAAATCCTCTAACTAAAGCTTCAACTCACTCAATTCATGAGTAGCCATCCGATAAGGATCTCTAGAAATAGGCTAAGCTCCTGGAACAAGCTCAATCTAGAAATCTATGTCATGCTTCAATGACATACCTAGGATATCCTTCAGAAAGACATCAATGAACTCCTACAAAATGGGATGATCAAGGGTCTTATCTTTACTCTCCACTTCATCTATCTCATTCATAGTTACCACAAACATCTAGAAACCCTTATGCATACAATGCTTAAGTTTCATGGTGAATATCATCTAAAGAGATATAGAATGTGGAATTCCCACAATCTAACAATCCTTGCCCACATCATCCTTGCAATCGATAGTCTTTCACCTACAATCAATATTATCCCCATGAGATCCCAAACAATGCATTCCTAATACAACCCCATATGATCCTAAGGGAATCACATGAAGATCAACTGAGGTAATGAATTTACCTAAGTTCATCTCACACTTATGGACCAAAGAACTTGTAGCTACTTTAGCCCCAGAAGATAACTCCACTTGCCAACTACTATCTTGCTTCACAAAAACTAGCCCACATCACTCAACTAGAATAGGAGATATAAATGAATTGGTAGCTCTAGAATCAAATAAGACAAAGATATATGTACCTCAAATAGTGCCTAAAATCTCTACCACTATCCCCTGGTGATTCGCCTAATGGTGATCTAAAGTTGCAAACACTATGTGAGAACGCCCCACATCTCCCACTGTAGGCTCTAAAGCTGAATATTGAGGAGCACACTAAGGAAAATTCATTGCAATATGCTCAAACTGCCCACATGTGAAACATCAAATACCTTTATTATTGGCTCTCCCAATGGAAGGTGCACTCGACTACTGAAAACTGCCTCTACTGACACTTTGTTGAGCACTCTGAGCAGGTTGTCTATACTGATTACTCCTTAAGCACTGACCATTACAGAAGCTCTTAGAATGAGAGCCACCACTCTGAGTAGGAGGAGGAGGTGTCTTCTTGTGCTGTTGGTTCTAGTTACCTCTAAATAATCTAGGTGGATTATTGAAGTTTCCAGTACCTTGTGATTGGTTACCTCTGTACCTTGAACCTGACGCACCACCTATTGGAGTACCCAAATGTCTACTGTGACCCAAGGCTAAATTTACCTCTGCAAGAGTGGCCTTGATGACCGCTTCCTTGAGGGTCTTATGCTCAAAGAGCTTGACTTCCCCCATAATGTGAGCATTAAGCCTTCTAACAAAGTGCTAAACCAAAAGCATTGTATCCTATCCAAAACCAACATACTGCTTGACCTCAAAGAATCGAAGCTCATACTCTTCCATTATCATGGTCAACTACCTTAGGTTATGGAAATCATCCGCTTGCTACCACCTCCACTAATATGAAAGGAAGCACTCTCAGAAATGCTCAATGAACAACTCCCAAGTCACTATCTCCATTTGAAGCTCTAACTTCTCCTCTTCCATCTTCCACCACACAACAACAAAATTAGAAAGTTGCATCACTTCATACCTAAATTTAGTATTGCTACTAAAGGGATGCATAAAAAAACTACTCTCCAAGGCTATAAGCCATGTCTCAGCCTCCAAACCAGATCCTTTCCCATCAAAGGGATTAGGTCATCCTCTCATCAGATCTCTCATGTGATTTTCTACCACAACTACAGGATCCACTATGATGTTCCTCCTTGGAGGACTCCTATACCTCTCCCTGTCCTTCTCTTCTCTCTTAGAGTGATGAGAATTCTACTGCTCTATCCTATCCTAAGAGTGGTGGGAAGCATCCTACTCCACCCTGACCCATTTAGGACCAAGACAATTTAGAATCACCTGCAAAAGTTGTCTGGTATCTGGCCCCTCAAACTCACCCTAACACTCCTCTCTCTACTCATTTATGGATTGCTGATGATAGATATCATGTCTGACACTTGTAGAAGTGCTATGTTGTCTACCCCTTACACAATTACTGGGAACATCCTCTACCATGACCTCTAGTAGCTCTAGTCACAGGCATGATTCCTAAAACATTCAGAGATCCAAACAACATCTCACAACATAGATCAAAACAAAATCAAAAGGTAACATAACTACAAAGAAATAGTCTAAAAATAATAAGGTTGTATGTCTATGTTTAGTTTCAAGTTCAAGTTGTACAAAACCTAATGAGTGTACATTAACCCAGAGTTCCCAGTGTAGAAACCTCGCTCTGATACCAAATCTAACACCCCGCTAGGGAACCCAAGAGAGATTAACCTAGAACATGATACTAAGTTTGATAAATATTTTTTTTTAAAAGTTTACATAACAAGATAAACATTAATGTGGAAGCAATAACCATTTACTCATATTAACACAACCAATATAGATTACAAAACTCAAGGGTCCCATGACGTAGAATTATGTAAGAATAGAACTCATCTACATAACCATAACAAAAGATTCCATATAATAGATATAAAAAATACTACTTACATCAATAATTAAAATCCTCATGGACAACCATGAAACCTACATAAACTCACATCCACTACACATGTCATAGGGTATGTAGTAATCACTCTAAGAATAATAGTACAATATCTAGATTAGGTATCACATGTGATACTCTAATACAAGATTACAATAATGAAGATAAGAACATTTCCACCAATGAAGAATCTTAAAGAACCCAACTGTAGAAGAACCATCAAGTACTGGAACAAGGACATCAAATCTCAAATGGTAAAGAATCACTACCACCCATCCATGTGGATCCAAAAAGGTCCACCCCACTATGCTGAGGAGATAACAATAGACCCCACTCAAATAACCAATACCAAAGAAAGATGAAACCACTAAGAAAGGGTATCTTAAAAGCTCTCTAACTCCAAGTGTACAAAAGATAGTGATATGTAAGACTCTCTAATCCAGAGGCAACCGACACATGTAGGATAACTAGACTATGTATAGGAAGGTGTTATCATGTACGTCCAACCCTTAAGTTTCATCCTGGCAGTCTCTCTAGACCCCAACACTCAAGTGACCATAAATGGTATCAATGACCTCTCATACAGACAAAGCCATTAACTATGCCAGACACACACCTCTCAAGGTGGAAAGCATCATCTCATCCTCCATCTTAGTCTATACTAGCACTCAAGCATGGGTGAGGAAACACATCTTATTAAGTTTATTTTAATACCTCTCAAAGACATATTAGGTTATCACTTGATTAAAATTACTTACAATAAGTGATCCTGGTAGCTACTTGTGGGCCCCGATGCTTATTGCAAGCCACCCCCTACTACACATCTAGGTAACCTACCCTAGGCTCATATATTCCACATAGATCTAACATAGGTATATAACCAGGTAATCCCAAATCTAGTATCATACCCAAGTACCAAAAATGACTACACAATACCCATTTTCATAATACAGTATAACATGAGCCTACATGGTCAATTTAGGGCGATAAAGCATAATACACACACACCATATCATAAAATAGAATACATGTCTATAAGACTCATACCCCAGCCTCTATATTCCTCTTAGGTCATCTAAGGCCCCATTGACATATTTAAGCAAAAGAAAACACTCAAGGATGAATATACCATTTACATCATAAAGAACTAAAAATGAACCGATATTCAATTAAGTCCAACAACTATGTAAACAATGCTAATATAAAAATGCTCTCTAAAGTCTCTAATAGTTTCAAAAAGCTATTAAACACACATCGTTCCCAATATAATACCAATTAAAGATAAACACACACACACACACACACACACACACACACACACATACTGCATTTAGAAAATAAACATGAGATTAAATTAATCTAATTGCATTTTGACAAATAATAAATTATATATATAAATATATTTTAACATATATGTATATAATTTTTAAACTAACTATTAATAGAAACACATTTAATAACAATATTTAATAAAAAAAAAACTTAAAAATAAATTTATTTAATTTAAAAACAAATTTAAAATTTTTAACACAAAAATCTTTTAAATAATTTTTTTTAAAAAAAAAGCAAATGGGTCAGGCCCCACGCGCTCCCAACCCTATGCCTCATGTGCACATTGCCTGAGTAGGCAGGGGTACTGCCTACGTAGTACCCATTGCCCACGACAGTGCCTACTGCCTGCGACAATACTATGTGTGGGTAGGGGGTAGGGGGGTGTGGTGGCCCTCGCCCCCATAGAAAATTTTTTAATTATAATTTTTTTTAAATTAAATTTTCCAGGCTCATTTTTCAACAAAAATGTGAATAGAAAAAAGTGATTTTTTTAAAAAGAAATCCAAATACGGAATAAAGTAATTTACATTTTGACTTTCTTTCTCCTTGTCCTTTTTTGGGTCTTATTTATTTGACTGTGTAATTTTTTAGTAGACTATGTTTTTTTTCCAGAGAATGAATTTTTTAACCCAGAATGCATTTTTCAACCACAAAAATTGATTTTCTTCCATAGAACAAATTATTTTCCAAGACACAATAGTTGGACTATAGTCTAGTTTATTTTTTTGTTTTTTAAGAGAGCTATAGTGAATTGTTCTACAAAATTTTGGCAGCATAATCCTACTATGCTAAGTCTCAATAAAACCTAAAATAATAGATCTAAGGGTTTTCTAAATACCCAAAATGATAGAAACTCCAAACAACATCTATTAAGATAAAATGAAATTACTCAAAACACAAGAACACCATTTATTTGCAAAATAGAAACTAACAAAAGGGTTTTCAA
>BSBK01006706.1:352500-447500 GCA_027943335.1 Chamaecyparis obtusa
AGATTCTACAAAGGGGGGGGAGAGTGATTAAGGAGCTCAAAGTGCAAGAGATCTAACCCTATGAAGGAGGACTTTTGTAACTGTTTCTGCTGAAAAAGGCAAAGTGAAGGCTTTGAAATATCCTTATCCGAAGAAGCTCTATTCTAAAACTAAGGCTGATTCCAATATTATTGTTCCATTAGCCCCTTTGTTTGCTAACTCATCCACCTCAGTGTTTCCTTCTCTATATGTGTGCCTAATTGCATAGTTGGGAATATTGTCCATTAATAAATTGATTTCTTCTATTTTTGAATTTAAGGCCCAGTTAGGAGTCCTTTTTGTGTGGATGACATTAATGATGATTTGGGAATCACCTTCCACAATTACTTTAGATAAGTTAAGGTTTTTGCATAATTTCAGCCCTTCAAGAGCCGCTAAGCATTCGGCCATATTGTTGGTTGTAGGATTAATGGGTATAGAGAATCTTGCTACGACTTCTGATTGCCAGTTCCTGATTATTCCACCTATACCTGCTATCCCTGGATTACCACGGGATGCTCCATCAAAGTTGAGTTTATACCACCCGGGTTCCGATGGAGTCCATTTACAAGCTAGTCTGTCTAGTTTCAATTTGGGCCCCCCTTTACCATAGAGGGGAGGAATGGCTAAATTTGGCCATTTTCCTCTGATTCTGTTATCCCATCTTTTAAAGGAATCCTCATAACTCTATTTGTCTTTAAGCTTAGAATTGATGGTTTCTACAATTGAAGCTTCTATCTTATTGGTTATTGAGTACCAAGGTAATTTTTGGTTTGAGAAGATCCTCCTATTTCTTTCCTTCCACAGCTCCCATGTCAGAATGGAGGGGGCTATTATCCATATATCCTTGAATAGGTTATCTTTATAGAGAGATGGCCATGCTTTAAGGTTACTTAATAGGTCACAATGGGGGGCCGATTTCCATCCTAGGTTCTGATACAACCAATTCCAACATTCTTGGGTAAAGGGGAAGTTAAGGAGTAAGTGGTTGACATCTTCAAAGTTGCTTTCATAGAGTGGACATCTAGATAGGCCTTCAAATCCTAATTTATTAATTCTGTCTTCCGTAAGGATTCTATTTTGTAGAGCCGCCCATAAGAACATTCCAGCTTTAGGCAGGCAGGATTTGTTCCAGCACAGGTTTAAAGGGATATCTATTTCATCCCAATTCTGGTTCTTTATTATTGTGTTATATCCCTCCTTAACGGAGTATTTTCCATTCTTGGAGCCTGCCCAAATTAAAGTATCTTTTCTATTTTTAAGATTAACTTCTCTATCATTTAGGATTGCTAGGAGGTTACTCTTTTCTGACCAGACATCCTCAATAATGTTGGTGATGACCCATTTTTGATCGTCCATCTTACCTAGATAATCTTTGAGGAGAGAACCAACAACTCTTTTACATTCCCGCATAAATTACTCAGAAAAACCTAGTTTGTTAAGGGATGGGAGACCAGCCCACGAGTCTTCCTAGAATAAGACTTGTTCTCCATTGCCAACATCCCAAGATAAGTATTTGCTAATAAGCCCTTTGCAACTTTTAATAAAATTCCAAGTCCGTGACCCTTTAACATGTGTCTGAGATCTGAATATGTTAATGGGGTTCACTTCCAAGATGTATTTATGAATTAAGATTGAGGCCCACTTGCTTCTAGATTCTTTGAACATTCTCCAGATGAGTTTAGCCCCGAGGGCTTGATTTTTCCATAGTAGATTCTTAATACCTAGGCCTCCTTTATAAATTGGTTTACATAGAGTATCCCATTTAATAAGGGCTATTTTTTTGTCCTCTGAGGGGCCTTGCCAATAGAATTCATGAAGCATTTTGTCTAAATCCTTTTTAACACACATAGGGAGAGGAAGGACAGATAAGTGGTACGTGGGGATGGCAGAAAGGACAGATTTAATCATAGTTGTTCTCCCTGCTTTCATTAACCATTTCCCTTTCCAAGAACTCTTTTTGTTGTATACTTTGGAAATGACTTGTTGCCATAATTTGGAAGAAAGGTTGCCAACATCTAGATCTATGCCCAAGTACTTGCAAGGGAATTTTCCTTTTTGATATCCCATCAGGTTACAAATTAATTTTTCCACCTCCCGTTTACAATTAATAAAATAGATTTTTGATTTAGCTGGGTTGACAGCTTGACCTGAGGCTTCCACGTATAGGCTAAGAATACTTTTAAAGGCATAAGCTTCATTTCTGCTAACCACTCCTGGTAAGATTGTATCATCCGCAAACTATTGATGAGTTATATTTGGGAAATTTTTTGAGGCTTTCAATCCTGATATTTTCCTTTCTAAATGAAGCTTGGTTATTGACCTGCCCAGTGCTTCTACCATAATAACATAAAGAAAGGGGGAAAGAGGGTCCCCTTGTCGAATGCCCCTGGAGATATTGAAGAAACCTTTTGGGGACCCATTAATAATAATAGAGACTCTAGGGGTAGATATGCAATTGAAGATAAGATTGATCCATTGCTTAGAGAAACCAAATGCTTCCATACATTTACATAGGAATCGCCAATCTACCTTATCATAAGCTTTTTGGATGTCAATTTTCATTAGCATGCTCGGTTCCTTTGTTGTTTGTGTAGTATGTATTAGTTCTTGTGATATGATGATACCATCTAGAATTGCTCTATTTGCTACGAAGCCCGTTTTCTCTTCCGAGATGATTAAAGGAAGGATAGGTTTTAGTCTATTAGCTAAACATTTAGAGAGGATCTTATAGATGGTATTGCAAAGGGAGATAGGTTTGAAGTCTCCTGGTTCTATACAATCTTCTTTCTTCGGAATAAGAGTGAAGAAGGTATTGTTGATTTCACTTAATAGTGATCCAGAATTTCTAGTGGCTTCTACGGCTTGCCAAACTTCTTCACCAATGAAATGCCAACACTTTTGAAAAAAGCCAGCCTGGAATCCATCTGGGTCTCGGGCTTTATCCGGGTGCATTTGGAAGACTGCTGTTTTAACCTCTTCTAGAGATAGTTTATTGTTCATCATTTTGTTGTCGAAATTTGATATTAGTTTTGGGATTGCCTTAAGTAATTCATTTTGGGCAGAGAGGTTGGAGGTTGCTGTATTATTGAGGAGGGAGTAGTAAAAATTTGTATGTATTTTAGCTATTTGTGTGGGGTCTTCATTAATAAGTCCTTCAGGTGTTTTAATTTTGGTGATTCTATTTAAGCTCCTTTTAAGGTTAGTTGTATTGTGGAAAATTTTTGTATTGCTAGCACCTTCTTTAAGCCATGATTCCCTAGATTTTTGCTTCAAGAAGATTTCCTCTTTTAAGAGAATATCATTATATCTGGCCATTAGTTCTTTTTCTCTATGAAAGCTGTATTCATTCATACCTTGTTCTATTACCATGTTGTTAAGGGAATTGATATCCTTTTCTATCTTTGTTTTCTCTTTGAATATATTATTGAAATGTTTTTTGTTCCATTCTAATGCTTTGTTTTTAATAATCTTAAGTTTGGCCATTAAACAAAACATTCTCGATCCTTTGATCGAGATTTGATTCCACCACTCCTTGAGAAGGAGAATAAATTTTGGGTTTTGGAACCACATAAATTTGAACTTAAAAGGGCTCCTCGATGGTTTAGAGTTTTTTGTTATAGTGAATCTGACAGGAAAGTGGTCTGAACCTGCTTCTGGAAGGATTTCTGCTTTGACAACTTGATTAAAGTTTTCGGAGTTGGTTTTGGTGAAAAATCTATCTAATTTTTTAGCAATATGGCTGAAAGCCTCTCTCCTATTATTCCAAGTATAATTTCCATTATCAGTGTTGATGCTGATTAAGTGATTAGCCTCAGCCCATTTACCAAAATCTTTATGAGCTTGAGAGATATATTGGGATCCACCAAATTTTTCATCTAGACTTAAAATGGCATTAAAGTCTCCACCAATGATGAAGGGCTATTCTAGGTTCTCAGCTAGGAGGTTTTGTGTTTCAAGCCAAACTTTTCTTTTTTCTTCATTAGAATTTGGCCCGTATATGTTAATCAGATTGAATTTAAGATCAGATTTTAGACTGTTAATTGATAGAGACATCCAATTATCATTACTACTTGCAAGTTGAGCTACAACTTTGCGAGGGTCCCATAGAATGGCCAAACCTCCAGAGGGACCTATTGAAGGGGCAAATTCTATCTTCCAAATTCCTAACTTTTTCTTGAGCTTATTAGTTTCCTCTTTGGTAAGCTTAGTTTCTTGAAGCATAATTATTTCAGACTCAAAGTTTCTTAGGTAACTTTTAAGCAACCTCTATTTGTTAGGGGCGTTTAATCCCCTAACGTTCCAAGTAGTGATTTTCATTGTTTTGTGGGAAGGAACTTCCCCTTCCCTGCTTTAAGAATTTCTTTAATCTTCTTTTGGTTACCTGCATTACCGTCCAGAGTTCTCAGTTCTACGGTTGATTTTCTTTCTCTTTTCTTTTTGAGTTTGTTTATATTGGGTGTGCTCAAGCTACCTCTATTCATTGCTATTCCTAGCTCTCTTTCATTATTGGTGATACCAAATAGTCCTTCAATTGCTTCTTTAACCATGGGATTAACTTCCAATCTTGTAGAATTAGTGCCCTGTATATCTATGGGTGAATGTTCAAATGTGCTACGGATTGGGGATAAATCCCTGTCTATGATTTCCTTGCCATATATTTCCATTGTGTCTAACTCATTACCTGGAAAATCCAAATTTAATGCTACTAATTCTGAGGGAAGAATAACTACTTCCTTGCTCTTGTTGCTGGCTGGATCGACTCTATTTTCCTGATCCTTAGTTTTAATTTCTTCATTGTAGCACCTTTTTGTGGCTACTGGACTGCTTTTAGTAGTAGGACAGTCTAGGTTATTATCTGTTACTGCATTTTCTGTGGCTACATAGTCCGAGTAGGGCAAGGAAATATGTAGGTTAGGACTACCATTATGCTCCTTACTATCTTTAATGTTACATTCCTAGATTTTTTTAATGAGTATCTCTTTTTGGAGTTTGAGTTCGTCAAAGTTGCAAATTTCATCTAAAAATGTGTCTAGAAGCTCCTTCAAAAGTGATTCTCCTAAGTAATTAATGATTAAGTTGACCTCCTCTTCTATTTTGTTGGCTTGCTCAACTAATTCTACACTATTATCATGATCCTTAATTATGCTATTTGGTGTTACAATCCCTTTATTGTAATCTTTTAGTTCATTTGCATCCAAATTATTCTCGTGCTCTGATTGCTTTGAAATGCTTTCCTCATAGAGTTTACCATAAGGTTCTTGCCTTAAGAAGTTTGCTGGAGAGTTTTTTCTGGGAGATGTATCATTTGTTAATTGATTAATATTTTGAGTGTCCTCATGTACGTAGTTTGGGATTTGATCATAAGCTTTATCTCTCTTGCTGACAGGACCAGTCTCATTTAGACTTTCTACGTGCAACCGATTAATCAAGGTTTCCTTCTCATTCAAGAATGTTTGTGGGTTGGGAAGGTCCTCGTTGAGACTCAAGGATTGGGTCTTGTTTGCAAAGTTTTTTTCCTTGGTATCCAAAAGTTCAAATCCTCCTTTACTGTTTAGAATATTTATTTTAATTTCTGATTCTGGGAGGATTTTAGCACAGCTTCTAGGATTGGGAGTATATAACTTACCTTCTAGCTTATAGGGTTCTAAGAAGTTATCTAAAATTAGGGGATTAATGATTATGGAATTAGACGAAAAACATAGCTTAAATGGTGGGATGAAGTTATCATGATAGTGCATATTAACTATAATAATTATATCTGATTGGTTGGTTTTAACTATCCTCTTAAAAGTACCAATATTGTTTGCTATATTTTTAATGATTTATGGGTGAACAAACTCTAGAGGAAGATTTCTAACCAAAATAGCTTTATCAATTTGAAAGTCAGCAACTTTTATAGGATTGAAAAGGGGGATCCACGGACATACATAAAAAGGTATATCTCTGAAAATTAGATCATCCTTTCCTAAGATGTCTCTTTTGAGTTTGCTATTCTTACAATCTACAAATATAAAGTTATCTGTCATGATAGTGATACTTACCTCCCTGGGTAGGATTGATACCAAACCTTTGATCACCTCCTCGACATGGACACCTGTGCCTTTCTATTTGCAAATGATACCTATTTCTGCAAAGACATGTTAGTTTTGTATAACATAATTTTCATCCACTGTTATCATTGGATGCTTTTCATCAAAATCACTGACTTTTGAAAGAGCAGAGCGGCTATGGTCAGCCGCACGTTTGTGAGGCGGGGTGTAATTGATTTTATTACTTTTAACAAGAGTGTTATAATTCTCATTATGGTAGTAACAACTATTTTGAGGCATCATATTCTACCCTCCCTTTGGCATTCTCCTGCGATGGGGAGGGTTATACGCCTTTGGGGATCTGTGTAGAGAAGATAAATTTTTAGATACCAAAGGAGATGTTGTTCCCCTGCTTGGAGTTTTGGACAGAGGGAGGGAGGAAAATCTCACCGCAGGTTGTGCAGGAGCACCTCCTTGATGTAATTTCCTCCTGGGGCTTTCACCCCCTCCCAAAACCCTTAAATACTGATGATTTGCTAAGTTTGATCGCTGTGTGATAGAATCCTTACTTAGTGTTTCAAAGGAATTTTTAAGCATAATGTTATTGCTACTTCAATTATTAAGATTAGAATTTACCTGTTTCTTGCTTTTGACCAAGTGCCATTCCTCCTTACCATGGCTAGTACCCTCTGGAAATGCCTTAGCCACTAACCGTCCTCCTCCCCTTGCAGTAGAAGAAGGTTCATAGGAGCATTTTGTCGGAGATATCCTGGTCGGTAGGGCTTTTGCAGTCCCAAGGTGTTTTATCTTCTCCTCCTCTGAGATTCGAGGCTGCATCTTCGATAGAACCCCCGTCGCCATAGGACAATCTTTGCCCAGGTAGACATACTTGGTTTTAGCAAAAAAATTTATCTGCTCATCCAGTATATCAATCGAAAAAACCTTGTATTCCAAATTTTTGGAAAGGGGATGAGGGCAAGTACCTCAAGATTCAGCGAGGGCCAATTTCCCAGGTGTTAAAACCACACTATTGGTTTTCTTATGGTAATTGGTGTTAGCCTTGTTGGTCGTACCCTGCTGGTTATTTTGCATATTCTCCTTGGTCTGAACATTAGATATAGATTTCTCTGGTGTTTGTTTGCTTGTAGAGTTCCCTTTTGATGGCATATTTGGAATCAAGTCCTTGTTAGGGCTCATACTGCTGCTTTCCTTTTTGTAAAGATTTTCAATAGCTTGTTTTTTTGCAGTGATTTCTTCATCAAGGAGTCGAGAGAAAATTGCATACAGATCCCAATCAATTTCTAGATTAGCTAACATTTTTCGTTCTTTTATTCTATCCAATTCTTTTGGACTATCATAAGTCGGGTGATTCTGTATAGGCTTCTTACATTCTTCCCTCTGATGCCCATACAACTAGCAGTTGTGACAATATCCCGTGAAAGTTTCTTTTTTATTTGTATCGCCTGAGGCCTGTTTAGGTTTCCTGACTCTCGGCTCATACTTGCTAGCTCTGCAACCTTCCTTTTCGTAGCTTGCATGTATGAGACCTAGTTTGATTTGCCTGCGAAGGAGATCTAATTTTCATTTGCGATGAGAAGTTTGCATTTTCGCTTCCGCAAATTGTCCGCCCCTATTTTTTTTCTGGTTGATATTTAACTTATTATTGGTAATGACTTTTTCAACAATATTAATGCACATGTGATTAATTAAATAATATATTAAATAGATTAAATATTTAAAGAACAATTAAAATGTGAAATTAAATATTTAATTATTTAATAAGGCATAAAAGCATATTTAACTCTAATTTCAATTAAATAATTAATTAAATCCAAATATTCAAATATTTGAATTTTAATTAATTTTCTCAAATAAACGTAGGAACATAACTTAATATTCAATTTCAACTATAATCATTAAATCAATACTCACAGAAAATCACTCAATTATGAAATCAATTATCTGAGACCAAACAAAGAAAAATCAAATATGATCAAGAAAGGGATCCACGAATTCACATTAACTAGATGAATCTGGGTAAGGTAGGTAAACTGATGCTCATCCAATCTTAGGACAAATAGGCTTAGGTTAGGGTTTTGGGTCTGACTGTTACCTCCCCTCTTTACCATTGAGATGAATATTTATGGGCATGGTCACTCCTACCAATTTAGGGAAGATGATGCCCTGTACCTATAAGCTTGAAATCACAAGAACAAGCATGCACATCCAATATAAATATAACAGACAATGATAGGGTTCAGTTGAACGTGTGGATCTCACCAAGGCAAGTAACTACATCTCCCTCCTCTACCACAACAAACATACAAAATAGATACTAACACACATGATAACCATACACATGCAAATATGAGGTTAGTAACATATAAAACATTATAAGCATAAAACATCACATCATGATAATATCATCATGTAACTATGAAATCATATGATAAACATATAGCAATCATAATCCACTAAAACAATAACTGCTCACATGAAATGTAGTTTAAAAGAGTATGGCAACTAAAACTGAAAGCAAACTTTGAGTGGGTACTACACCCTTAGCTTGATTTCTGGTAGAGTCCTATGAATGACCAATATAAGAAGAAATGAGAGATCC
This sequence comes from Chamaecyparis obtusa, assembly GCA_027943335.1. Taxonomy (NCBI): domain Eukaryota; kingdom Viridiplantae; phylum Streptophyta; class Pinopsida; order Cupressales; family Cupressaceae; genus Chamaecyparis; species Chamaecyparis obtusa. The sequence continues at coordinate 361,171 of BSBK01006706.1, forward strand.
TTCATGATTCCTAATGATTCCTCAAACAGTAGCAAAGCCATTTCTCACAACACCGTCAAAATTGAGCTTATACCAATGAAAAAGAGGAGGTTTACAAATTGTGTTAGACCTTATGACCTTCTTGGAGTTATCAAATTTCCTAAATTCCTCTAGACATTTCCAAGATTTATCCATCCAACTGTCCCATAATGAAGGAGGTTTAGTAGGGTTTTTCCATATGCTGACAGATATATTCTCCAAGAGGAGTTTGTCAAAAAAGATGAGAACATCATCAACACTCTACTCCTTATCTCTAAAGATCCTATTATTTCTTTCATTCCACAAGCACCAAAAAATATGTGGAGGGATTTGTTTCCATAGTTGTTTGATAAGGGGGTGATCATAAGGGCTTCTCCATCTAAGAAAAAATTGTTGTAGCTCCTCTTGAAAAACCCACTAGATTTTTAGTTTTTGGAGAATGTGCTACCAAACCTAGGTAGAAAATTTACCATGAATAAAAATATGAGATATAGTTTCACCATCCTTCTTGCATAGAGGGAATCAATTTGAAAGCTGGAACCCTCTCATCTTAAGGTTGTCAAGGGTTAATATTTTTTCATGTAGGTACAGCCACCCAATCTTTTCTATTTTTGGGATGAGTTGAGAATTCCAAAGCATTTTCCAGCTACTAGCGTCACCGTTGAAATTTAACAGTGAAGTGTAAGTAGTTTTAACTTAGAAGGTCCCAGAGGGCTAAAGAGGCCAAATAACTATATCCTCCCTAGGGAACAAGGGGAGTCTATGTTACTATAATGAATGGTGATGATGATGAAGACCGACCAAGATCAGAGGAATAGAATATAGTAGTTAGGTTAGATCAGTTATTATCTTGTCATTGATGTCAAGCAATTGATTTCTAGTTTATATTATGTTTCCATATCATACAGAGTATGATATAAGTGTGAATGAGTTAAGGAGAAGAATAAGTGAAATTTTATGAAGTTGAAGAACTTAATTGGAAAACTTCTACATATCATAAAATGACAAGGTTATGTTGATATAATTGTATTCTACCAAACATATAATTATATCAAGTCGGTAAGAAAAATAGTTTTGGCTATCGAGCAGGACAAGTCACTCGATAAAGGTAAAAGGTAAAGGAAGTATGTTTTGGTAAAGGCAAAGGAATGTAAGACACCGAGATGAAAATTTTTAGACAATGAGTGAAGTTAACCAAAATTTAGAGTTATCCACTGAACAAGGAACACAAATTAAATACAAGGATTAGAACGACATTTAACGATTAGCTATGATGAGCTGGATGATCATGATGATAAGGAAAGTCAATTAGAGAGATCTAAGATCAAGAAAATTAAAGGTGATGATATATGGTTTAGATCTAAATAGTTAAAAGAGAAGGAACAAGTTTCAAGAAAGTTCAAGTTCCTAGGTGAAAAGAAAACATGTTATTGAGATCTAGGTTCAATGTATAAGTTTGTAAAATGAATTGGATGGTTGAGATTGATCAAAGGAAAATGTAATAGAGGATATTAAGTGGAAAAACATGTCTACATAAAGGATGTATTTGTATGAACAAATGGTTGTAAAATTGAAGAGTTTAAGAGTCACCGACTGATGCAGTGAAGAAGGAAAAGATAGATTCTGAGCTAGAAAGTAGGATTTGATGAAGTGTTGAAGCTAGTAGAAAGTGAAAGATTGAAGTGAAGATAGAAGAGCGAACAAAGGATCTGGTTATACAAAGATATTTGCAAATTTATTGGTTAAATTATTTACAATTTCTCATTAGCATTTGTAACAGAGAAATCTCTTAATCGAGTGGACTTAACAATCTTATTGTAAAACCCTTGAAAAAGGTAACATTCTAAAGAGTGTTTGAATCCCTTTAACCAGACCACTCCTAACAGGGTGAAAATCCTAACATACCCAAGTTAATCCCTTGACCGGGTCACACCTAGTAGTATGTATTGTAATCTTTAACAGGATTGACTCTTAACTGAGAATACTTCAGAAGAGTATTTTCTTTAGTGGGTGACAATTCCCACAATGGTTTTTCCCAAAGCTAGGTTTCCATGTTAAATACTGGTGTTACATGTGATGAATTATTTTTTGATTGTTAAAGTTTATTCACTGTTGTCGGTAAATAGTGAATTGTGTTTAACTGAATTAATCAAAGAAAAAAATTTAAGATAGAAAGAATCAAGGATTATTGATTCACCCCCCTCTCTGTGATCCAGCAATTCGTATCAGAGCTAAGTACTCTGAAGAGATAAGTTTGAAAGAATTGAGTAAAAGATCCAAAGATGTATAGGAGAGAAGTACCTAAGATGAATAAGGAAAGTTTCTCAACATAGCAAAAAAGGATGAGATTGTACCTATCTGGGATTGGAGAATCTACTTAGAATCTTTTGGATAATGACTACACTCCACCGGCTTCTGGACCCATGATAGTTGATTAGATAAGAGAAAAGAAGGAACACAACTCGGTAATGATTGGAATTGCTTCTTCCCTCACCGATGCTTAATTCAATGATGTTAAGGGCTGTGGTAGTTCAAAAGAGATGTGGGATAGGCTTACACTTATTTATGGAGGAGATCAACATGTACAAAAATCTAAGGTTGATAGTCTCAGAGGAAAATATGATGAAATGAGGATGAAAGATGAAGAGAACATTTCTCAATATAGTTTCAGAGTCAAGTAAGTTGTTAGTTCTATTAGAGATACTAGTGGAACATTAACTAATGAAAAAGTGGTAAGTAAAATTTTGAGAACTCTTTCATTTAAGTATGCTATTAGAGTATCTTCTATTTAGGAACTGAGATCCATACCAAATAATGTTTTTACTCTTGAAGCCTTAATAGGTAAGTTGACTGCATTTGAGCTTAGCAATTATGATAATAGTCTACCGCCTATTTAAACTGCATTCAAGTCATCTCTAAGCATTGGAACTTCAAAAAGAGAGAATCACGGTAGTTCATGTGGAAGTGAATATGATATTATCCTAACCAAAGAGAAAGAATAAGAAGAGTTAGAGGCACTGTTGGCTAAGAGACTACCTAGAGGTAAAGGAAAGTATAAAGGTAAATTAGCCTTGAAATGTTTCAATCACAACAAGATTGGTCACATTGCCTCTAGATGTCCTGATAATGAGATGAATGATAAAAGTGATAAGAATGAGAAATGATATCGAAGATTTAGAGACTACAAGGATAAAGGTAAGAAGTCTTGCTACCTAGCTGAGGAAGGTGTAACCGATGATGAATATGATGATAAAAAAGAAGGATATAAAGTTGTCTATATTGTTGTGAATGATGATTCAGAAGAAGAAAAGTGTGAAGATGAAAAAACTCTTATTTCTCATTTAAGTAAAGTTGACCCATGGATAATAGATAGTGGATGTTCACATCATATGATTGGTGATATTGATAAGTTTGATAACCTTCAAGAGTATGATGGAGGTTTTTTTAGATTTGGCAATGATGCTCCATGTCCCGTCAAAGGTAAATGATCAATTATACTGAATGAAAAGATGAGATGTGATGATGCATATTGATTTAAAGGACTGAACTATAACTTTTTGAGTGTTTCAAAATTGAACAACACTGGCCACCTACTAGAATTTCAAAATAGAATCATAAAAATTTATGGTGCTAATGAAGATTTGATTGGAACTGGTGAATAATCAAAAGATAATTTATTTTATCTTGATACTACTGCAAAGAATTGATTATTTGTTAAATTTGAAGATGTATGGATAAGGCATAAAAGAATCTGCCATGTAAATTTTGATAACATGATTAAAGTGAGAAAAAAGAATAGAGTTAGAGGTCTACCAAAATTAAGAAAGCTTGATAAAGTAACGTGTAAGGAATGTCAGATTGGTAAGATGATAAAATCAAGTTTCACAAGCAAGTCTTACTCATCTAATGGTATTTTGGAATTAGTTCATACTAACCTTTGTATTCCTATTAGATATAAAGCTACTATGGAGATTGATATTTCATTTTGTATGTTGATGATTATTCTAGAATGATGTTGGTTATGTTTCTAAAAGAGAAGTTTGATGCATTCCAAATGTTCAAGTGGTATAAATCTAGAGTTGAAAAAGAAATAGGTAAACAACTAAAGTGTTTAAGATCAGATAGAGGAGGTGAATTTATCTCTAATGAATTTACTGTCTTGTGCAATCAAAATGGAATCAAAAGACAAGTATCTACACCAAGGACTCCACAACAAAATGGTATAGCTAAGAGAAGAAACATATCTATAGTTGACTTTACTAGAACATTGTTTATTGATAAAAAGGATGCACAAACATTCTGGAGAGAATCCATTACTACTATTGTCTACACACTCAATCGAGTATAATTGAAGAAAGGAACCAACAAGACCCCTTTATGAACTTTGGTATGGGAATACACCAAATTTAAGTTACTTAAAAATATTTGGAAGTAGGTCTTACATATAGAAAGATGCTAGAATTGGAAAGTTTGAATCAAAAGGAGATGAAGGTATATGCCTAGGTTATTCATCAAAGAGAAAATCATATAAATGTTTGATCAAGGCTACTAAAAAAATTGTTTAAAGTGAAAATGTGAGGATTGATGAATTTGTAGAGAGAAATGAAGAAGATAGAAAAAAGGAACTTGAGGACTACCAAAGATTTATTTATGTACAAGAAAGTAATTCAGTTGATGCAATTGAGCTACAACAAGAAGGAATTGAGGAGAAAAATGAGCCTCCATTGAGAGATGAAAAACATTGATGAACAATTTATCGAGCATGTATTAGCAAAATATGTGAGAAGACACCACTCACCGATAAAGATTATTGGAGACAGAAATGAAGGACTCATGACAAGAAGTAAGTTGAAAGATAACACATGTTTGATTTTTGAATTTTAACCAAGATTAGTCAGGGATGCACTTGGAAATGAAGATTGGGTTAATACAATGAAAGAAGAAATTGATCAGATTGAAAAGAATAACACTTGGTCATTATTACTGAGACCTAAGGATAAGAATGTGATTGGAACAAAGTGGATTTTTAGGAATAAATTCAATGCGAAAGGAGACGTGATTAGAAACAAAGCAAGATTAGTCTATAAAGAGTATGCACAAGAAGAAGGTATTGACTATGGTGAGACTTTTGTCCGTATTGCTAGATTATAAGGTGTAAGGATATTACTTGCATATACTACCTATAAAATATTTTAAGTTTATCAAATGGATGTTAAGTATTCATTTTTAAATGGACTTCTTGAAGAAGAAGTTTACATTGAACAACTTGATGGATTTATTGAATATTCTAACAAGAATATGGTATGAAAACTACACAAGGCTTTATATGGATTAAATCAAGCATCCCAAGCATGGCATGAAAGACTACACTCTTATATAATCAAGATTGGATTTCAAAGGATAAGTGATAACAATAATTTGTATTTGAAATGTGATATTACTGATAAGATTTTGATTGATTAAATTTTTGTTGATGACATTATATTTGGAGGAAATGAATCTATGTCTAAATTATTTGCTGCATAAATGAGAAAGGAATTTGCGATGTCTATGATAGGAGATATTAAATTCTTTATTGGACTTCAAATTCAACAAGTCAAGGATGGGATCTATTGGCTCTTGGTTTAGCAAGATTTAAAATACTTTGGAAATGCAGAGATGCACCTATGGGTTAGCTTACTTCCCACTATTAGTACATTCATACAAGAACAAGGACCAACTAACAAAGCACAAGGGCTTTCTACACTTTGAACTCTGCATAATTGAGGTGGGTGTACCTAGGATTAGGATCACTTAATTTCACTTTTCCACTAATCCTCACAAAGAAAATATGTGCCCATAATACTTCTTACTACCTATGACATAAAGGGATAGGGTGTGAAGATTAGACACACTACCAACTTACTCACAAATAAAGTAGGGGATTTAGCTATTAAGTCCATAATTACTGACTTAAAGATTAAGAATTTGATTTTTGTTTTGTGGGGTAGAACTGATAGACAAAGAAGAACATTTGTTAGACAAAATGTCTATGATCAGTCCCTTATTCATTGGGCATATTCAGGACAATCCCTCACTGTATTGTTGATTCTTATCATTCACCTTGCAAATGAAAATCAGATTATACCAAGAACCTCACTACTTACAACAATCCTCCTTAATACCCTGCAATTCTGCCAAGTTACATCAAACATTTACTTAACTCCTTGAGTTAACAACAAAATATATCAAGACATACAGAACTATGTTTGCAACTACTGGACTTGAGTTGATCAAGACAATAGAAAATCACAAACCATTAAAATAGGAGACAAGATTCAAAGCAATTCCTGTAATCTTTTTATTAGTTACCACATAATTGATACAAAAGTGATTTATCAAGCATAGAACACTCCACTAAATGAATAAGAAAATTGTAGATTCATTAATATCTTTGTGAAATAGAGAGGTTACAGACCTCTTCTACCAATTCTTGACTAAAAAGACCTATGTTTATCTCTTTGGTTTTGCAGGCAAGTCCTTTCTTAACTGAGAAATAGACTCCTTCTAAATGACCTTGGGAATCCTTTTATATGAACAAGGATTGCAACAAGCTTTGAGTCATTTAGGGAATAATTAGGGAAAAAATGTCAACTACTCCAACATGAAATCAGGAAATAATTTATTACAGAAGTGACAGGAAGAAAACCCTAAGATAATCAGAAAACATCAGAGACAAATTTGATATTTTTTACATATGAAATCCCTAGTATCTGAAATGCAAATTAGGGTATGATTCATTTATCCTTGTGGCAAGCACATCACCATAAGTATCTCATCTACCACTATGTTCTAGGGGATTGAATTCTTTGATAACTTTGTCCAAAACATAAATGTTGCATCCAGAAGAAACCTCCTGCAAAATATCAAGCTCAGGGTGGCAATAAAATCTGATCATATTCAGCCCAACCACCACAAAGTTAATTCAATTATCAATTGCAAAATTTTCCCTTATGGCCCGAGAAGAATTAGATCTAATTTTTCATCCCTTTGGCACACCAACGCTTCCTACCTCTGAAAAACCCTAGCTAAAAGATTCAAAATTTAACCATCAACATATAATTTATCAAGTTTAAAACATAGCCATCAATCTCAGTCCTTCTTGACACATCGTGTGGCTTCTCAAAATTCAATAAAAATAGTCAACTAAGCTTTGAAAATACCCAGCCATATCTTTCCTTGGAAACTAACCAGGATCAAGCACATCATCAATATTTGGCAATCGGGGACCCACCTTTCATTTGTCTTTCCCTAAGCAAGATTAGACAGCTGTCGTGATCGCACGATCAATATATTTTGAGCATCTTTATTTAGCAGCATCACACCCGTCATGAGATTAGCCTTGACCTATAATGCCTTTATCTTGACCATGACAATTCTCTTAATCATACTTAATTTGGAAAACACATGACTGGAGGCTTTCTAAGGGTCTTAGAACACTTATCTTAATTGGGGTTTACTCTGGAGATTGGACAACACTGGCAATCTCGTAGTCTTTGAATCTTTCTTTAACTCATGGTTTCACTTGGAGGTCACACGACCACCATCCAATCTTGACTTGCATCAATGGTCACCGCTCAATCTCCAAGCTTTTAACTTAACTTAGCCTCGATCTGGTGATCAGGCGACAAAGGGAAATTTTTGACCAGCCTTTAACTATGATCAGATTCAGAGATCACACAACAAAAGGCATTCTCACAATTGCCAGATACTTGGCTTAACCCTGAGTTTCATTGCGAGAACTAGCACTAGTCATTGATCTATTATATCATCGATGGTCCTTGTTGAATCACCAAATTCTTCTTGACTTAGCCATGAAATTGTGAGAACTAGCGACGACACATTTCTTAACTACTTGCTAGATTGCTAAATGTCTAGCTACTAACCACTAGGACTTGGAGATTAGGAGATAACTGTATTCACCAAGTCACTGAATAAAATGACTAACTGCTTGGGGCTTAGAGACTTGGAGAATAAAGGAAAAGACAAGCACAGCATAAAATGGTCTTAAGTGGTCTGGAAAAGGTAATGAAGAAATAGACTTGGGTAGGGTTTTTGTGGATTTAGACAAATTTTGAAACCTTTTGCATGGATAAACCCTATTTCTCATATCTTGACATTGGAAATTGGAAATTTCACAAGATTTTGCATGAATGAAGACCATTTTCAAAGATTTTTGCATTAACTCAAGAGCTAACAGTGGCTCTGTCTGGGGATGATGGGTAACTTGTGCCCATGCAATAACTTATAATTTTTGGAGGAAGAAGACTACCCACTGGACAAAACTTATAGGGAAACTTCACAACTATCGGACCAAAATAGGAAAATGGAAGGGAAACACATAAAAGAAAGGGAGAAACTAACCTAATGTTCATGGGTAAAGCGAGTACCTTATGAGAAGTACAACTTTAGAAATTGTCCATGAACTCAAAATTCCAAAATATTTACAACCAAATCCTTCAAGATATAGGAATCAGATCCCCACTTTGCACCAATGAGATATGGTCCTAGCTAGATTGGGTCAAACTTACCATATTTATCTTTGTCTTTTAACTTGGCATTCCACATTAGGACCAGATCATTGATGCAATAAAATAATAATAATAATAATATAGTAAGATAATAGAAAGGAGACCCTTTTTAGACTCAAGGTCAGCTTGGGTGGGTTCCACCTGGGATGCCACCCAAGGAACCCTTTAAAAAAAAATAAAATAAAATAAAATAATAATAAACATAAATAAAATAAAATATCTTGGTTAAAACCCTCTGGTAGAAAAAATAAATAAATAAATAAAAATTTTATATATATATAATATACATATATATATATATATATATATATATATATATATATATATATATATATAATATATATATATCTATCTATCTATATATATATGTATATATATATAATATATATATATATATATATATATATATATATATATATATATGTATACATATATATATATATATATAAATATATACATACATATCTATCTATACATACATATCTATCTATATATATATAGATATAATATATATATATATATATATATATATATATAATATATATATATGTATATATATATATATATATGTATATATATATATATATATGTATATATATATATATATATATATCTATATATATATATATGTAATACATATATATATATATATACATATATATATATATATATATATATATATATATATATATATATATATATATATATATATATATATATATTATATATATATATATATGTATATATATATATATATATATATATATATATATATATATATATAGACACACACACACACACACACATACATACTAAGATAGATTGAATAAAAAAAGGAAAGAGACTTTATAATAAAAGTTCAGTAGAACTTTTATAAGAAAAAGTTAAAAAATAATAATAATAATAAATATAATTTAAAAAAAAAAAATGATTGTAGGTGGGGGGTGCGCGGTCCCCACACCCCCCTCCCTTCTCGGCACATGGGTGCTGGTGGGCCCTGTTCACAGGAACCGCCTGTCATAGCAAGATGACCCTTGCCGAATGTAGGGTATTGTCTTGCTAAGGCAAGACGACCCCTACACGCAAGGGTACCATGTAGTCAGCATGGGCCCCGCGTGGTAGTCCCCTCAGGGACTTAAATGGTCGAGGCCCTAAGTAATGTGAACATCTTTTTTTTGTTATGTTAAATTTTTATATTGTTAATTAACTATTAATTATATTAATTAATAAACATTATTAATTAATATAATTAATAATTAATATTTAAATTTTATTTTACTTATTAATTATATTAATTAATAATTATTATTAATTAGTATAATTATTAATTATACTTATTTAATCTGATTTATTTATTAATAATTATACTAATTAATAATTTTTTTTTTTGATCGGTAATAGTGGTAAGATTTATTCATAGATCGGGAGAGCACCTAGCCTGAACCGGGGATGGTTACAAAAAGGGAAACCATCTTCCCCAATAGAAAAACAATACAAAGAGCCGAGAGCACCAGAAAGGATAGTAAAAAACTGGGAGAAGAGAAGAAACATAAAGCTATCTCCTAACACCCCTTTTGGTGTGGGAAAGAAGAATTATTTCAAAGAAATTCTTCATCATTTTTTTCCCCTTTCTCTTCTTCACCACTTCCCAGCCCTCTTCAAACCGTGAAGCCTCTTGTCACCAATCTTCAGGAAATCCTTTGAATCTTGAAAAGCATTAGCCAAACCATCCACCCTGGGCTGTCCAAGAATTATCCTCTATAGCTGCCATCTTCTCCATCTCTCGAGAGCCCATAGATTTTAGCTTCTCTCGGCCATCCGGAGGGCCAACACCACTTTGTAAAATTGGGTCCCCCACTTGAATCGAGCCATTATAGAGGGGAGACTATGTAGCCAGTTTCAGAGCCTCAAAGACACCTTACTCACCATCATTGTGCACATCATGTGCATAACTTTTCAGACTTTCAACCTTCTTCTCCACTGTGTAAAGAAAAGAAGAGACATCCCTCCACCAAGAAGCCTCCTTAACTAGCCTTGACTTAGCACATTGGGCAGCCAAGTGGCCCATTTTGAAACATTTCCTACACCGGAAGGGCACACCTTCATAATCTACAGACTGAACCAAACAACCTATGGAAGTTTTAATCAAAATTTCTTGAGGAAGATCCCCAAAAATGTCCATCTCAACAAGGATCCAAGCATAAGTAGAGTGCAAGAGATTAGAAGACCCCTCATCCACCATTAAGAAGTTGTCTAAAGAATTTCCTAAGGCCTCCAAATAGGAATCAAACCAGAAATGAAGAGGAAAATTTGGGAGATGAACCCAAATAGGAACCCTGTCAAAGGCTTTAGAGGTAGGACAAAAAGCCAGATGCCAAGGTTTTACATAAGTGGAAACTTGTCATCCCAGTCCCAAAATGAATCACATAAAATCATATTTGTATCCTACTCTTTTTCAAACACAACAGTAAAAAAGCCCCTTGCAGCAGGGTAGATTTGAACATAATCTTCCAACAGCGATTCTCAGTGCCTCTGATATCCATGTGTTAAGGGCTTTCAAGCTCGGCCAAAAACCTTTGAAATGCCCTATCAATCCAAGATTTGAGAAAACCACCGTGTTATGGAGGATTTCCGCTTCTATATCTTTTTCAAGAACCACAGAAAGAGGCTCTTCCATGGGCTTGATCATTGCCTTCAAGACCCGTTCGCCATTTTGGCCATTACCAGCTGGAGCCTTCCACTTCCCTGTTAAATCATTCTTAGATGAGAGGCCAATAAAACCCTTCTGTGCCTCCAGAGCACCTCCACGGGCTTTTCCAAACTTCCTAAAACCCCCCAACCACTCCATCTCAAACCCATAAGTAGCATCTGAGGTGCCCCCAACCTCCAAATTTTCTCCAACATCCTATCGCCTCTCCCCACGCACCTATTCAAACTGATGTAAAGGGGACTTCAAAGTCTCTTGAATAGACCGCTCGAAGTTAGCAGGGAAACCCCCAAACCATGCATCCTTCGCACTACATTGGAGCCCAATCACGCCACTACCCACCTTTGCACCAAGTCGATGCTTGGACGCAGATGTCGGCCCAAGCACCAGCCGCTCATTCATGCACCAGCTCTACTTCTCTGCAAATTGCTGCTTATCTTCTTCGACATGCTTAGACAAAAGCCCTAGCTCACCCGTCACTCCAGGCCCTTCCAACGGCTCCATCTTAATTAATAATAATTATTAATTAATATAATTATTAATTAATACTTGTTTTGTTTTAACAATTACTTTAATTAATAATTATTATAAATTAATGTAATTATTGATTTATACTTGGTAATAATTTCCTTTGTTTAATAAAATCTATTAATTGGGTATTAGTTTAATTTATATAGTTGTTAGTTAAATTGTTTTTTCAAATTGACTCAAACTAATTCTAAATTACAAGAGGAATATTGTTAGCACTAAATTTGTTGTTAAGTAGATTTTATTTAGATTTTTTTTTTTAACATGATGTTAATAAATTTGTTAAATTCATTTTGATATATGAATTTAGTGAATTATTGTTATTATAATGTTGACATTTGGTTGAAATAAATGTTATCAGTATAACTAAGATCCAGTTATAATTTGATCATTATTTTGGAACTCTTTATTAACTATAGTTCAATTTAATTGATGACCTATGTTTAAATCAGATGGTAGGTCTAAAGCTTAAAGAAAAGATAATTTAAACCCATTACCCTTTCTAATGTTCTTGTGTTTAGTAAACACTTAATCAAATGGATTAAGATCCAGATTGGACTAGTTAGCCTCATAGTCATTGAGATTTTGAACTTGATTAGGTGAGCTAGATTGTTAACCCTTCGTCATGTATTCCTTCAATCGATAGTTAGCCTTCCTGCCCCTAGCTTTAACCATTCAAACTATAGACAACCGTTAACCCTAAACTTAAAATTTTAACCTTTCAAAAAAAAGTTGGTGTGTTTTTGTGTGTAAAATTATGGGCATGACACTTGGTATCAGAGCCAAGTTTCAACATTGGAACCTAAACCCATTACATTTATTATCTAACTTTACCCTTTTGAAATTGTACGATGCCTCCCCTTACGCATCAAGCAGTTCGCAATTCAGAGCTAGGACTAGAAAGTTATGCCTTCTCCAAGTAGACCCAATTTTATACATAGATTTTTGATAAATTTTAATATTTTTATTAGTTTATTTTAATAAATAGTATGATGGCCCTTCATTACATTATCAAGGGGATTCTTGTGACCCTTGGGATCCATCAAATTATTATAATTCCAATTCCGTATAGGATTGATCACTTTTTGGGTTAATTTGATTCCATAATTCAGCTTAATTGTTTCTCTATAGGAGATAGACTAGGAACATGAAAATATCTTAATAACTCAAGATAATGGGTCAATGTAAATTGAAAACATATTTTCCCATAAGAGTTAATGAGCATACCTAGATAAACAACTTAAGAGGGTTATGGATGGATTATGTTCATTATTGATGGATACATGAATTACAATTATTTTGACCACATTATTAAGTAAGATTAAGATGTGATTATACACTCAACACATATCAAGGAAAGCATTAGTTGTGGTAGGATTCACATAATGCTTTAACGAAGAATAAATCAAAGGTTATACAAATGCTCAGCATTGGAATCCACCTACCCTTATCTTGTTCATAAATTAAAACCCTGTTATTTTGATGGGAATGTTGATATGGTAGTGCAAGCAACTTAAACTACTTGTGAGGAAACATCTAGGAACTTCTTATTTGAGAGTCTAGGTTGCGTAAATTTTCTTATGTTCTTTTCAACTTAAATGAGAAATACTTTATCAAGCACATGTTAATAACAAAAGAGTACCCTAGGAGTAAAAATGTAAAGAGTAACTTGGCCAAAAATAGAGCAACACATGACGACCCCACCTTGGAAATATGAAAGCGAAGACTAATATAGATAAATAATGAAAGATTCAACTACCTAGAAATTACTTCAGTTTTCTTGAATAAAACTTTAGGGGAGTTCTTAAGAATTTAGTATCAAATTACCAATCAATCTAATTGCGTAATGACTATAATACAATAGTAATAATGAAGACAATACATGTGTCAATAGAGTTACTTGGTAATTGAATGTGGAGACCCTTATTGGGATTCACTTCCAAGATGATACAAGGGCCAAGGTAGAAAGGTAATCTAAAATTCTTTTGTGTCCTAATATATTGTAAGGCAATTACAAATTTATGAGGTAGATGACAGCTATGAATCAATGACCTCCTTGTTAGTGTTTTGTAAAAATTTATATGAATTGTAATAAAACTTTGGACAACCAATGACAATTTTTAGGAAACTAAAATGAAGCCGACGGAGATAATATACATTTAATCTAGCGTAAATAACTTGACTATTCTATGAGGTTGTAATTAATAGTGCATAAGTAAATTGGAACCTTGTTAATGCATTTATAAATAGAATAATATAATTTAGGGATTGTACTTTTGGGTAGTCCCTTGTGCATTGCAGAGTTAGCTCAAAAGTAAATCACCTACCATAAAGTAGAATTTTCTTTTGAGACATGCTATATGGATGATGAATGAGAATATAAAACCTTTGGATGAACGCACCTAATTGAGCCCAATAAGATGGAGAGCTTGACCTAAACAAACATAAGACATGATTGTGAGAGTGATTCATTAAATCCTTATAGATAGTCATTAAACTATTAAAGTATAAAATACTATATGTCTTTACACCGTGTACAAACTGGTAGGCAACTCTCCTTGTGATTCAATGTAATATGCTTGGGAATATTGTGTAGAGTGGATATTAAGTGGTAATATTGAGAGTAGTATGAAAAATTAATGAAACATATGTATAGTAATATAAATTAACTAGCAGTATGCCTTTTGTGATGAGTGAAGTTATATATGAAGTACCCTGAGGGAGTGACTAGTTCAATAAGCTAGGAAACATAGTGGTGGACATCAAGTGCCAACTCACCAAATAGAACCCCTTGAGAAGTTTCTTGAGGGTTGTGATGCTAAAAATATTCCTATAAATTAATTATATTAGTTGAGGTACTCATGGAGTTGTTGTGCTGGTAACCGTATCTTTGGTCATTCCTATATTCCTAAAATTTATAGACTTATAGTTGTTTTAATAGAGTTTTTTTATGCCCTTTTGGCCTAAGTGAGTGGGCCATTTAAATGTTGTGTAAGTACGATGATGTATTTCATGTTGTTGAGAGTGAGGCATAAGTGGACCACATTTGTAGTGGGAACTTCTCTCTCTCGGAGAGGAGGATGTTGTGATGTGAATACCATGATTATATGATTTGACGTAGTGAAAGAACTTATAGAGTAAGTAGGACTATTATAAGTAAATATGCAGTTGTATCTTGAGTTTTGTGTGTCTACCTCTCTTCCCAAATAAATGTTTTCTTGGAAAACCCTTAATGCTTTATCCTTGTCAGGACATAATTGGTATATATTAAATATTGTCATAATAAATGTATGACCTGATTTCCCCATCTTCCTCTTAGTGACCTCAAAATGTCACATAGTTCATGTAATGATTGTGGTAGAATATGGATTGCTAAATTTATTTTTCTTTTATTTTACTTTGTTTCACAAGTTGATTTTTTGTGATTGCCAACAATGTAAAAGTAATTAATTTATGTGTTGGGCTGCTTAGCCAAACTTTATTTTAATGTCCTTATTTTCCTCAAGGACTTGTCTTTACGTATTTTGTGATAAAGTTTTACCAATGTGGCCACTTTTTGAATGTCACTTGATGAAATGTTCTTTTCAATTTTAAAATTTTGGATTATATGATTATTTGATGAGGTTCTTATGGTTGCAATTGTTGGCAAGTACTTTCATGGTAGGTTGTATGAGGGAGAAGATTTATTGGGAAAATCCATCATATTTTATTAATATAAATAGGGAGAAACTATAAAGAAGTATCCCATCACACTATGTTCACCCTTGTCATTAGCGCTATCTATGACCATGCTGGTAGCCTTAGTAAGAGTATTCTATGGATTGTGATATGTATAGTCCTTGTAAGATTACTTTATGATCTAATTTCATAGATATTATGTTAATATCACCAAATATAATATAAAGTTGGTACAAACTAAGGATTTGTAGAGTGACAAATGATACCTTTAACATATTATTGGATCTATACTCTAGATATTGAAATTCATAGGGACCAACATCTAGAGTGATGTTAGCATACATTTGGGATATGTTGTAAGGAAGATGTCCCTTGTTTTAGAGCATTTCCTTGTGACCTCAGATCCAACATTGGTGTGTTGAATGGAATTACCTTATGTGATCTTGTTGCTAGAAGAAGATATGGTAACTATGTAAAATAATATTAGATTGTGATGTTTGAGTAAGTAGTTCAATCGTACAATGTTTATACTTTTAAATAGTAGAATTGATTAAAATAAGGTAAAACATATCCTTAACATGAATCAACATTAGAATTCCTCATTGCATGAGATCAGTGATTCAAAAATTATCCAATGGA
The DNA here is from genome assembly GCA_027943335.1 of Chamaecyparis obtusa. NCBI lineage: Eukaryota > Viridiplantae > Streptophyta > Pinopsida > Cupressales > Cupressaceae > Chamaecyparis > Chamaecyparis obtusa. The sequence goes on from BSBK01006706.1 coordinate 377,311, forward strand.
CTAAGCTAGATGTCAACCCTAGAACTTTAACCCTAAGTAGCGTAACTTCTAGGAGGAAGTTCATGCCTAGGGGGGGAGGATGTGAGGCCTCACCCTAGACCCATCATAGCTTTTCCATTATCGTTATGGAAGACCTAGTAATTGGCTTAATGTTTTGATTAGCTTAGTAGATTTTACTCTTTTAGACAAAGATTTGATTACAGTAGATGAGAATACATTACATTTTATGATGATTTCTATACTCACAATGTTGACTTTATGATATATTATGACTGACATTATGATGATTGATTTAGATGAAATACTGAGATGTGCAATTAGGGAATTTATGTCGATATGAATTGTTAGGAAAATGATAATCAAGAAATGAATTAGGTTGAGATGTGTATTTCATTTTGGGTTAAATGTTAGGTGATGAATTATTGATGACTATTTTATGATATAAATATGAATTCTAATTTATGGTTATTTTGATTTATGAATGTTGGGATGAAGTGATGGATTTTATATGCTTACATAAGTAACTAGGAAATGGAGATTTGATTTGATTATGATATGATGAGATTTCTATTGTGAATTGAAAGTTAATTACTTAGGTGAAGTTTATGAGTGTCATGATGACATTTAAATTGCAATTGAATTATATATGCAATGATTATGCTACAAGATTAATTTAGTGATGAATTGAATATTTCATGATGAGTTGTATGTATGTTATAGATGAATGATTATGCCATGTGAATTATGGTATTTCAAATGACTTATCTTGATCATTAATGTTATGAATTTGCATGTATTCATTTCCTTGGACTATTGATGTTGGACTTTAGTGTGCAGGGATTTAGACCATGGTAAATTCGGGGAACCAAAGCATAAACTTATGTGTAAATCAGTTTGAGCCAAGGTTGCTTCTAGTGAGATGAAAAAACCTCATTGTATAGTATTTAATTTGTGAAAGTAATGTGCTTGAATGTATTTAATTTTTATATAATTGTAAATGTAATTTATGTTGAGAATGCCCAAGTGGATATGCCACATGGCTTGTGATGTGTCATTTTTATTTGTGTCACTTGACACTTGTGTATGTACATGTGGCCATGACATGTCCACTTGGGGATTCGATGCCCATCAACCTAGGATAGTACCATGAGGATCCCCATAAGAAATCCCTTGGATAGGGAGCTTGAGGTAGTGTCTTATCAATGAATCTTGGATTTGAACTTAGCATGAGTTTTTGTGGGGCTTAAAAGGTGCCCAGGGGTGTGTTTAGGCTATTTTTAGTATGCCCACTTGATATACCTATGGGTAAGGGAAATTTTTAACAATAGGACAATCTGTAGTTGACCAAAAGACCCGTCCAAAAGTAGGATTTTCAAAATGGCCAAAAATCCACTTTTGAAGCAAGGTCTTGGTTAGAGCTCCATCCAATTAAGATGCAAATCTTTGTTCCACCTTTTTGGCCAATCTTTTTAGGAGTCCATATTTGGAAATCATGTAAGAAACTTGGGAAGACCATCCAATGAGAATGAGATCCTATCCCTATGAGATTGCGTGGAGGCCTTTTTAGAGGGGACTCTTCTTTTGGAAGAGGTTGACACCCACTCTCTAGATTTGGAAACTTTGCTAATTTGGAGAAAGAAGACTTAGGAAAAGAGGAGGCTCTTCATCAACTTTCTTTCATAAGCTTGGATCTAGGTTGGTGGCATTCCTCATTTACTTGTTGATGATTCCATGTTGAAAGAGTTCTCATGAATATTTTCATTCTTATATGCATGAAACTAGTTGTTGTATTCTTGATGTGTTTATGATTTGAGAATCTTGTTATTGTGTGTTAGTAGTTGTATATGTGAAATCTCAAGCTTGTTGTAGTGCATGTTTTCTTTGTAATGAAAATGTGAAGTTTTGAGCTCTTGAAGATTTCTTGTTTGTGTTGTTGTTGAGGGAGTTCTCAAGGCCATACTCACCCTTGGGAGGGAAGAGTACCCTTGGGGGTGAAGGGATCAATTGGGACAGCCATGGGTGTAGAGCCTCTTCTTGGTATGGAGAAGAAAGAAATATGGCTGTATGGGCTCCATGTAGCCATTTATTTTTATATTTTGGAAGTCATAAGGGGTTGTATGGCTTGAAGCCTTGGGGGTCATAAGGAGTTTTGTTGGGTTTGTGATATTATTGTAAGATGTATGATGAGAAAGCCAAGTGTAGGCTTGTCTCTTATTATGAAATGAACTTTCTCCCCTTGAGATTTGGTTCCACCTTCACCCCAAATTTTGAGTCATTATGAGACTCTATGTTCAAAGCCTTGGTTGGGAATTTTTCATGTTCTTGTTGTATCATTGTTGATTTTGGTTTTCTTGATTGTGCAACCTTGTCTATGTGATGGTTCCCAAAGCTTGGGGGTGGCTTCATAGAAGCCTAGGTTGGGAGATGAGCACTCCATGACCTATATTTGTTTTATTGCAGGATTGAAAGTCTTTGAAGACTTCATGTTTGAAGTTGTAATCTTAAAGAAAGTTGAGGATGTTTTCAAAGAGTTGATATGGATTCTACTTGTTCTATGTTTGTTGTTATTGTGAGGGAATCTTAAGGATCCCTTGAGCTCAATGTATTTTTTTTTTGTAATGGAGTTATCACTCCAAAACTTGTGTTGTATCAAAGTGATGTTGCATCAAAGTTTTTGAAGGAATGTATAGTTGTATTTTCCTTTTGAAAGATTCATGTTCTTATGAAGATGTTGCATAATGTTCAAAGGAAGATTTTAGTGTATTCATGTTATTTGCAATAGAGAATGGGCAATGCATTATTTCATTTGAAGAATAATGTTCAAATTGGATTAGTTTATGTGAGAAGTTGTGTATTTACTCAATGATTATTATATGGCATTCATGTTGAAAAAAAAAACTATTATGGAGGAGTATTATTGTAATCCCTCATAGTTCATTTTATAGATTTCATTTGAATAAAATGATGGTGATATGAAATGAATTATTCAAAACATATTTTCTCTCTCTGTCAAAGCTATTGTTTTGATATTTCTATGGTAGTAGTTTTTTTGTTGAAAATAATACACTCAAGAAAAATAAATGTATAAATGTTAGACAAATTTCCTTTGATGTTTTAATAAAATAATCCCTCTTGTTAGTTCAATAATAGTAGTCTTGAAAAAAAAAAAAAAGAAGAGAGAAGAAAGATGACAAAACAAGTGAACAAACACAAAAAAAGGAGAAATTGAGACCTGCAGGTCTCTGGAAAATGTATGGGAAAAATTCCCATACATTTTCCAATCACACAGTCAGTAAAATATTATAACCCCTCACCCACTTGGCACAAAAAATAATAATAATATAGTAAGCTAATAGAAAGGAGACCCTTTTTAGACTCAAGGTCAGCTTGGGTGGGTCCCACCTGGGATGCCACCCAAGGAGCCCTTTTAAAATAATAATAATAATAATAAACATAAATAAAATAAAATGTCTTAGGTTAAAACCCTCTGGTAGAAAAAAAATTAAAAAAAATAAAAAAATATATATATGCTAAGAAGGATTGAAAAAAAAAAGGAAAGAGACTTTATAATAAAAATTCCACGTAGAACTTTTATAAGAAAAAGTTAAAAAAAATATATAATTAAAAAAAATGATCGGTGGGGCCGCGGTCCCCACACCCCCTCCCTTCTCGGCACATGGGTGCTGACAGGCCCTGCTCGCAGGAACTACCTACTGTAGCAGGATGGCCCTTGCCGAGTGCAGGGTACCATCCTGCTAAGGCAAGATGACCCCCTACATGTGGGGGTACCGCGTAGTCAGCGCGGGCCCCGCGTGGTAGTCCCCTCGAGGACTTAAATGGGCCGAGGCCCTATGTAATGCGAACATCTTTTTTTTGTTATGTTAAATTTTTATATTGTTAATTAATTATTAATTATATTAATTAATAAAAATTATTAATTAATATAATTAATAATTAATATTTAAATTTTATTTTACTTATGAATTATTAATTATATTAATTAATAATTATTATTAATTAGTATAATTATTAATTAATACTTATTTAATCTAATTTATTAATTAATAATTATTATAAATTAATGTAATTATTGATTTATACTTGGTAATAATTTCCTTTGTTTAATTAAATCTATTAATTAGGTATTAGTTTAATTTATATAGTTGTTAGTTAAATTGTTTTTTTAAATTGACTCAAACTAATTCTAAATTACAAGAGGAATATTGTTAGCACTAAATTTGTTGTTAAGTAGATTTTATTTAGATTATTTTTTTACCATGATGTTAATAAATTTGTTAAATTTGTTTTGATATATGAATTTAGTGAATTATTGTTATTATAATGTTGACATTTGGTTGAAATAAATGTTATCAGTATAACTAAGATCTAGTTATAATTTGATCATTATTTTGGAACTCTTTATTAACTATAGTTCAATTTAATTGATGACCTATGTTTAAATCAGATGGTAGGTCTAAAGCTTAAAGAAAAGATAATCTAAACCCATTACCCTTTCCAATGTTCTTGTGTTTAGTAAACGCTTAATCAAATGGATTAAGATCTAGATTGGACTAGTTAGCCTCATAGTCATTGAGATTTTCAACATGATTAGGTGAGCTGGATCGTTAACCCTTCATCGTGTATTCCTTCAATTGGCAGTTAGCCTTCCTGCTCGCAGCTTTAACCATTCAAACTATAGACAACCGTTAACCCTAAACTTAAACTTTTAATCTTTCAAAAAAAAGTTGGTGTGTTTTTGTGCATAAAATTATGGGCATGACACTCAGGATATCCAAACCTGGTCAAAATGTTCTGCATCATGAAATCAATTACCACCTCGCTAGTAGCCATCTTAGTGGGAACTGCTTCCACCCACTTAGTGAAATAATCTGTGGCCACTAGGATCCATGAATGACCCCTACTTGACTTGTTTGGGATTTCACCAATAAAATCCATACCCCATTTCTGAAAAGGGGCCATAACTGACATAGGGTTTAAGGAAAAATTGCCACTAATTTTAACTTCCTTAGAAATCTCTGGCAGACATCACATTTTTTAACAAATAAATGTGCATCTCTAAAAATTGTGGGCCACCAAAAACTAGACCTTAATATCTTATGTGTAGTTGTCTTAGCCATGTAATGGCCACCACACACTCATTCATGCATTACTTGCAACAATTCTTCATCCTTATGATGATCCACACATTTAAGTAAAACAACCTCATTGCTCCTCCACCATAATTCACATTTGAAAATTACATACCTTACAACATGTGGCTTGATAGTCCTCTTTTTGTTATCATCCATCTTAGGAGGAAGAACCATATTTTGCAGGTATCCAATTATATTGCTGTACCAATCACAATAATCTAAATCACATATATATGGCCTCTGTTCTTCTTCAAGAACATTGATATGATTAGCATCTATATTTCTTTGGGCCATGAGTTTAGCTAATCCTAGTCCTTTGACTAGTTTTGTGATTTGGATATCAATATTGAATTCTTGGATCATGTTGATCCATCTACACCTTCTTCTTGAAACTTCTTGCTGCACTAAGATGTCCTTCACAATAGCACTAGGCACATATGCAACTATAATTTCTCCAACTAAGTAGCATCTAAAAGTTTTAATAGCTTTGACTAGTGCATAAGCCTATTTTTCATTTATATCATATTTTAACTCTATTTCTTGCAAGGATTTACTGAGAAAGGATATGGGTTGTTCAAAACCTTCTAAGTTCTTTTGCAATAATACTGCAGCAATACTATGAAAAGAAGAAAATGAAAAGATTTGGAGAGGCTTACTATAATCCAATGTCCTCAACACAGGTGCATCCTTAATTGCTTTCTTAATTTCATAGAAATCCCTCCTAGCTTCTTCATTCCATTCTACCTTTGCACCCTTCTTCAACATTTTGGAAATAGGGACACTAATCTCATCAAAATTTGTGATGAATCTTCTAACAAATTTTATGTATGTAAAGAAAGATTGAATTCCCTTGACACTTCTTGTTACAAGTAGTGGTTGTTGTTGCACCAAAATATCAACCTGTTAATGCCTGATACAACCACTAGACTTATAGAAGATATAGGAGATGGTTAAGCCATGTCATGAATCCCGAGGGGAGAACTGACCATTTTTCCAACAATCTCCCCCTCAGAGTTACCCGATGGGATTCAAACCTTTGACCAAGCTATGATACCACTTGTTACAAGTAGTGGTTGCCATTGCACCAAAAGATCGACCTATTAATGCACGATACAACCACTAGACTTATAAAAGACATAAGAGGTGGTTAAACCATGTCACAAATCCTGAGGGGAGTGCTGACCATTTTTCCAACAGTTCTTGGCAATGGTACTTTATCAATTTCAATTATCCTTTTAGATTCAATTCCAACTCCATCCTTAGACACAATATGACCCAAAAGCTTACCTTCTGTTACCCCGAAAGCACATTTCTTGGGGTTAAGAGATACTCCATATTCTAGAGATCTTACAAATATTTTTTCAAGATGGCCACAATGTTGATCCTTTTATGTTGAGTATGTTGTGAGGTCATCCTAGTACAACACAAGAAATTTATTTATGAAATCTGCAAATGCTACATCCATGGCTCTTTTAAAAGTGTCCCCAACATTTGTTAGACCAAAAGGCATTCTAACATACACATATGTACCCCATGGAGTAGTAAATGAAGTCTTGAACTATTTAGTATCCTTGACAACAACTTGGTTATACCCTGAAAACCCATCCATCATAGACATCAGCTCTAATCTAGTACCTCTTTGTAGTGTGGCTTCCATGTTTGGTAGCCCATAGTTATCTTTTAATGAGTTCATATTCAGATTCTTGAAGTCAACAAAAAGCCTAATATCTCCATTTTTCCTCCTTACTGGGACCAAGTTGGAGCCCCAGGTTGAATGTCTGATAGGTTGAATAATTCCTACATCACTCATTCTCTGTAGTTCTTCTTGCATTTTTGGTTCCAAGGTTGGGTTCACAGGTCTCAACTTTTGTCTGAAGGGCTTTGTTCCTTCTTTCAAAGGAATCGCATGTTGAAACAAGTCCTCCCTATAGGCCTTTAAGTCATCATAAGACCATGAAAAGACATGCATATATTTCCCAAGAAGATCAATCAAGGACCTTCTTATTTTAGGAGATAACTTTTCCCCAATGTATATATTTTTTGGAGCTCCAATTGTCCCTAAATTTATTTCTTATGAATTCTCTAGCTTATTCATAGTCTTTTCTGGAAAAGGCCTGTCATTATTATCAAATGCTCTTTCAAGCACAACCAGACCCTTTGGGAATCTATTTGACTTTAATTACAGCACTTCCTTGCCTAAAATGGTATCCTTGTCACCTGATGTTTCCACATACCCACTGAAATTCATTTCTCTATCTTCAAAATTATCTCCATAATGTAAAAACTTTAAGATGTCCAAATCATCTTCAAAAACTTGCCAATTTTCAATGTTTTCTAGTATGGAAGGCCTAGAATGTACTTAGATTTTGGATATTCCAGAAAATGTAATATCCTTTGGTCTCAAAGCAATGTTTTCCAGTATGTCAGCCATTTTTTTTGACTTTTGTCCATCCATTTAATACCAAAAGCATCGAAACCTTCTATCTCATCCCAAACAACATTTTTGTATCATTTCAATATGTCATCCTTTGATGCATATTTGGATCTTACTTGAGATATCACAAGTTCTGAATCTCCAATTACTCTAAGGTTCTTAATTTTATGTTTTGAGACCAACCTTAGTCCTATTAATAAAGCCTCATACTTAGCAGTGTTGTTTGTACAAGGAAATTTTTATTTATTTTTAAGCAAGCTTTGCTTAGGGGGCAACACCCATTATATTACCAAATAAAAAGAGATTACAACTATTTTCAGAGATGCCACTCTAATACTAAATTGAAACCAAACACCTAATCTCAATGGAAGAGGTATCCAATATCCTCTCCCGTCGATAACAGTCTAGCTACAACATCCTCCGTAAAAAGCTTGTCATTGGCTTGACAAAATGCCACAAACTTTCCCATGTCATATTCTTTAGCAACACAGTTTTTGAAAACCAGCCAAGCCTTTTTCATTATCTTTTTCTTATCCTTGTCTTCAGGGAGAATAGGGCCTTGAGCAACCCTCCCGAGAGGTTGGAGTCCATCACGTCTAAGACCACTGACACTTGAAAGTAGTGTTCATCTGCAAGCATCCTTCTAACCATACCATTGACAGGCACTGGATGACCTATTACTTGTATAATAGGTAGGAAGATATCATGTAATATCTTCCTATCATGAATATGACCTAGACTAGTAATCAGCCCCTAACAGGGCTATCATTATCGCTATCTCCCTATTGTTGGCCTTGCTAAAAATGCACTGGATCTACACTTTCGGCGCTTCCCTCAACTCCACTTCTTGAAGACATCTAAAAATAATACCCATCATATGAGTCATTATCTTATCTCAACTTTGATTCTTGATGCTACCTACAAACCAAATCCTTGAATGTCTCTTCCAAAGCGTAGGTATGTTCTATCCGATTTAGAGAATTTATAAATTATGTTTGAAATCCCTATCTGAAAAAAGCTGCTAAGAAGGTTCATGAGTCTCCCAAGACCGCAATTACAGAGATTTGAAGGACTCTGCAATAGTCATGTGTGAGTACAGAGAGAGCCCTTCCTTTCTGCCCACGCTAACAAAGACATCTATCCTACTCTCATCTTGTCAAGAGGATTTCAATCCATTCTTATTAATTTTTGCAACTCCTCTAGAATAGATTTAGCCTTATCAAATTCCAAATCCGAACCACTATTAATGCCCATGTTGGCCAATTTGTCCACCACTTGGTTCCCCTTTTTGTACACATGTTGTACTCTAAAGTTTTCCAATCTTCGTAAGTGTTCTTTCAGCCTAGGAAGCCAACAGGCCAACCTCCAGTTGATAAAAGAAGATTTTGAAATCACATTCGTGATAATCTGGGAATCACCTTCAATGATGATTTTGTCACTTTCTTTGGGAGAACACCAAGCTAGTCCAACTTCTAATGCTATAATTTCTACCACATTATTTGTGGTATGTCAAACTTTCCTCATGATGCCTATCAAAAATTATCCCTTATCATTTCTAATGACTGCTCCTATACCATTGACTCCTGGGTTTCCTCTACTGGCTCCATCAAGGTTGAGCTTAACCCAACCTTCTCGAGGAGCCTACCATCGAATAGTTTTCCTGTCCACTTTTTTGTCTTTCAGCCTATGATCTTCTCTATGCCTTATGTTCCAATTCTTCTCCATCTCCAAATCCCATTTAGTCATAAATTTATAATTGAGCCCCAATATTCTACTGTTTACCACTTCTTCTATAGCATTTTGAATCTTTAATTTGAGGAAACTGATATCCAATGTTTTTTCTTTGAATATCCTCTGGTTTCTCTCTTTCCAAATGTGCCAAACTAGCATGGAAGGACATACTAACCAAAAAAGACCCTATTTAGATTGGATTCTATTTTGGGGCCATGATGAAAGGAAATATTTTAGCGTACCATTTCTTACACCTTGCCATTGTATGCGATCCAACAACCAATCCCAACATTCTCTTGCGATCGGACACCACAATAGGAGATAATCCACTATTTCTTCCTCTTGTCTGCACATGATGCACCAGTTCGGGCCAGAAATTCCAATAGATTTCAATCTACTTCATGTCAAAATCCTACCATGCAATTCCACCTAGAGGAAAGCACCAGCCTTAGGTAGAGGCTATTTGCCCCAACACAATTTAGTCAACCAGTAATTATTGCTCTGCCTACGCCTAAGAAGTTCATAGCCCAACTTTACTTTGTATGCACCTGATTTTGACACACTCCAGATTAAATAGTCCTCTTCATTGGAACACATGACTAATTTTTTAGTAAGCAACTCCTTCATACGAATTCTATTGGCTAACTCCGATTCACCCACTATCCTCCAGCTAGCCCTAGGAGAAGAAGGGGAATTAAAGATCATATAATCAGCCACCTTTCTGCCTAATGAGGATTCCATTCTATTCACCCACTCTTCATCCAAGAAGAAACTATCCAGTGGTTTATCCCCTAGCCATGAGTCTCTCCAAAACATCACTCTATTCCCATTGCCAATCTACCATGTGAGATGTTCAGTAATGACATTCCTGCTATTCCAAAAGTGCCTCCAAAAAAGTGAACCAGAGGGAGCATCCACCGCGGTCAAGATCCTATCCAGATCTCAAGCATCAAGATACTTGGCATTCATTATTTGTCACCAAGGTTTGTTTTGATTTTTATACATCTTCCAAGCCATTATAAAAGGAAATATTAAAGTAAATGAGTACTTAAATTTACTTCTAGTAGGAGCAATTAATAACACTCTTGCACCAACTTGCTCCTTAGAGCTAGCACCATCAAAATACATGGTCCATAGACCATCATGATTTGTCAAATTTTGTTTATCCTCAAACAATAGTAGAGGTTCATCTTTTCCTTCAACTCTCACACTTTGTACTTGAAAAGAATTTATTTCAGTGTCTAGGAAACAATTCATGTTTTCATTTTTTGTCTCTTCCTCAATCATATGGGAAGTTCTATTTTCCTTGGGTATTTGACATTTTCAAAGCAATTTTGAAGGTCACAAAAGATAGATCACATTGTATGCTACCTCCCATTGCTGCACTCCATTTTCTTGATAATAACATTCCATATTAAGGAGGTATATCCACAACTAGAACACTCATGGTCAATTGTCTATCAGGACAAGCTACAAGTTTATAAGGGAAGGCCCTAATTGTACCAATGATAGGTACATCTCTAGAATCCATGGCCTAACACCTCCCATGAGGATTATCCACCTGAAGTCCCATTGATCTCATGACCTCAGCAGGTATAACTATATTTGATGCCCCATAATAAATCATACAATTTTTTAACATTTTTCCATTTATGACCATAGTTAAGAAAAAGGGATCAACAGCTCCCAAAGAAGTACTTACAACATTTGTGTCTAGATAAATCTGGGGATTTCTAAAACAATTTCTTCTATGTCTTTTCCCTTATTTTCAGATTTATCTCTTGTCCCCCTTGTCTCAGTATTTTCTATTTTTTGAACATTTGTTGAAAGAGAAACATTTATCCATGGAGAATTATTGGTAGAAGTCTTATGGAGAATTTTAGAAACTCCATCTCTAGAAAGTCTCAAACCTGAAACAAGGCTAATAATATTGAAGACATTCTTTCTTGGGATAACAATAAAAGAAAAAAAGATCCTAGTCCTAGAGATAATATAATATGGACTACTCCTCTGATGGGTTGGCTCAAAGGTAACTTTGATGGAGCTGCTAAGGGGAATCCTGGAAGGGCTGGGGTGGGAGGTTTAATAAGAGACTAGACTGGAAATAACCTGGGAGCTGTGGTTGCACCGTTGGGAATACAAACCAATCATGTTGTTGAAGCTAAGGTGGCATTACATGTTGTGATGCTGGAAAAAGAGATGGGTTGCATGAAGCTTTGGCTGGAGGGAGATTCTCTCAACATCATCAATTGTATAAAAGGAAAAAGTGAGACTTCCTGGACTATAGACCATATAATTGAAAAAATTAAAAACATTTTACAAACTTTTGAGGAAATTTTTATCACCCATGTTTACCAAGAAGGAAACAAACCTGCAGATATCTTAGCTAATGTGGGGGCCCATAGTGACGTCATTAAATATTGGAATAGGGAAGCGAATCTCAATGTCAAGATTTTAAGTCTTATCAATTATGATAAACTTAATCACAGGGAGGGCAACATAAATAAATGTAATGATGAAAAGGACAATTAAAATTATGAGGAAAAATTATTGCTAGGTAAGGTGTGAGAAAATTATTGCAAAGTTAATGACACATGGATTATGGGCGAAGTTAAACAAATCTATTTACAAGTGCCAGAAGAACATTGTTTTATCTTTGCTTGAAGCTTTGAGAAACAAGTTTCCTCATAGAATAGAGAAAATGGGAGGTGGCCTAAGAAGGGAGGAGCTCTTGGACTGTGAGAAATGGAGGCATGAGAACAAACTTTGGAAGAAACTAAAAAGAGGTGGTGTTACCTCGTACATGGAGAAGCTTCACGATTTTGACAAAAAGGTAACCAAAAAATTTGTTGAGGGATGGGGTAATGATAAGTTAATTTGTGGGGAAAATCCTTTCCGCTTACTCTGAGCTTGGTTTTTGAGATTACTGGTTTGTCCCTGGAAGGAATGAATTTCTATAGGGATAATAAATGTATCGGGTCTGAAGCTTTCAAACTTTTTCCTAAAACTATTGATGAAGAAGCTTTGCTGACTAAAGGGTCAGGGGATTATGTAGAAATTGTGAAGGTTAAGAAAATTTGGGTGAAAGTCCTTAGGGTGATGATAGAGTATTTCACTCTAGATGGTCGCTATTCTAAGATTTATAATCTACATTTTTTTCTGGTTAATCATCTTAGGCACAGTAAGATGGTTTCCTTCCCTTACTTCCTTTTAAGCTCTCTGAATAACAACATTACTGAGAACAAGAAAGCTAGCAACCTTGTGCTTCATGAGGGTTTAATCTTGCTGATTGCGGACTACGCCAGGGACATGATTTCAAAACCCATTCCTAAAAGGGTCATAGGAAAGAAAAATTGATAGAGAAGAAGAGATTAAGAAGGATACCCAGAAGAAGGACAAGAAGAAAAATAAGAGCCCCCATGCAAGCGTGGACAAACTTGAATATTCTCACCCTTTATCTCAGGAAAGGAAGGAGATTAATATTCTAGATGAAGATAATAGGAGGAGCCTGAGAATGAGGAGGGAGCCGTGGAGTCCAAGGGCATCACTTCTAAGGAAAGTGAGAAGGATTATGAAAGAGAGGAGGCTTAGATTGTTGGAGGTGACGAAGAAGAGGAGATTGAGAATGCTGGAGGGGAAGTAGAAGAGGAAGATAAGGACAATGAAGAAGAAGATGAAAAGAGGGAAGAGGAGGAAGAGAAAATGGAAGAGGAAAAATAAGAGGATAGCAAAGGGGAAGCTAGTAATAAGGAGGAATCGAAGGGTTAGGAAAGCCATGGAGGTGGGGAAAGTCATAATGAGGCAACTGCTAGTGTTGACTCAGATGATAGAGATCTAGAGGAGGTTAAAAGAAAGGATGATCATGGTATTAACCAAGAGTTGCAAGAAATGAAAAGCCACTTAAAGGCCATGGAGAATACTATGGAACCCCTTATTGCAAAGATGGAAAAGCTAGAGACAAAGTTTTTGATGAAGGTAAAAAATAACAAAGAGAATGAGGAAAAGATAGCATAAATCAAAGCTATGGTGGAAGACAAGTTGAAGGACCTGACAGAGAAAGCCAGCCACAATGAGCATATTATTAATGATGTTCTTAAGCACAAAAATGAGGGCCTTAAGGCCTTTGTGATGAACCTTAAGGCCCTACATAAATTAACTATCTCGAGAATAATATGCTGGAGAACACTACCATAACGCTGGAAACTAATGCTAGGAGATTTGGGCCGGGGTCTAGAACTAGAAGTGGCATCAGAAGGAAATTGCCTGATACCCCTAAGGAGCTAAAAAATCTTAAAGACTCCATTCAAAAGATGGAGGATCTATAGAAATAGATGGAGAAGGCTATGAAAAAGATAAAGTAGGTCTTGGTGGTTGGTTTTTGGATGGTCGTTGGTGTTTGTGCTAGTTTTTATCTTTTTGCAAGCTTCTTGTCATTTCTTTTTTGTGTTCTTTTTGGGTGGGCTAGGGTCCTGCTATAAGTTGTAAAGCAGGCATTTGTTTTATGTAAGGGCTGATTTGAATATTTTAAGATCTTGATTGTAAATGGTTTCAGGTTCCATTCAAAAACCTTTTTTTACCTTTATCAAAAACATTTATCCATGTAAGAGATTTCTCTTTGTGCTCTCCTATTCTCATCATTTTCATTAATGGAACCTTGACTATTATCTAAGATAACAACTGACTCATATCAATAGGTGTATACTTCACATCAAATAAATGTTTCTTAGCTTGAAACATATTTTCAGCTTCAACCTGTGATGCAAGATTTGGCTTGTCTTCCTTTTGTTGCTTATGTTCAATTTGGGGAATAGGGATATTTGTCACTTATGTCTTTACCTTTACCCTATATACATTCTTCAATCCATTTGGCTTTTCAGCCCCTTTTATTTTAATCTTCTTGACACCATCAACAAATTTACTCCTATCTTGTGCTTGCTTTGTGCCTTCATGATTTTTCTTAATAAATACACCTGTTGGTCTACCATCTACATTACCAACTATCCTATTTCTCAAAACATAGTTATTTCTATCTTGAGTAACCATATCAGTGTGTGTGAAAATTTTACCTAGCCGCGGACACAACACTTCAGTAAAACATTAGAGGTTAGCAAAATCAAAATCTGTAAATAATTGAAACTAAGCTAACTAGGTGATTTAATGCCTTCTAGTAGGTGCGAGTATGATGTTCTCAGATTGAAATCAAGATCAGTGACAATGCAACACCTAAACGAAGGATTTGAATGAAAAAAATTGAAAAATTGTATGAATGCAGATTAATCTATTTTTTTGGATTTTGTATGCAATAGGATGAAAAAATTGTTATGAAACTAATCTAGGATGAAATATAAATGATATGCAGATTTAATCTAACAATGATATGAATTGATATGAATGCTATGATATGAAAACTATGAAAACTATGACCAACAGTGAAAGATCTCACAAATCGCCTATCGCAAGTGTTTAATCCTTCAATCACCAATTCACCAGAGTAATTGTGCAAATTCAAGTGTTGATTATTATGAAGAGTCGAGCCTTGATTTTATAGAAATTCAGGGCTTGAGGATGCATAAGAAAAACCATAAATTACTCTTGATAAACTTAGGTTGATTTTTGAGTTATCAAGAAATCAGAGATAATTAACTCACAAAAATCATGCAAAAGTAGTGTTTAACTCAAAATAGAGTTTAGATCAAATTTCAACTCATCATCAAATGTTGAGTTTAAATTTAAAATTGTTTGTTAATTTCTAGTTGCCTTCTTTTCTGATTGTGCATGATTTAATTATAAATTAATTTAAAAAATAAAGTGATTTATTCTCAACTTAATTGATTTTGAATTAAAATAATTGATTTATGGGTTAATCAATTATTAAATCAAACTTTTATTCAAAACAATATTATTAAATATTGACAACTGACATTAATTAATTAAATGAGAATTTAATCAATTAGTCATGAGATTTTTTATTTATTGTTAAAATTAAATAATACAATTTAGGAATAAATGGAATTAAATTTAATTAAATAATTAAGTGGCAGAATTAAATCTGATTAATTAAATATTTAGAATATTCAATTAATCAAACTTTAGGATAAATATGATTTATCGCCAAATAATTATTAAATCAAAGATAATTAAATTAGGATAAAATAGGGAATATTCAAGGAATATCCTCTGATGTAGAATTTGGGATAATCAATTAGGTTTCGATGATTTGATGTGCAGATGTGCCTTAGGTTAGGACTTCGATTGTCAATTTCATTTGATTTGAAGATGTAGGAGGTTAATGAACCTATAGCCCATTTTTGGGGTATTACATTTTGCCCCTCTTTGAATCACTGTGCGAAGCATAGTGGTTCAAAGATTAGTTTGTTTATGATAAAGATGTAAGAGACTGATTTGAGAGATTAATCGATTCTGAGACAAAAACCGATTGAAAGATTTGAAGATGTTAGGTCCCGATCGACCAAAGATAATGTTAACTATAGCAACAATGAACCAGTGATTACGAAAAAGTGTCAAAATGCCTGATTCTGAACCTTATGATTACGAAGAAGTGAGTGACCTGATTCCAAGCCTGAATGTCTAGAGGAATCGTATTGGTATCACATCTGAATCCTTCAGTTACGAAGAACCAAGGAAATGATGCTAATGAACCAATGGTTACAGAAAGCTGATACAGTTTACAAGATTGAGAGAATACCAGATTGATATGGATCTCAATGAATCTGATATGCCCCAAGCGATGAGGTCTTTAGATGAATCAACAACTAGACTTGGTTGTTGTCTTGATTATTGAGGAAAGATTTGATTGACAGAATAAGATTTACAAACTTGAATGATGTGCAATACCATGCTCCCTTCGGGATGAAAATCAAAATCTGACAAGAAAAGTCAGTGTTAAATGGTTTAGAAGCATGTTAATTGATTTGATAATTGGTTGTACATGTTCGGAGACACGTTCTACATCGTTTAGAGGTCCCGGAGACCAAGTTTGACTAAGTTTGACCATGAGTTGACCAAGTTGAAATTTTGATAGTTTGATGTAAGATAAATAGTTAAGTTGAATTCTGGAGGGACCTTCATGCAAAGCTCAGTCCTTGTGTTATGTTTAGCATTTTTGTTTTTGAAGAATCATTTTAAGTGTTCAAGAAATTTGTGAGATCATGCAAAGTGCAAAATGACATGCAGAATGAAATGAAACCTAAGACCTAGGACCTAGTCACTGATCATGTGTCGATTTGTTTTCATCATTGAACTTTTTAGGTAACTGGATAAATCAATACAATGCCCACTAGTTCAGAAACTATAGACATATGAATATTGATTTGTATGTGCAAGAATCAATACAACGCCCACTGGTTAGACAACCATGCCCACTAGTTTGGAAACTATAGACATATGAATATTGATTTTGTTTTTGAAATGTCAGATTAGATATAAGCACCAAAGCATAAATGCCAGGATGACCTAAATATCATGTCCATTTTGATATAGCAATTTGTATAAGCATCAAAACATAAACGTTGTGATGATCGGAATATGCCTTGCATTACAAACATATCAAACAGTCAAGAGATCATTCTAAATCCAGTGTGAATTACCTGTAGTGACCCTTTATCATTCACATCCTTAGGTAAGATCATGTTTCACAGTAGGAGTAAGAAGTCACTCAAAAAGATAATAGTTAGATCAAACTTCCTTTAATTTTTTGGGTATCAATGGTCGAGGTACTCATGGCCATCCAATACAAGATAGAGGCTCTTACAGATGGACACCATTTCAATCTAGAATTTCCAAAGTTGTTAGATTTTCACATACAAGCAGAAGACAAAGAAAATATTATACCCCTAGTCATCACTCTCTAAATCCTGTAAAGGACATCATCGAAGAGTTTGAAAGGACATAATATGGAAAAATCTCATTGCGAATCAGTAAGCATACAAGGAGATAAAAGCATGTAAAAGCATAGATTGTTTTCAATTTGTGTTTGATGTTTGAATGCATTGTTGTAGAGGCAAAATCCTTTCTGGTAAGGAGACTGACTGACTGACTCGAATGTAGATTCAAAGGACTCTGATTGGATATGACATGTCTAAGATACTAGAGACCATAGGATATGACATTGATTGCCCCCCAAGTTTGAACATTGATAGGAGATCGATGCTTTTGCTGATTGGTGTACAGACTGACTTTATTGAAACAAGGATATATATAGACTAAAGTAAACTAAAAGCTGGAAAAGACCAAGATTGCACTGATAGATGGAGCATTTTGAACAAGCGGCACCTGTTTGCTGGGTTTTCACCATCTTGGTAGAGATTCTATTTTTGCTACCAAGGCGCCTGTTTCCAGGTTTTCACCAAGGCACTTTTTCTTTTTTTTCATTTTTTTGTATTTTTATTTTTTCAATTTTTTTGTACTTTTGATATTTTTTGATTTTTTTGTGAATCATCAAGGTGCCTATTGCTAGGTTTTCACTAGGATGTTCATTTTTTTAGGACTTTTTCAGATTTTTATAATTTTTTTAGGACATTTTGGAATACTGAATGCCTTAGGCGTAAAATTTCTTCAAATGGAGAACATTGATTGGTTCTCAAAGCTATTCTCCTTTAGTAGTTGAGAGTTGATAGGTACCAAAGCCAAAATTAGTAGTGATAACAAAGGGACCCAGCCAGTTGGGTTCAAACTGCCCCTTGCATTCTCTATTTGATTGATTTTTAGGATTCTCTCTCAAGACTAGATCACCAACCTGAAATTCTCTGTGTTCGACTTTCTTGTTGTAACCTCTAGACATTCTCTTCTGATATACTCTGAGATGATCATATGCTACTTGTCTGCACTCATCTAGTAGTTCAAGTTCTTTCAACCTAGACACTCTGTAGTCATCATCAGTTACTAGACCATGCATTCTAATTCTTTGTGATGAGATTTCAACATCAATAGGCAGTACCACTTCAGACCCATAAACTAAAGTGAATGGTGTAGCCCCAGTGGGTGTTCTGATACTTGTTCTATAGGCCCAAAGAGCTAGATTGATCATGAGATGCCAGTCTCTTCCTATTTTATTAACTGTACAGTGCAAAATTTTCAATAGATTCTTGTTTGAAGCCTCTGCTTGTCCATTCCTTTGGGGATAGTAAATAGATGACCAATGTTGTGTAATCTTGAATTTGGCATGTAGATCATCTAAGTCTTTGTTCTTGAATTGACCACCATTATCTATGACTATATAATGTGGAATACCATACCGACATATGATGTAGTTTAGAATAAACATAGAAATTTTCTTGCCAGTCGCCTGAGTCAAAGGGACTGCTTCTACCCATTTTGTGAAATAATCTATAGCTGTGATTATATGGGTATGTCCATTAGAAGAATGAGGATGTATGGATCCTATAAGATCAAATTCCCATTGGTGAAAAGGCCATTTTGTAGTAAAGGGAATTAGATCTCTCCCTGGAGCATGAATTAGGTTGCCATGTACTTGGCACTTTTGATAGTTCTTAGCAAACTTGATAGCCTCTTTCTCCATTTTAGGCCAATAGTACCCAGCCCTAATAAGATTTCAAGCTAGTGTTAAACCATTCAAGTGTGACCCACATATACCTTCGTGGACTTCCTCTAATGCATGTTGAGACTCTTCCCATTCTAAACATCTAAGTAGTGTACCATCTAGACCTCGTTTGTACAGATCATGACCAATGATGACATACTGGGATGCATTGCGGATGAGGTATCATTTCTCATGGTAGTTGAAGGTATTGGGAATGATTTGGTATTGGAGATAGGAGAAAAGGTTTTTATATCTAGATGAATCATGACCAACAACAGTGCAGATCATGCGGGTATCAGGGGAATCGTATATAGGATAAGATAGTGTTTCCACTAGGAACTCGTAGCATAGCTCATGTTCGGGCTACTATAGTAAAGTAGATAGCATTGCCATAGAATTAGAAGCTTTATTCTTTGTTCTAGGAATTTTCTCAAATGTGATAAATATGAAGTATTTCTTTAGATCATCTACCATTCTTTTGTATGGGATTAGCTTTCCATCTTTCATTTGATACACATCATTGACTTGGTGTATTATAAGTTGCGAGTCTCCATGAATGTGTAGTTATGTTACTCTCCACTCAATTGCTATCTTCATTTCATTAAGGAGAGCTTCATATTTAGCAATATTATTTGTGCAAGGAAACTTGATTCTAAATGCTTTTGGGATTGAGTATCCTTGAGGTGTAATAAACAAAATGCCTACTCCAGATCCGGTCTGTGTATAGGAGCCATCAAAGAATAACTGCCATGCTCTAGAAGAAAGATTCATGATAGAGGAATCTGGGAATTCCATTTGCATTGGTGTATCATCAAACAATAGTGCATTATCCAGTTGATCAGCAATGACTTGGCCTTTAATATCTTTTCTTTCAACATATTCAATGCCAAATTCACTTAATAACATTACCCATTTAGCTAGTCTACCTGTGAGGGCAAATTTTCTTAGTAGGTACTTTAATGGATCAATCTTAGCTACCAAATGTGTGGTATGAGCCAACATGTAATGTCTCAATTTTTGTGATGCGAAGATCATAGCTAGACAAGCTTTCTCAATCATGGAATAGTTATTCTCATATGCTACCAATGTTCTACTGATATAGTATATAGCTCTTTCCTTATTTTTCTCATCATGTTGTGCTAGCAATGCCCCCAGTGATGTATCTATGGTGGAGACATATAAGATCAATGGCTTCCCTTGAATAGGAGGCATAAAAATAGGAGGTTTTGATAGATATTTCTTGATATGATTAAAGTTCTTTTCACATTCCTCATTCCATGCAAAGGTCACATCTTTATGTAATGTCTTTGTGAAAGGTTGTGATATGTCTGCTAGTTGAGATATGAACCGTCTAATAGATTGTACCCTCCTTTGTAATGTTCTCATTTGATTAATGTTCTTGGGAGGTTGCATCTCCATGATAGCTTTAACTTTTGCTGGATCTACTTCAATTCCTTTCTTTGAAACAATGTAGCCTAAGAGCTTTCCAGAAGTGACACCAAAAGTACACTTCTTAGGGTTTAGTCTGAGACTAAACTTCTCCATTCAATCTAGTATTTTGCCTATGTCATTTAGATGTTTAGATCTTATCATAGAGTTTGCTAAAGTATCATCAACATAATCCTCCATGGTTTGATGCATCGTGTCATGAAAGATAGATGTCATAGCTCGTTGATATGTAGCACTAGCATTCTTAAGCCCAAATGGCATGACATTCCAATAGAATGTACCCCATGCACATGTGAAAGTAGTTTTCTCTTGATCCTCTGGAGCAATGTTGATTTGATTATATCCAAAAAAACCATCCATCAAAGAATACATCTCAAAGCCTGCAGTCATGTCCACTATCATATCAATGTTAGGTAGTGGAAAATCATCCTTAGGGCATGCTTTGTTTACATCTCTAAAATCTGTGCATACTCTTATAGACTTGTCTGGTTTTGATATAGGTACAATATTAGAGATCCATTCAACATAATCAATAACTCGAATAAATCTGGCTTTTAGTAGTTTCTCTAATTCAGCTTTTACCAAGAGTGCAACATGTGGATGCATCTTTCTCAATTTTTGCTTGACAGGTTTGACCCCTAGAGCTAAAGATAAATGGTGCATTATAAGATCATGATCCAACCCTAGCATATCTAAATATTTCCATGCAAAGTTGATCTTCTTTTCTGTTAGGAATGTGGAAATTTTTTTCTTTTCTTCTTCTAATAAGGATTGTGCTACATGAATCAACTATGGTTCTTCTGCTATTCCCAAGTTGATGGATTGAGTGGGATCAATTAGAATTAGATATCTATCCTATAAATGACTTAGAAGGACATCAAATATCTCATCCTTAGGCACCTCAGAGAGGTTTTCACCTTTGGATAAGTCTTTTATTTTTACTTTTGTAGGTTCTGAGACTACCAAAAAGTGGTTTTCACCCTCAGAACTTCTTTTCTTTTTAGATTATTATTCTTTTGACTAAGATACTTGATGTCTGACTCTATCATCCTAATGCTCGGTTCACTGATGGAAGTCATCATAGGCTCAACTGCATTGAGGTATCAAGCAAGGGCATAGTCATTCAGAAATGTATAGATACCTTGGATTGGATTCGTGGACGTTTGGTCAAGAAGTTCAGGATGTTGGATAGTCAAAGTGGTGAAAGATTGGAAAATAGTATTTACGGATATGGATCTGTCATCATTGGCCCTATCCTAAATCTCGAGTTTGAAGGTGAGATTAAAAATCAAAATGTTCAATTTGTGAATAGGCTCAATGTCATTGTGGGAGTCCACTTATGCCATTGGTGGATCAGACTCGTTAAGTTCATCATTTCTCTCTAGACTTATGTTGGGTTTAGGTGCATATTGGTGAATAACATCAATATGTTTTTCTGTGATAGGCTCATCTTCTTTTGGAATGGCTCCCCATTCATAGTCATTTGATTCCTCATGTATGCCTCTAGGAAATTTAAGAACGTGTGTAAAGTCAGGATGAATACCCCAAGAAGGGTTACCCACAGATTTTGATTTGAATTCATACTCATGAGAATCTATCTTAGAATAGTTTCCACCTTCTTCTTTGTCTATTTGATTGTCTTTAATATCAGATGGTTCTTGTGGTGCAACTATCTTTTGTTCTATAGTAGGTTCTTATGTTTCTACTAAATTGATTCTTTTTACTGGATCATCTTTAGCTTCAAGAAGGTATTTTATTTCTTTAGATAAATTCTCATAAGGAATGAGCTCCTCAGTGGTGTCTGAATCATCACTGTTAGATTGTTATGTTGTTTCCTTTGTTGGTTCAATCTGTTCTAAGACATGCAGGGAGTTTTTGCTAAGATAGAAAGGCTTCTTCTTATATCCTAGACCTATTGTATTCTTTTTTGTTTAGCCACAATGGTTAAGAGGTGATAGAAGACCCTTACCTTGTAGTCCTAGAAGTATTTTTCCAGTATATCCCATTTTTGTGATCAATTTGTCTCTTGGTCCATATGATTTCTGAGGAATTTTGCTTGAAGTAGAGTCACATTTCTAGATTGATTGGGATTGAGGCTCATCCTTGTATAACCATGCAAGCATAGATTCACCTTCCTCAAACTCTTGTTTAGATACTTTCTCTATGACAAAAGTTCCATTGAATATGACTTGGGATTCTTTAGCTTTAGGTTTCACTTTGTCAGATGGTTGTCCATAAGATGTTGGGGACAATGGGAGAGATGTGAGAGATAAAAATAGGTTCCATTGTGTATTCTCCCATGCCATTATCTTTGATCTTGATTTCTTTAGCAATGTCTTCCATTTTGGATGTAGACGCCATGTTTGTTTTCTTAGTGGAAGATTCTCTATTGTTAGGAACACGTTTATTAACACTTTCTTTCAAAGCATTGCAAGTTGTATATAGGTCAGTTGGAATCATCACCTCTACTCCTTCATAAGGAAATTTCACACATTGATGGTATGTGGAAGGAATAGCTTTCATTTCATGTATCCAGGGTCTCCCTAGAAGGGTGTTGTAAGCCAAAGGTAGATCAAGAACTTGACATATGGTGTCTCTGATAACAGGTCCTAATCTGATAGGTAAGACAATAGTTCCTTTGGAAGATCTTTCTTGCTCATCGTATGCTTTGATAGTTATCTTCTTCTTAGGATCAATGGAAGTTTTAGATAATCCCAAGTGTGTGATCAAGCTATAAGAATAAATGTTGAGACTAGTGCCTCCATCTATCAATACACATTTGACATGATGGTTTTGGATCAAGACTTCAATGTGCAAGGGCTAGTTATATGGATGACTCAAGGAGTTATCATTTTCCTCAGAAAAGGAGATATACTATGGAGGCGTTAGATGACCAACCATAGCCTGAAATCTGTCTAAATCAAGGTTTTCAAGAACATTAGATCTAAGCAGAGCTTTGTCTAGAATGGATCTATGAGCTGGAGATATCCAAAGCAACTCAAACATGGAGATTTTAGCATTGGTATGCTGGAGTTGTTGGACAATATTGTATAATGTAGGCCTCATGTCTTTAGGATTTGATGATTTAGAGGTAGCTTTCTATTTAGAAGTAGATGAAAGATTGAAAGGCATCTTAGGGACATTGGATGAATCTAGGATTTGTCCTTGCAGATGTGCCCGAGCTTGTGATCGAGTAACTGCATTTGCCGATTAATTATCCCTATCTTTTCTTACAATTGTGATGACATTGCAATGCTCATATAGGCATGGTTCAACCATATTTATGACATCATTGTTTCCAGAGTAGGCATAATTAACTTTAGCACCCACATTAGGCTGAGAAGATGAATCTCCTTGACCATGTTTTGGAAATGGTTCCGTGAATGTTGTATGATCAGTATTGCTTTTATGGTTGTTAATCACAATTTCTCCATTATCAATTTTGTCTTGTATGATGTGTTTCAAGCGTACATAGTTATTGGTTTTATGACCCTTATTACGATGGAAGTCATAGAAATTGGTCTCTTTCCACCATTTTGGTTTAGGTTCAGGATCAAATGGTCAAATCTCAAGCAAGAAGATGATGTTGTTAGCCAATAGAGTTTTCATGGCAGATTCCAAAGACTCTCCAAGAGGAGTAAAGTTGCGTTTAGGATCTATAGCCCAAGGTTTATAGTTAGATGAATTCTTGTTTGATTCTATTGTTTTAGCTTTAGAAGCTTTGATAGCTTGGGTGCCAATAGTGAGATTGAAAGTGGGTGCCTTAGATGGGGCATGAATAGTATCAACAACACCATCCATGACAATGCCTTTGTTCTTGTTCTAGTTTTTGCCTTTGTCTCTAGAATTAGATCCAGATTCATACTTGTCCTTTTGAAGTGATATGTCTCCTTTTTGTACAAGTACTTTCTCAATTTTGATTGTATTTACTACTATTTTATCAAAGGATGTATGATTTTGCATTTGCAAATGGTAGTTGAGTTCTGGAACAAGATTGTTGATGAAAATTTCCAGCTTCTTAGTTTCTGGAATGGGTCTAGAATATAGAGAAAAAAATTTCCTCCATCGTTTGAGAAAAGTTAAGAATGGTTCTCCTGAGTTTTGTTTCAAATTGTAGATGTTGATCATAGTGACCAGATGTTGGATATTGTAGGAGTATTGTTGATAGAATAGTTTGACTAACTCCTCAAACATTTTGATGGTTGGAGGCATTTTTGAGAACCAATGAATAGCTGACCCTCCCAGAGATCAGGGGAAAAGACACATTAAGTAGGTTGGTTCATGCATGAACTCCATAGATTGAGTACATAATTCTCTTACATGATCTCGAGGATCAGAGTTTCCATCATACTTATCATATTTAGGCATCTCCACTCTTTTAGGGAATGGTGGCATGTACAAGTCTTTATCAAATGGAAAAGGGCATAGAGCCTACATGGAAAACTCATTAGGTTCCTTTTCTTTTTTGAGTTTATTAAGCTTGAATTGCATGGCATGCATATGTTTCATCATAGTAGTGATTGGAGTTTCTTCGTCATGCGTAATGATATCTTCAACATTAAAGTTGGGAGGAAGTTTATCCCCTTGACGAGCCAACTCTAGGAAGTATGTTTCTTTGTCTTCCCTCAAGAAATGCCTCATCATTTTCTTGAAGTCATCATCATTTTGATATCGAGCAATTTCAGAAGGTGTGGGTTCTTGATCTGCACCATGTTGAGAGTGATGTCCTTGAGACCCATGGTTTGTCCCTCCTTGAGACATGTTAGGAGTTTTAGGACTCTGTGGGATAGATTGATGTGGAGTTTGTTGATTTTCTCCTTGAATTGATGGAGGGGGTATGTAACTAGTTTTTAATCGCAGATTGCCAACACCGTCGTCTTTGTAAAGACCTGAATTATAGAGTTCCTCAAAGGTTAGACCCACATGAGTAGAAAAAGGTAAGGTATGAGGTGCTTCTCTAGATTTCTTGTGTGAAGAAGCTCTAGTTTCCACCATTAACCTTGGGTCAAGCAAGAGAGCAAGGTGAAGACAACTAAAAAATGACTTGATTCAAGAAGATCAAATGACGCAACCTTGTCAAGATTGGATTGATTAAAGATTATATTGGACATAAATGAAGGATACTGTGCCCTAGTAGTATGTGTAGACACACAAAAGATGGTGGACATGAGCTCACAACACTTAGCTATTTTGTATGAAGACTGAATTTGAAGATAATTTTGACAAGGTTTTGACACAAGATGAAAAAGATTCAAATCGATAAATTAGAAGGCTAAATCAGACTCAAGAGACCACTTTAGGAAAATGAATGGATTTGTTATAGTTTCTACTCTATTCTTGAAACAATGATTTGTTTGACAGATTCCAGGATTTGTTTCTCAACTCTAGACATCCAGTTTCAGGTAGTGTGCAACAGGAAAATAGGCATACAGATCTCAGACAAAAATCAGATTTGACATAAACTTGACCAACTGACAAGAATAGGCTTGCTATTTTGAAAATTTGGGGACAGTCTTGTGTGAGAAAATTTTGTTCCGTGTGAGGAAGTACCAGGCTGTGCACAAGGAAATGCTTAGAAAACTAAAATTTCACGTGATAAAAGAACAAAGTTTGATAGTTTTGGCACAGTTTTCAAGGCACAAATTTTGAGACACAACGCTGGCTATTCTTTGATAGAATATTCATTTTTTACACTAGTGTATCATCTTAAAATGGAAGCACTTCCATTGGGATAGGTTTAGCACCCTCTTTCAGTGCATTTATCATAATAAACTTGCATTTACAATGCATTTGTATGTTCTAGGTGAAATTAGGGTTAGGATCCTGAGGATTCTCCTTAATTTTTCCTCTCTCATGACTCTAATTTTTAGGTAGGATATAAAAATAGATCCTCCTAGCCTTCATCATGTCAATCACATGATATTTTATCTATCACAAACATTCTATTCTCATCAGGCTTCATTTCTAAGTTTCTGGGCATCTTTGGGGCCTTTAAACTGCATCCTCAAAAAAGTTAGGGTTTTTGGTCAAGGTCAACCTCATACTTGACTAGGTTAGGGTTGACCTCGACCTTGACCTCATCCTATCAAGATTTCAAATTTTCAAATCCCACTAATTTTGCTTTCAGGAATTTTATTTTCCCACTTCCGAGTCGGCTGTTCCGGGCTCCGAAATGGTAAATCCTTTCATTACATTTAATTTAGGTCAATTCTCTAAAGGTTAGGACCTAATTGAGATTTAATTCTCCAAGGTGACCCTTCTAGAGGAGTGTGACCTAATTCACTATAAAAGGAGACCTTCCTCTCTCATTTGATCATCAAGTTTTGGCAAGACATCACAAGTTCAAGCAAGCTCTCAAGGAGATCAAGCATTCAAGTCTTCAAGTCTTCAAGAGCATTCATATTTGGAGAAAGGGAGAACCATTCCTCCTTGATCCACCATTATCAACATTTCAAGCATTCAAGCATGGAGTAGCAAAGATGGATTGTGGATTTGGTAGAAGTACTTTAGCCTTGGGGGCTTGGTATGATTTTCTATCTTATTCAAATCTATGTATTGTTGCCTCATATACATACATACATATTCATGCTAGGGTTTTGATCTAGAGGATTAGATCTTAGCATACATACACACACACATACTATTTCAATCGGCTATTCGTGGAGGTGGGAATCACCAAAATGGGGGTTTGACTAAGGCAAAACCCTATATAGCCACCCCAAAAACCCCATTTTTAGATATCTACAGGTGTAATTTCAGGAATTAGAGGATAGATCAGAGTACCCTTTTCGCTAAACTTTCAAGATCTATGAACAAAATCAGAATCAGACTTCAAAATAAAAATGTGGTCTTTGACCTTTTAAAAGGTCAAAGTCAACCTGTGTGAATCCAGAGAAAAGATTTCTGGGTTTTGTCCACCTCGACATTTCCAGTGTAGAATAGGTGATAGAATCTTCTGAAACTTCATATAGACTTCATAAAATAGGTATTTACAGTTCCATTTCATAATGAGGTATGTACTTTGACTTAAATTATTTCCAAGCATTTTTAGATTCATTTGTACTATTACATATTTCCAAAGCCCCCTTTCCATTTCAAATGAATTAGGTGATGAATGTTAGGTGTATTACTATGCTTCCATTTTCACTTTATTCATTTTGGTGAACTCATTTATGACAACTCTTTCTTTTATGGTGTTAGATTTAAATCTTGTAGATTTCTTTCTTGCATGTATATTTCAAAAATACAAAAAAAAAATTGCAAATTTCCTTTAAAAATACAAAAATATTTCTATTTTTTATGCTTTTAGTACTTTCTTTGTATTCAACATGTATGATTCTTGTTTTGAGTACTTTGATGATGCATTTATGATACAAGAGGATAGAATCCCTAATGAGGTACATGGTAGTGAGGATGAAAATGGTTTGAATATGGTCTCCATGGATCCTATTCCTATTTCACTCTCCTCCACAATCTCTCCAATTGACCTTTACCATAGGGTGTGTGCATGGTTACCTTCATGTTCCACTATTTGTAACATTGATAAACCTAAAATGATCTATCCTACACCTTTGATGACGGTAAAAGGATGTCCTCCTATAACAATTAAGGGTAAACCTAGAGAGCCCTTGGCTTTCTTTGATAACACTGATTCCATTTCACATGCTTATCACACATGGAATAACCCTCAGCCTACTGTTCCAATTTCTTTACCTCCTTCTCAACCTATGCTTCCCCAAGCACCTAGGTATCCTTCTACCTTTAAGGAGTATAACTTAGTTGATCAATTATGTGCTACTCTTGCCAAAATATCTCTATGGGAATTACTTCAAACATCCCCGACATATTATGAGGCTTTGCAAAAGGCTTTATCTACTCTTTTGGCTTCATCTCCTAATCAAGAAAATATTCATTCAATTTTGGATTGTATGCATGTGATGCCTTCTGTACCTCCTATTGTGTTTTTTGATGATGATTTACCTTCATTAGAGGTGCAGAATCAATATGATGCTCTTATGGTAGCTGTCTCTATTAATAAGAGTATCATTTGAAGAACTTTAATTGATAATGGATCTGGACTTAATGTTTGTAGCATGGACATGCTCAAAGCCATTAAGGCTAATTTATCTACCATCCAACCTAATAACATTCCTATACGTGGATTTGATAATATTGAAAAAAGAACTTTGGGTATTATTACCTTACCTTTTAAGGTGGGTCCAGTTATCTTACATACTCCTATTCATGTTATGCCTGGACCACTTAACTATAACCTTCTTTTAGGAAGACCATGGTTACATACTATGCATGCAGTCCCTTCTACTCTTCATCGCAAGGTTTGATTCATCTATAAAAATCTAATGTATACATTACATGAGGATGATGCTCCAAATCCTTGTTCAAATGCAAAATATGCCAAAATCTCTGAACCTATTCAACCTAGTAAAGAGATTGAAAAACAATCACCAATACAACAATCTGAAATAAAACAACCTAAAATTCAACAACAAGAAGATCCACCTTCTTCCTCTTCCTTGACTGAAGATGATTGGGGAACATTGGATTTTAATCCCACATTTATTGGTGAATATAAGGTCTCTGATTTAGACTTTATGAAGCAATAGAATGAATTTGAGAAAAAGTTTTTTATTTCTTCTCCATTATCTAAAGAATTAAAAAGTAATTTTATTGCCTCTTTGATTAATGAAACGCTTGACACTATAAAGCCTAATTGTTATGATATTGTGACATACGCCGCTCCTTGGACTTCTTCTGATATGACTGATCGATATGGTCTTGGTTATCATTTTCTTAAGAAATCAGGATTCAATGGGAAAGGATGTGTTAAATATGAACAAGGTATACAAGTACCCTTGGATAATGAAATCTATGACCATACGTATGGATTATGTTTAATCCTTACCAACAACCCTCTACTTTTCCTCTTAATGTTAATCATATTTGTAGTGGACAATTGAAGTTGGTTAACCCATTGCTTATTGATCTTAATCAACAACCTTCTTTGGATATCTTCCCTAAAGAAGAGGCTTTAATGGAATATTTAGGCGTTTATGAGGACTTACCTAAGTTTCATCATAAGCGAGGAAAGACTTATTATTTAAAAACTGATGCTTATTTTGGAGAACATGAAGCACAAGATATTTCTCCTTTACCGATGGATTCTTTGATAAGAAGTGATTTATTAAGAACTAAAACTGTTGATATTCAAATGGATGAAAGTAATTCTGAAAGGGTGATAAAACTTGGGAAATGTTTGACTCACGATGAACATGATTAGTTGGCTTTCCTTTTGTTGGAATTCAAGGATATCTTTGCTTGGACATATTCTGATATGCCAGGTGTCGATTCTAAGATTGTTACTCATAACATTGTCTTAAAGCCTAATATGAAACCTATAAAATAGAAAATTTGAAAGATGAATCCATGAATTGCTTTGTTAGTTAAAGGTGAAATTGAAAAATTATTGAATTCTGGATTTATCCATTCTATCGATTACTCGGATTGGATTTCAAATATTGTGCCTATATCAAAAGGAGATAATAAGATAAGGATGTGTACTAATTTTATAGATTTAAATAAGGCATCTTTGAAAGATGATTTCCCATTACCTAATATCGATATGATTATGGATTCTACAGCGGGCCATGCTCTGTTATCTTTTATGGATGGTTTTTCAGGATATAATCAAAGTTTTATCCCTCCTGAAGATCAATTTAAAACTGCATTTATAACACCTTGGGGAACCTTTTGTTGGGTCATGATGCCCTTTGGATTAAAAAATTTAGGAGCAACTTATCAATGGGCAATGACTTTGATTTTTCATGATTACATTCATAAGATTCTTGAAGATTATGTGGATGACATTTTGGCAAAATCTATAAAATGAGAAGACCATATTACTATCTTACGACAAATATTTGAAAGAGTTAGAAAGTACAATATGAGATTGAATTTGAAGAAATGTGTTTTTGGAGTTGACTCTGGAAAATTATTAGGATTTATAATTTCTAAGTGAGGCATTGAAGTAGATACTGAAAAGATTGACACTATTATTAATATGCCTCCTAAAAATATTTCTCAATTATGAAGTTTGCAATGAAAAATACAAGCTATCCGTCGCTTTATTTCTAACTTGGCAGATCAAACAATCCCTCTCACTTCCTTGCTTAGAAAGGATGCCACTTTCTTCTGGAATGAGGACTGTAAATAGTCTTTTGAGCAATTTAAGGAGTATCTTGCACATCCTCCTATCTTATAGCTTGCTAAGTTTGATAAACCATTTCAATTATACACTTTAGCAACTCCACAAGTTGTGAGTGTGCTATTAGCTCAGATTGATGACAAAGGTAATGAAAGACCTGTTTATTACATCAGTTGAACTTTATTGGACTATGAAACAAGATACACACCTCTCGAAAGACAATGTTTAGCGGTGGTTTATGCATGTCAAAAACTTAGGCATTATCTCATAAATGCTGAAGTTAATGTGATTGTCAAATTTGATCCCTTAAAACATCTTTTCTCGCAAACTGATCTCTCAGGCCGCTTGGAAAAATGAGTAATGTTACTTACTGAATTTGATCTTAATTTTATTCCTCAGAAATCAATTAAGGGACAAGCATTGATAGATCATTTAGCTGAAGCTCCTTGTCCTCACTCTGTTGAAGGCTCTACTCCTATCGAATTTCCTAATGACAATATTTTAGCTATTCAACAGGATGATATTTGGGAATTATATTTTGATGGGTCTAAGTGTAAGACAGGATCTGGTGTGGGTATCATCTTGATTCCCCCTACAAAGAAACCCATCCCTTTATCACATAAATTGACCTTTCCTTGTACTAATAACATTGTAGAATATGAAGCTCTTATAGCTAGCCTACGAGCAACTTCATCTCTCAAAATCAGACATTTACATATATATGGAGATTTGCAATTGATAGTTGAACAAATTAAAGGTGGATATCAGACTAAAAACAATAGAATGACACAGTATAGAGATTTAGTTCTCGATGTCCTTTCACAATTTTCCTCTTACACAATCCAGACATTACCAAGGAAAGATAATCGGCACACAGATGCTATGGCAAGTGCGGCATCCTTGGTTTGTCTCGAGAACAATGCTGACAATTTCCAATTTACAATACAAACTCTTAAAAGTCCTGCAATTTCTGATAAGATTACCTCTGATTATTTCAACTTGCATTTGGATGAATGGTATTCACACATTTTTCATTTTTTGAAGGATGGTATTTTTCCTAAATCAGCAACAAGGAACATGTGTAATCACATTAGAAAACTTTTAGTACACTATATTATTTTAGGAGATACGCTATACAAATGTTCTTATGAAGGTTTATTAGTATGGTGTCTTAATAGAGCTGAAATTCCTGTAGCTTTAGTAGAAGCTCATTCTGGTTCTTGTGGGGGACACTTTGGTGGAAAATCCTTGGTTAATAAATTACTTCGAATGGGGTACTATTGGCAAACTATGGAACAGGATTCTTTTATGTTTGTTAAGAAATGACCTTAATGTCAACAACATAGAAATTTGATTCATGCTCCTACTCATGAGCTTCGTAATCAAATTTCTCCATGGCCTTTTAGTATTTGGGGTTTTGATCTTATTGGAAAAATCTCACCAACTTCTTCTCAAGGACATATTTACATTCTCACCGCTATGGATTATTTCATGAAATAGGTTGAAGCTATCCCTCTTCATTCTACAATAGCAGATGCTATTTGTGATTTCATCCTCAATAATATTATAGCAAGATTTGGTATTCCCTCAACAATATTTTCAGATAATGGAACATATTTTAAGAATAAAGAAGTTGCGAAATTCTTGGAGAAATATAGGATTCAACATAGATTTTCAACTCCTTATTATCCTCAATCTAATGGACAAGCTGAAGCATCAAATAAAATTATTGAACAAATTTTGTGAAAAATAGTTAGTAAGCATGTCAAAGACTGGCATACTCAACTGACTTACGCTTTATGGGCCTATAGGACTAGTGTTCATACTGCTATAGGTACTTCTCCTTATAATCTTGTTTATGGTACTAACACTATTATGCCTTTGGAACTAGAAATACCATCCTTACATGTTTCATTTCATGGGATAATTGATAAAGATACTTTTCATGAACAACATTTACAAGAATTGGAAATGTTGGATGAACAATGAATACATGCATTAGAACATATAAAAGCTTATCATAAATTGCTTCAAAAACAATACAATCATAAGGTTATCAAAAGATCATTTGCAGTTGGTGATTTAGTTCTTTACGAAAATCAATAGAATGTAAATGTTCTACCAGGCGAAAAAGGAAAATTTATCCCTAACTGGCTTGGACCTTTTGTTATTATTGAGGACTTTGGTTCAGGTGCTTACAAACTTGCTAATATGGATGGTGTTTCTTTTAAGGAACCCATTAATATTATGCATCTTAAACGTTACTATCCTTAATCTTATTTTAATCCATGTGCATTTATATATTCCTTATAAATGATTTGTTTTATAGGTTATGTAAGTTTTATTACATGTTGAATATATTTATGCACTTTCTTTATTTCTTTCTTTCTATTAAGTTTTATATTGATGAAAACATAGTAATTAAGTATAGAACTAATCAGTAAAGAAAGTTTTTCATTTATCAGTAGTACATAGTTTTTCAAAGTTCTGATACATATGAGGCCAATGGACCTATTTATCACCATGCTACTCTGATGGTCAATGAATCCTAGATCTCTCTGCTCTGTGATAGGAAGATGAAGATTTGTGTGTCCGTGTATGGCTCCTAGATATGCTCATGCCCTGAACACATTCTCAGAGACTTTGTACCTCTACCATCAGCTTCTCCTCCCTCTCTCTACACATCCTCAACTCCCGCTGGATGCATACGAAGATATCTATATGTCTGTCGGGATCTCTATGCCCAATGGAAGACTCTCACTTGTCAGCTAGAAGTCGGTAGGAAATAATGTTATCCTTGAGAACCTTGGATGCAAAACTCCTCCACTCTGCTACACTAGTTGTAGAGGAAAAATACTTTTATCAGTCTAATATCATATTTATTTCAAATCATATTTTTAATCAAAAAATTCATAGTCCATACTTGGGTCTCCCTCTTGGACATCACTAAAGTGTCTAGATGGTGGGGGCATGGAGTGACTACTCTCTCCATGCTCACTAGGTCTAGGCCATGGTGGTGGTGTCTCTGTGTGGAGCCGTGGGGGCCATTGTGATCTCAATGGTGATGCAGAAGTAATAGGTATATCTGCACCAGTATCATTGGCTAGGGGCATGTCCTTAGCTCTATCATCTGCTCTCTCTTCCTCCTCCATCAGATCCCTCTTAGAGTTGTGCTCCTCATTTCTAATATCCTCATCTTCCCGCTGTCTTCACTATCCTGGTGTGTCCTCTATCTAAAGTTTGGATCACCTGTAGGATAATCCTCAGGGAAGATAGGGTGGGTCCCCTCTAAGCTCTAGTACTGGATGTAATCTTGGCTAATACCTGAATAGGATACATCCCATGGTACCTCAACATCCTCTATCTCATCTGTATCACTATCCTCTATATCTGCTATTGTAGGCTGAAGTATGGCACCGGGTCTCTGATGATATCTCGTAGGATGCATGTAATGAGCTACTATCTTAGGGACTCCCTGTACCAGGCTGAGATGTCTCATCACTCAATCATAATAATATGGCATCACTATATGGCTCTGGTGACCCTCTAGCATCTTACGCTACTATGAGTGTCTCATCTGGAATCGGGTATTTGGCCACTTTGTTATCTGGCAGTAGGGTCTCCATATCACATCACCACTAGCAATACGGTCAAGATGTACTCTCCAATAGAGCATATCTCCAAGGTGCTAGAAATCTCTCAATGGATATGCAAAGGCTCTTGATGTACTCACATCTACCATCACTGGAACTCCTGGTGGACGTGTACATGCAAAGTGCTCAAAAATCCAAATCTGTAGAATGGTGCACATCAATAGAATCTCTCGCTGATACCTCACCAGCTGACTCAACTCATGGTATAGCTGACAGAGCATGCTGTGACCCCATGAGAACACAATCCTCTCTCTCTCCATCCTCTGTATCAGATGTGTCATAGGTGAACAAAATATAGTACCCTTTAAGTTGGGTAACACAACCAAGGATACTATGTATAGCATCACCTTCCGTACTAAGGGAGTGTGGCCTGATACTATAGATGATGATGAAATGTGATCTAAATGAGTCCACATCACTGGATGTCCACCTGTATAGTACTCTATATATACATGAATCTCTTCCCAACCTCTGTGTTTCTTGGGTCTGATAGTCTGTCCTCGGACCGAAAGTCTCATAATCCTGTATACATCCTCTAATGTCACTGTAATCTCACCAATAAGAAGATGGAAGGAGCATGTATCCTCATCCCATCTCTCTATCAGTGTGGATAACATCTCTTGATGCAGTCTGATCTGTGGAAGGACTGATACCCAGTATAGTCCTACCTCCCTCAATAGCTATAGTCCCTCATCATCCAAATCAGACAGTCTCTCCTTGACCTGCACTAGCAGCTCCCCAAATGGATGCTCTCAAAAGTAAACAAGGTCCTGCAATCACAAACCAACATCATATCAGTAATCTACATCATCAAAAATGCAAGTACAATTAATCTAGGTCGAAGTCAACCTCTGTTAGGTCAAGGTCGACCTAACTAGGTCAAGGTCAACTTTTCTAGGTCAAGGTCAACCTTTTTGGGTCAGGGTCGACCTAAAGGGGTCAAGGTTGACCTAATTGGATCAAGGTTTACCTCAAGGTGTAAATTTTACTTTTATTAGCAAAAACAAGAATTTGGAAAGAATCTTACCTCAGGAAGAGCTCATCCGGTAGCTAGACAGTATCTCACAGTCTCTAGGCATGTCGCTTGTAATTCTTCCTTTCTCAGCATCTTGCTTCTAATTTCAAATCTATAAATGGTAAGAATGAGTAAGTATTACCTTTTTCATCTCTTTTATAGGTTTAAAATTAGGGTTTTTCTTAGGGTTAGGCTAAGAATTTCCTTTTATGCATTTCGATGGACATTCATACTTTTCATCATAACTTGAGTTAGATAACTCCATTTTCAGTGCCATCAGTAGCATTGGAATCATGATTTAGATATCTAACTCCCTGAACTAGTTTAGGAAGGGTAGGAATCCTTCTAACAGGTTTAGGAATGAACTTTTCAACACTCTGCATATCTAGTATCTAGAGTTTTCTTATCACCCTGTTTCACCCATCCAAAATAGAAAGTCGAAATAGGGGGGGCATAAGGGGCTCTATATACTTCTCAAATTATCATATAGTAAGCTATAGGTGATTATAGATTTTCATTAACCTTGTGTATTGCAGGTTCTAATAGTTTTCTGCAGGATCTTTACATCGAGGACTTGGCTATATCCTTTTTATTTACTATGATATTTTCTTACTTTAGCTTGCATATTCACGTAGTGTCATATCTAAGCTAAAGTGGGGGATAAATGTATCATCTTAAAATGGAAGCACTTCCATTTGGATAGGTTTAGCACCCTCTTTCAATGCATTTATCATAATAAACTTGCATTTAGGATGCATTTGTATGTTCTAGGTGAAATTAGGGTTAGGATCCTGATGATTCTCCTTAATTTTTCCTCTCTCATGACTCTAATTCCTAGGTAGGATATAGAAATGGATCCTCCTAGCCTTCATCACATCAATCACATGATATTTTATCTATCACAGACATTCTATTCTCATCAGGCTTCATTTCTAAGTTTTTGGGCATCTTCGGGGCCTTTAAACTGTATCCTGGAAAAAGTTAGGGTTTTTGGTCAAGGTTGACCTCGTACCTAACCAGGTCAGGGTTGACCTCGACCCTGACTAGGTCAATGTTGACCTCGACCCTGACTAGGTCAAGGTCGACCTTGACCTTGACCTCATCCTGCCAAGATTTCAAATTTTTAATTCCCGCTAATTTTGCTTTTGGGAATTTTATTTTCCCGCTTCCGGGTCGGTTGTTTCAAGCTCCAAAATGGTAAATCCTTTCATTAAATTTAATTTAGGTCCATTATCTAAAGGTTAGGACCTAATTGGGATTTAATTCTCCAAGGTGGCCCTTCTAGAGGAGTGTGACCTAATTCACTATAAAAGGAGGCCTTCCTCTCTCATTTGATCATCAAGTTTTGGCAAGACATCACAAGTTCAAGCAAGCTCTCAAGGAGATCAAGCATTCAAGTCTTCAAGTCTTCAAGAGCATTCATATTTGGAGCAAGGGAGAACCATTCCTCCTTGATCCACCATTATCAACATTTCAAGCATTCAAGCATGGAGTAGCAAAGACGGATTGTGGATTTGGTAGAAGTACTTTAGCCTTGGGGGCTTGGTATGATTTTCTATCTTATTCAAATCTATGTATTATTGCCTCATATACATACATACATATTCATGCTAGGGTTTTGATCTAGAGGATTAGATCTTAGCATACATACACACACACATACTATTTCAATCGGCTATTTGTGGAGGTGGGAATCACCAAAACGGGGGTTTGACTAAGGCAAAACCCTATATAGCCACCCCAAAAACCCCATTTTCAAATATCTATAGGTGCAATTTTAGGAATCAGAGGATAGATTGGAGTACCCTTTTCGCTAAACTTTCAAGATCTATGAATAGAATTAGAATCGGACTCAGAATAAAAATGTGGTCTTTGACCTTTTAAAAGGTCAAAGTTGACCTGTGTGAATCCGGACAAAAGATTTTTGGGTTTTGTCCACCTTGACATTTCTAGTTTTAAATAGGTGACAGAATCTTCTAAAACTTCATACAGACTTTAGAAAATAGGTATTTACAAATCCATTTCATAATGAGGTATGTACTTTGACTTAAATTATTTCCAAGCATTTTCAGATTGATTTGTACTATTACATATTTCCAAAGCCCCCTTTCCATTTCAAATGAATTAGGTGATGAATGTTAGGTGTATTACTATGCTTCCATTTTCACTTTATTCAACTAGAAAAGGATTTTTGTTCAGATTTTGCAATTTTTTAGTTTTTAGAATCAGTTTATTTGCAAGATTTTCTCTGTCCAGGTTTGTAGATTCATGTAATAGTTTGGGATTGTTCATTTTGAAAAACCAAATAGATAGCACACATGAAAAAAAACAAGCAAAGGGAAGCAATCAATCATCTAAAAATAATGAACAAGGGAAAAAGCAACCTTGTGCATGAATAAGCAATAGTGACTTAATGTGCTGATTTCTAGAAATGCTACTTGTGTATGTTTTCCAAAGTTTTTCAATAATGCACATAATCCTAGAAAATGAAAAATTGGCCTCACTAGGGTTTTTAGTAATGGTCTGACTCTACAAATTTTTTGATCTCAAGAGGGAAAAATCCAATCTAGGTGCACCGGGGTTTTGATACAGTTTGAGAACTTAATCAATCAAGAGTTGCTTGGGAGATCTGACAGCCCAACAAGAGACCACACCTGTGAAGAATTCCTACACAAGGACATTTATATAGTGGCTATTGCTACCATGGTGAAAATGGCTATTACTGCTTGAGGTTTTGTCCACGTGGTTGACCCAATTAAGGGAATGTCCACTATGGTTAACCCTCTCTAAAGGTGACTCACAAAAGATACCACAGGGGGACTAGATCAGATTCAAGGATCTGGGTTTCTAGTACTATCCAAAAAGGAAGTAGAGCATAATCCCCTAGCCTCTTCACTTCACCAAAACAAAGTAGACAGATTAATCTGACATGCTAAGGCTGAAATTATCTCACAAAGATCTATGATTTCAACCACTTATGGTCTATCAATCTCTCCGGAGAGAGAATGTATCGATCAAAAGTTGAAGACTCAAAAATACAGTAGAACGCAAGACAATCTCAGTATCCTCCCTACCTACAAGGGGATCCTTCGTCAAGAAGAGCTTTACATGAATAAACAAGTGAAAGAAGCCCAATCTCTCAAGATCATCCACAAATAGTGTTTATAGGGCCTATTTACTATGTGTAACATATATGCAAAAAGAAAATCTATGTTCATTTTATAGCCCAAAATGAAGTCTGTGATATGAAAGTAGGAAAAGGTCACACAAGCTTGACACGTGAGAGTTTGTTTTATGTCCATATCAAAGTGTTATCAGATTGAGAAGAATACCTTAGTTCTAATGCTCTGCAATCCATAATTTAGCACACATCTAAAAACTCTACAATACGGTATTACGCTGTCTCTGAAGGTACAAAATCAAGAGAAATCAACAACAAACAGTGAGCATTAGAAATCAATAATCTGAAAGTACAAATCTACAAATTTTGTGTCTCTGGATGTAAAATCTCACGCAAGTCAAGATGCGGTCTTGCACGAGGAAGGATGTGGTCCCGTGCGAGGAAGTGCTGAAACCAACAAAACTTCATGCGATATAATGAAAAATCTTGCATGAGAATCCGTATAGGGATATACAAAAGTACAAACAAAAAATTAAAAATCATAGTTTTGATAGAAAAAGACAGAAAATTGATAGAAATGAAGGGAAACCCATTTCAGGGCCCCACGGTGGGTGCCAGAAATGTCTGTGTGAAAATTGTACCTAGCTGTGGACACAACACTTCAGTAAAATATTAGAGGTTAGCAAAATTGAAATCTGTAAATAATTGAAACTAAGCTAACCAGGTGATTTATTTCCTTCTAGCAGGTGCGAGTATGATGTTCTCAGATTGAAATCAAGATCAGTGACAATGCAACACCTAAATGAAGAATTTGAATGAAAAAAAATGAAAAACTGTATGAATGCAGATTAATCTATTTTTTTTGGATTTTGTATGCAATAGGATGAAAAACTTATTATGAAACTAATCTAGGATGAAATCTAAATGATATGTAGATTTAATCTAACAATGATATGAATTGATATGAATGCTATGATATGAAAACTATGACCAACAATGAAAGATCTCACAAATCGCCTATTGCAAGTGCTTAATCCTTCAATGACCAATTTGCCAGAGTAATTGTGCAAATTTGAGTGTT
The DNA here is from genome assembly GCA_027943335.1 of Chamaecyparis obtusa. Classification (NCBI taxonomy): domain Eukaryota; kingdom Viridiplantae; phylum Streptophyta; class Pinopsida; order Cupressales; family Cupressaceae; genus Chamaecyparis; species Chamaecyparis obtusa. Next base: position 416,729 of record BSBK01006706.1, read on the forward strand.
GATTATTATGAAGAGCTGAGCCTTGATTTTATAGAAATTTAGGGCTTGAGGATGCATAAGAAAAACCATAAATTACTCTTGATAAACTTAGGTTGATTTTTGAGTTATCAAGAAATCAAAGATAATTAACTCACAAAAATCATGCAAAAGCAATGTTTAACTCAAAATAGAGTTTAGATCAAATTTCAACTCATCATCAGATGTTGAGTTTAAATTTAAAATTGTTTGTTAATTTCTAGTTGCCTTCTTTTCTGATTTTGCATGATTTAATTATAAATTAATTTTAAAAATAAAGTGATTTATTCTCAACTTAACTGATTTTTAATTAAAACAATTGATTTATGGGTTAATCAATTATTAAATAAAACTTTTATTTAAAACTATATTATTAAATATTGACAACTGACATTAATTAATTAAATGAAAATTTAATCAATTAGTCATGAGATTTTTGATTTATTGTCAATATTAAATAATACAATTTAGGAATAAATAGAATTAAATTTAATTAAATAATTAAGTGGTAGAATTAAATCTAATTAATTAAATATTCAGAATATTTAATTAATCAAACTTTAGGATAAATATGATTTATCACCAAATAATTATTAAATCGAAGATAATTAAATTAGGATAAAATAGGGAATATTCAAGGAATATCCTTCGATGCAGAATTTGGGATAATCAATTAGGTTGTGATGATTTGATGTGTAGATGTGCCTTAGGTTAGGACTTTGATTGTCGATTTCGTTTGAAGATGTAGGAGGTTAATGAACCTATAGCCCATTTTTGGGGTATTACAATTAGCAATAATTTGAGCTATTTCTTCATCAGAAGGTCTTCTTAATACAATAGGCTCTTCACTCTCTTTTGTATTGCAAATTGTATTTTCAATATCCTCTTCTTCCTCAGAAAAGACTTGCTGATAATATATCTCCTTTCTTCTCTGGGAATTATTGACATCTTGATCCTCATCCACCTCTATAGAATCAACCTCTTCCCACACATGTGAAGTTGTCATGGAACAACCCCAATCATCATAAAATTCATCTTCCTCACCTTCATGTTCCTCATTTGTAGATACATTTTGGGAAACTGCACAATGGCCAGGATCATGTGGAGACTCGCAAGCTATGCACCATGGGACATCATTAGTCATATTAACAGAGTGCCTTTGTAAAGTGTTAGGGGTCTTATCATTAGGCATGTCCTTCCATTGGGTATGGTAAGGAAAATTTTGCAACCTAGGTTGCATATTAAAATTGTTGAAAGGAAGCTTGTCATTACTTTGAACCCTATTTCTATTTTCATTAGGCTTTAAAACTTTCAATGCATTCAGGATTTGTTTTAAGTCATCACCCTCCCTAGGATTTAAATTGGAAGTTTTATCCAATTCTTTCTTTATATATCTAGGAGGTTTAGGATCTTCTCTTCTACCTAGCTTATCTGATACTCTCCTATTACTTTTAATATTTACAACACATCTTTGGGCTTCCCTAATAGTTCTAGGATTTTTTTCCCTAGGTAGATAACCTATTTTTGCATCAAAAGCATTTAGATATATTGTTGCTAGACATCTCATCTAGTCTCATAACTTAGAAAAGTTTGTGCATAGCTTTCTGAAATCTCATATTAAAATCAAGGAATTCCTCATTCTAGTTTTTCTTGATATTGTTAAATTCATTCAACATAAAAATTTCATTTGTTTTATCACCATATTGGTCCTTGAAATAGTTTATAAAATCATCCCAAGAGCCAATACAGTCATATGGGAATCCTCTAAACCAGTCTCTAGCATCTTCAGTTAATGATTGAACAAATAACTTCATAATGACATCTTCATGTTCAACTTCATAGTCATCTATTATATCAATAAAATTCTTTAAATGTTCCTCACATGTAATAACATTGTTACTAGTAAACTTTGGAAGTTTTTCTCTAATTTTTTTAGGAATCAAATTAGGATAACAAGGAAAACCATTAAAGATAAGTTGTCGGTACCTTTCCACATGAACTGGTCTCCTCTGTAATAATCCATCATTTTGAGAATTATATGCTTTATTATTTGATGTGTTGGTAGCATTTGTAACAATTTCTGGTGTGACAATGACGTCCTTCTTGGCAGAGTTCCCAGTGTCACCACCAAGTATTGAAATAGAATTAACCACATTAGAAGGGCCTGAGGATTTCCTAAGAAAATCAATCTACTTTTTCATCTCCAAAGCAGTAGCCTCAAGTTCTACTTTCTCAAGTTCATTAGCCAATATTTCTCTCTCTCTCTCTTAGATTTCTCAAGGTTAGCAGCTAACCTTAATACCTGGTCTAAAAGATCTTTATCATTAACATGTTCATTGATAGTAGTTCCAATAGCCCCCTCTTTACCTTTATCCCTAGGTCTTCTTACCTCACATACCTCTTGGATAACAGGTTGTGCCTTTCTTTTTTTTTAGGTATTGGGTCAAAGTTGATCGCTTCCAGGTCTAATAATTGCCTCTTTAACTATTCAGCTCTTATCATATCTTGTCTTATTTTATCTTCATTTTATTTTTCTCTTTTTTGTCTAATGGTAGCTTGTTCCCAGATTCTCCTCTCCAACTCATAAAATTCTTCAAATATTTCTTCAGATTCTAGGAGATTTGTTTTAGACTCTGAATCTTCATCATGGATTTCATATTGTTTTTCTTCTGAGACATGAAGGTCCTAGGGTACCGAAGCACCAAGGGAAAAAGGTGGGTAGAAGTCTTTTCTACTTCTACTCTTGCTTCTTGACCTCCTATCATTTTCAAAAGATTTACTTGGGACTATTCTTTTATTGTATTGTAACCTTTCTCCTCTTCTTTGTGAAGGAGAATAATAGTCATCATACTGACCCAATCCCAAATCCATGGCCTCTTCATATTCTGATGCATTATCTTCTTGACTAGGATGGACTAAGTCATCTTCATCTATATTTTTCTTCTGTTTCCATGCTTGAGGCATGTTTTTATCATTCTTATCAGTTCTTGGCTGACAGGACCTAGATGTACTTGGGAGTTCACCTTCCAATTTGTCCTCAGGATGATCTTTCCTCCAATCCCTGGTAGTTCTTTGATTCATATCTAAAGAATGTTATAAAAATTTCTATTTTTTCTTAGCACTGTTGCAGAGATTCTCAGAGTCGCCACTCACACTTAGTGAGGAGATATAATTTTTTTAAATTTGACTCTACACTATCAATGGTAACTACTGGATAAGGTAAATAAGAAGGCCAAGAGTCTAGCTCAACTTGTACCTATATTATTTAACAAAAAATTATAATACCATAGATCTTTAATTTAGATTCATCATGACTGTATCATCTCTAGTCCCCAGCTAAGTCACCATCTTGTTGGCTCTTGGTTTAGCAAGATTTAAACTACCTTGCAAATGCAGAGATGCACCTATGGGTTAGCTTACTTCCCACAATCAGTACATTCATACAAGAACAAGGACCAACTAACAAAGCACAAGGGCTTTCTACACTTTGAACTCTACAAAATTCAAGCGGGTGTACCTAGGATTAAGATCACTTAATTTAACTTTTCCACTAATCCTCACAAAGTAGATATGTGCCCATAATACTTCTTACTACTTGTTACATAAAGGGATAGGGTGTAAAGCTTAGACACACTACCAAGTTACTCACAAATAAAGAAGGGGCTTTAGCTATTAAGTCCAGAATTACTGACAATTCCTCACTGTATTTTTTATTCTTATCATTCACCTTGAAAATGAAAATCAGATTATACCAAGAACCTCACTACTTACTATTGGAATTAGGAGAGATAGGTACTGAGAGGGGAGGGGTGAATCAATGCCTTCAAAAAATTTTAATTGAAAAACCTTTCAGATCTATAACTGTGTACTGTGATAACTGATCAAAATAACTTGAATATAATTATATAAATCAATCATCTAGTTAACTTGAGAAAGTAAACAACATGAAATCAATATGAAAATCACATAACACAAGTATTTTGGTAATGCAAAAACCCTTTTAAGAAGGTAAAAAATGCAGTGGGGATGACACCCACAAATTCTTCACTATTGCAGATAGAAAAGGTTTGCCTGTTAAGGCTACAAGTTTTGATCACTTCTGGTGGTCTTACTCTATTAGGAGTAACATGTTAGATCAGCTAGATCTACCTAGTTATAGGATTTTGACAACACTAATGAAGTGTGTACTGGGTTAAGAGATTTACATAAGACTATTAAGTCTACTCTGGTAAGAGATTTATCAAAAACTCTATCACAATTGTCAAAAAGTAATAGGCAATTATCTGCTAGTTGACAACTCAATTGTTTGAAACAAATCTATAAGTGCTTATCAAAATATCACCTTATTTGTGATGGTTCTCTACTTTGTTCAGCTCGGTAGCCTTCTCTGATTCTGCTCAATCTGATATCCTCTGTACTCTGTTCTGCTCAATAAACTGATTGTCTTGAAGTTAGGCAATGTCTTCAAGTGCTTTGTGATTCATATATATTAGTTCCCCAACCTCATAAAATGGTGCAAACATACAAAATATATAGTGTTCTATTTTTTCCACTTTAGCAAAAATTAGGTTACAAAAATAATCATAACCCTAAGATCTACGGTGCAAAATAACCTAGATCAACTATTACAATAAGATAAACATTACATTTAATGAGTATCTTTTATAGTAAATGCTCCTTGATCTTTCTAAACCATTTTATGATCTATTGTAACCATTTTCATAGAAGAATGTGCCATTTTAGATTACTATGCTATTTTATGTGATCATCGGTAAACACTGTATAATCTGCTCGGTGTATACTATGATGGTCGATGTTTACTGACCGTTGGTGTCGGTGTCACTGGTGCTCGGTAAACTATGTGATGCTTGGTGTAAAGACTTTACCGACTGCTCTGTCTTACTTGTGGTTACCAACCAACTCAATATAAGTAACCGAACAACCTGTTTACTATCCTTTGATACTAATGACAACCTTAAATGCTCAATAGAGATTAACAATCTCCCCCTTTGGTATTAGTATCAAAACTTTGAATGTATATAGAAAAAATGTTTCTATATATTCCTTATATCTCTGCCATATACATATCCACAACAAAAAAATTCTAAGTACAAAATACTCCCCCTCGGTGCATGCTCCCAGTAGTATTAACTAGTATTAACATACATATCAAAGTATACGTATTTGGAATATACATGTGTTCTCCCTTTTTGATAATAATGCGAAATGCAAAAAAAATTTCTAAGGTATACTTACATTTGATCACAAATGTTTTGATGGGTGTTCTTGACAGACTCCAAGAGGTTGTCCCATTCCTCTTTCAAGTTGGTAAGAGCAATATGCTCAAGACCGACTTGTGCATGCATGTCAAAGATATTATCCAACACCTAAATCTTTGGTGTTGCTACAAGTTGTTCTGCTTTGACAATATGTGCTTCAAAAATTTTTAGGTAAGGAGTGAGTTCTTTTTGTAACTTTGTGACCTGATCAGTGATGTGTGCTTCTTGTTTTCTTAAATTTGCTATCAACCACCAGAGTTCCTACACTTAGTGAATATGCTTTAAGAAAGCAGTTGGCTCGATGATAACTACTTGTGTACTCAACTTTATCTCTACTTCTAAACCTTTTATCTTTTTACTAACTTCTACAGTGAAGGTGTCTGAAGTACAAAGCTTAATTAGAAATTGACAGATTATCTAGGTAATAGATTTTACCTCGGTAATGACCTCAGATAATTTTACCTTGTTCAGTGCCACTTTTGTGCTAATCCTTTTTGCCAATTTGTTCTGAATCTTTGATTCTACCCATTCTTCTATTCTTTTGTCTGCATCTATATTAGGGGCATTGATTTTGTCGGCGAGTGTAGCCATTTGATCTATGATGGGAGTATTCTTATCAATATTTGTCTTCGATACTATCTATTGCAAAATATCCCTCACATCATTTAACATGTCTTTTCATTTGTGTTCTTTCCTTAACTTTTCTTGTGCCACTTTCCTTGAACATAATTCCCCATATTTACTTAGTTCCTCGGGGCTTAGGGTTCTCAGGTCACATTATGGTATAATTATAACTTCATCAATGATGACCGGCCCTTTGGCTTTCTTCTTCTTCATCTTTTGTGAAAGAGGTGACTTCTTCTCACTTATAACAATAGCTTTTTCTCCACTTTTCAGAGTATCTTTCCCAATTGACATCATATCATCCTTCTTTTGCTCCTCGGTAGATGGTGTGGGAGTCTCGATTGTAGTGTCAGGTGGGTTCACCTCGGTTGACTTTGTTTCTTCTGGTTCCTTTATTTTTGGAGACCGTGCCTCTATTTTGGTAGGCTCATTTGTATCTACAGGTTGCTTAGGTGCTTGTATCCCAGTTGTATCTTTATTTTTCTTGGGATGAGAGACATCGGGTTGTACTTGTGAAAGTATTTCAACTACCTCTGCAAGTATAGGTAGTTCACCTAGTGGAGATGTGAACACATTATCAGTGTCTAATGCTTCATCTTTTTTGGGTGCAATTGTCACATCTTCATCATCCTCATCATCAGGATCACCGTTAGTGATGTCCTCAATGAGTGCATCGTCATTGATTTTCTTCTACAAGTGGATCTTTACTTGATCCGGTGCATCCTATGAAATTCTTATTTCTTCCTTTTGTTCGGTGATATCAATTACCTCGGTAACTGATATACCGGTGTCCTCTATTTTCTTTCCTTTGTTATCATCAATGAAAATACCTTTACCTTTTGAACTGTGTCTCTTCTTAGACAGTTTCAGGAATGCTTCCTGTTCAGCTTTCTCTTCTGCTTTCAAAATTGATGTCCACAAAGAATCACATGTGACATCCATATCACCCACATTCTCATCCATTATCTACATAGCTCTATTTTTTACTAAAAATCTATCCTGATCCTTTGTCCTGTATTCACTTACAATAGCATAGCTAAAGTGTGAGGCTGCACGACTTAATGATCATTCTCTTTTTCTTTTCTCTGTATCTAGTGCAATATCCCATCTCTCATTTATTTTGTCATCAAGTTCCTTTGATAATTGACATGCGAATTCCATTGGTACTCTCTTGAATTTAGTCATCATCTGGATGATAGCATGTTCTAGCTTTGTCTTGTCCTCAATTGACATTTTGTCAAATTTATCTATGCCTGGATCTATAAGATTTCCATTCTCAATTATATCTTCAATTATTTCTTCTATTGTACTTTCCTTGTTATGAACTAACTTAAATTGATTAGGATCATTTTCAATGTCAGTCTCTTCTATATCTTCTTTACTTCTTATGTATTTCCTCTTTTTCTTCGGTGTCTCAGCTACTTTCTTGTTCTTTCTCTTAACATATTTCTATGTTGGTGTAGTTGCTCTTCTTTTTGCTACCTTTACTGCTTCTTCTTTCTCGATAGGTTGTGTTGTAGTTGACGATCGTGTCCTCATTCCTTCAAGTTCTGGTAGCTACATTTCCTATTCAACATTGATGGGAGGAATTGGTGTGTGATCCTTTTCTTTGTCTAACTTGGTCTCATCGCTATCATAGGGCTTGTCAGCCAACTGTAACTGACCTTCGGTTGTTTCTTTAACCAGTGACTCCTTAGATGAGTTAGATGTATTTCCATATTTTGTTGTGAGATATTTTCTCATTTTCTTCGCCCTTCTAGACATTTTTCTGATCTCTATGTCTGTAGTGATTCGTGACTTAGCTTCCTCATATATGCCAAACCTACTAGCAGTGATGTCTATCGATAATGCCAACAATGTATTAATAGATTTCAAAGTGAAATCATGGTTCATTTCATATCCCATCGGTGCTAACCATTTTGTTCTTGATTCTATTACCTTTATCATAGAGTGGTCTGTGCTGACTACAAAACATATGTCATCTTCAAATTTACTTACTAATTCCCTTGGAATTCTACTCCTCTATTGCATTTTTGCTTGAAATTCCTTGAAATATGCATTAAATTCCTTGTTTAGATTATATCCTAGACTTTGCATCATTTCACCAATTTGTACAGTTATCGGTTTGTCAGATTGCCAATTTACTTTACCGATACTAGGTACATATTTTTGTAGATAGAAAAGTGTATAGACAAGCAGTGATCCATACTTACATGTACTGGACTTCTTTGCTTTTATTATCTTCATATTATTTTGCAGTTGGTGTAGTAGCAGTTTGGCAAGATCTACTTGGTGATCTTTCTTCACAATTTTATATGCCATGTCCATGGCACTATAGGGTACACTATTTGGTCTGCTAGATTGAAATATCTTGTACCCGATGACATGTGCTATGAATTTTATCACTGGGTCTTTGATGGTTGAGATTTTTAGTGCCCTACCATCCCATTGAGCTCTAGTGTTCTTTTTAACATCGGGCCGAGATGAACTTCGAAAGGCTTTGGCTTTGTTGGTTGTAGGGTACCCAGTAACCCTACTGATAAGCTTCTTTGTGACCTCAATAGGTTTATCTAACCAAAATTTTCCATCATGAAATCTAGTTAGCATGATTCTTATCTAGTCATTTTTGAAAGATTGTGGGAAGTATGTAAAACATAATAACCCTAACTCCCCAATCTTCTTGTATTTAGATTTAATCTTTCCATTTGGTCCACAGACTTGTTGATAAGCAACAATGGTCTCAAAATCACATACTTCTCCAATTTTGCAATGAATATAGGCCCTAATGTCTTCTGTTAACAAAACCCTATCTGGAATACTTGAAAATGCCCCCATATCATCTGTTTGTGCTGTGACCTTGGGATGTGGTTTGAATTTGTCCTCGGCAAAATTTTCCCTAACAATTAATTCTACTTCCTCCTCAATGTTTTGCGATTTGCTTGCAGTCGATGTTGATGCCATAAATTATTTGTAGGGTTTCAGCAAGCAATAGATAACCAATGTTTGGTAGGTAGATGAACTTACTCGATATCATTGAAGAATTGTTGTCGGTTCGATCTACAGTGACTTTGAATCTTTTCTGGAAAAATCTTTAGCTCAAACTCTTCTCTGTAAAATCTCTTTTCTTCGAAATCGCAATGTAACAATGAACTCTGTTTCCATGTATTTATAGATTTTTTTGATATTCCCGCTCAAACTTTGGTGCAAATAAATGCATGACCTAAATTTTGATATGAAACAGCTATCAGCTTGGTAATGTCTACAATTTCATTTGCTTGGTTAACATATAATTTCTTCATCGGTTTGCACTGTTGTCGGTTAACCTTGTATAGTGATTACCGATGGGTAATCAACACTCGTTTCTTCTTTTACCGACTATGTGACATTTGTAAACTTATAAGACATAAACCATAGTGCATCTTTATTCATGCAGATTTGGCATTTGTACATCATATATAAGGAACTGTATGTAAAATGTGATCATTTAAAATGTCAATTCCATACATACCTTTGTCTTCTTAAGTGGAGGTACCGATGTCACCCAATCCAGTTGACGAGGTTTCACTGACAGTGTTACTTGACTCAACATTTTCATTAGATGTCTTCTTCCACATTGTGTTCCTTAACTTCATAATTTTTGCAATGTTACATCCACTCTCAAATATATGGTTTTCAACTAGTGCTCGGTCTCTGCAATTCTTGCTTACATGACTGACCTTGTGATAGTGCATACATGCCATTCCTACATTTGTCTAGTTTCTTGATTGTCCAATCTGACTATTTCTGTAATAGTTTGTTGTAATATGTCCATACCAACCACATACAACACAACTAGTCCATATATTATAATCCCAAACATATGAGTTACCTTGTCTCTTCGGTTGATATGGCTTTCGTTGTAGTTTTTCTTTAGGTGTCTAGACTTGTTTCATTTTTGCCTTGCAGTCCCTTGTAGTGTGTCCATGCTTATTACAAGTATAGCATATTTTCTCCTTAGTAGTATTATTAGTAATGTCATTCTTCTTAGCTCTGCATTCATAAGTTGGATGTCCAAACTTACCATAGTAATAACAATATCCATTGAATTTTAGAATGATAGGTGGTTTACCTCATGCTTTGCTTCTGCACACATTAGATGTATGTCTTGGTTTTCCACAGTGATAACATGTCAACACTTTAGGTTTCTAACTTTGATTGTTGTTGACTTTTTTAGCTTGTTGTGATGATTCTCCTTCACCGGTGTAGCCTATACCGGCTCTGCTTCCAAATATTCTCTGATTAGTCAAGAAATCATCAATCTTTTTAGAACTATCCTCAGCTATTCTCATCATTTCATTATGTTGATTTTGTATCTTTATTTAATTTCTCAATTTTTCATTATCTTCTCCGAGTATTGCAACATCTTCAAGTCTTCTTGATAATTCTCCATTGACTCGATTCATTTCTTGATTAACTGTCATCATCTGATTTGATACTTGGAAGTGATGATCAATGAGTCTCTGTATTTCACTTTCTTTTGCTTGGAGTTGTTCAGTCATCAGTCTTCAGTCTTCAATAGCTAGATTTCGATCTTGTTCAGCTTGTCTAGCATTGTTCATGATTTCCACCATTCTCACCATTTGAGATTCATAACCAATTTGAAGTGCTTTCACTTGCTTAGATAGATGCTGATTCTTTTCAGATAAGTCAGAGATTATGCTTTCAGATCCATCAGGGATGCTTCCAGAGCTTGATCCTATATCATCAAATATTTCATCAATAGGTTCTTCATGATAATCGATTTCACTCAACTGAATTGCAAGGTTCTTCCTTTCAACCAATAATTTCTTCAGTTCTTCCTTGGCTTGTTTATACTATTCCACAAACATTTGTATTTGTATCTTCTAATTCTCAATAGTCTTTTCAAGCTTATATCTCTCCATGACTTAGATCTTTACCCTTCAATGGTTAGACTGTTCAACAAGAGAACTGTGCTCTGATACCAATTGTTGGAATTAGGAGAGATAGGTATTGAGAGGGGAGGGGTGAATCAGTGCCTTCAAAAATTTTAATTGAAAAACCTTTTAGATCTATAACTGTGTACTGTGATAACCGATCAAAATAACTTGAATATAATTGTATAAATAAATCATCTAGTTAACTTGAGAAAGTAAACAACATGAAATCAATATGACAATCACATAACACAAGTATTTTGGTAATGCAGAAACCCTTGTAAGAAGGCAAAAACTACGTTGGGGATGACACCCACAAATTCTTCACTACTGCAAATAGAAAAGGTTTTCCTATTAAGGCTACAAGTTTTGATCACTTTTGGTGATCTTACCCTGTTAGGAGTAACATGTTAGATCAGCTAGATCTACCTAGTTATAGGATTTTGACAACACTAATGAAGTGTGTACTCGGTTAAGAGATTTACATAAGACTGTTAAGTCTACTCTGTTAAGAGATTTATCAAAAACTCTATCACAATTGTCAGAAAGTAATAGGCAATTATCTGCTAGTTGACAACTCAATTGTCTGAAATAGATCTATAAGTGCTTATCAAAATATCACCTTATCTATGATGGTTCTCTACTCTTTTCAGCTCGGTAACCTTCTCTGATTCTTCTTAATCTGATATCCTCTGTACTCTATTCTACTCAGTAAACTAATTGTCTTAAAGTTAGGCAATGTCTTCAAGTGCTCCGTGATTCATATATATTAGTTCCCCAACCTCATAAAATGGTGTGAACATACAAAATATATAGTGTTCTATTTTTGTCACTTTAGCAAAAATTAGGTTACAAAAATAATCATAACCCTAAGATCTATGGTGCAAAATAACCTAGATCAACTATTACAATAAGATAAACATTACATTTAATGAGTATCTTTTACAATAAATGCTCCTCGATCTTGGTAAACCATTTTACGATCTGTTGCAACCATTTGCATAGAAGAATGTGTCATTTTAGATTACTATGCCATTTTTTTTGATCATCAGTAAACACTATATAATCTTCTTGGTGTATACTATGATGGTCGGTGTTTACTGACCATCGGTGTCGGTATCGCTGGTGCTCAGTAAACTGTGTGATGCTCGGTGTAAAGACTTTACCGACTGCTCTATCTTACTTTTGGCTACTGACCTACTCAATATAAGTAACTAAATAGCCTGTTTACTATCCTTTGATACTAATGACAACCTTAAATGCTCAATAGAGATTAACACTTACAACAATTCTCCTTAATACCCTACAATTCTGCCAAGTTGCATCAAGCATTTACTTAACTCCTTGAGTTAACAGCAAAACATATCAAGACATACAAAACTATGTTTGTATCTACTGGACTTGAGTTGATCAAGATAATAGGAAATCACAAACCATTAAAATAGGAGACAAGATTCAAAGAAAAACCTATAATCTTTGTATTATTTACCACATAATTGATACAAAAGTGATTTACTGAGCATGGAACACTCCACTAAATGAATAAGAAAACTGTAGATTCATTAAGATCTTTGTGAAACAAAGAGGTTAAAGATCTCTTCCACCAATTCTTGACTGAAAAAAACATACCTATGTTTATCTGTTTGGTTTTGCAGGCGAGTCCTTTCTTAACCCGAAAAGAGACTCCTTCTAAATTACCTTGGGAATCCTTTTATATGAACAAGGATTGCAACAAGCTTCAAGTCATTTAGGGCACAATTAGGGAAACACTATTAACTAATGTAGTATGAAATCAGGAAATAATTTATTATAGAAGTGACAAGGAGAAAACCCTAAGATAATCATAAAATATCAAAGACAAATTTGATATTTTTACATATGAAAACCCTAGTAGCTGAATTGCAAATTAGGGTATGATTCCTTTATCCCTACAAAAATAACATCACCATAAGTATCTCATTAGAATCAGATCTAATTTTTCATCCCTCTGGTGCACCGATGCTTCCTACCTTTGAAAAATCCTAGCTGCTAGATTCAAAATTTGACCGTCAACAGATAATTTATCACGTTTAAAATATAGCCGTCGATCTCAGTCCTTCCTGGCACATCATGTGCTTCTCAAAATTTGATAAAATAGTCAACTAAGCTTTGAAAATACCCAGCCACATCATTCCTTGGCAAACAACTAGGAGCAAGCACATCATCAACATTTGGCAACCGGGGACCCACCTTTCATTTATCTTTCCTTAAGTAAGATCAGATGGCTGTCATGATTACATGATCAATATATTTTAAGAATCTTTCTCTAGCAGCATCACACCCATCATGAGATTAGCCTTAACCTATACTTCCTTTATCTTGACCACTACAAATCTCTTAACCATACTTGATTTGGCGAACACACGACTGGAGGCTTTCTCAGGGTCTCGGAACACTTATCTTAACTGGGGTTTACTCTAGAGATTGGGCAACACAGGAAATATTGTAATCTCTAAATATTTCTTTAACTCATGGTTTCATTTGGAGATCATGCGACCATCATCCAATCTTGACTTGCGTCAATGGTCACCGCTCAATCTCCAAGCTCTTTACTTAACTCAGCCTCGATCTGGCGATCAGGCGACAAAGGGAAATTTCTGACCGAAGGCATTCTCACAATTGCCAGATACTTAACTTAACCCTGATTTTCAGTATGAGAACTAGCACCAGCTGTTGATCCATTATATCATCGACGGTCCTCTCTAAATCACCAAATTCTTCTAGACTTAGCTTTGAAATTGTGAGAACTAGTGACAACACATCTCTTAACTGCTTGCTAGATTGCCAAATGTCTAGCCACTAACTACCAGGACTTGGAGATTAGGAGATAACTGTATTTAGCAAGTCATTGAATAAAATGACTAATTTCCTGGGGCTTAGAGACTTGGAGAATAAAGGAAAATACAAGCATGTGCATAAAAGATACTTAAGTGGTTTGGAAAAGGTAACGAAGAAATAGACTTGGGTAGGGTTTTGTGGATTTAGACAAATTTTGAAACATTTTGCATGGATAAACCCTATTTCTCATACCTTGACATTGGAAATTGGAAATTTCACAAGATTTTGCAGGAATGAAGACCATTTTCAAAGATTTTTGCATTAACTAGAAAATGAGCTAACAGGATCTGCATAACACAATCAATGTATATCAAGGAGATCCTAAAGACATTCAATATGGAAGAATCAAAACTGGTTGGAACACCGATGGCTACTGGTTGTAAATTATCAAAAAAAATGAGACAAAGGAAGTGAATGAAACACTTTACCAATACATGATTGATAAACTATAGTATGTTGTACATAGTAGGCCTAATATTGTACATTCAATTGGTATTGTGGCAAGGTTTTCTGCCAATCCAAAGGAGACACACACATCTGTAGTAAAAAGAATATTTAGATATTTGAAAGGGATTGAAGATTTATGTCTGCTATACACAAAAGGATGAAATTTTGATCTTAAGGTGTATAGTGATGCTGATTGGGCTGGAAACATTGATGATAGAAGAGAAAAAGTGGTAGAGCTTTCTTTTTGGGAGAAAGACTAGTGACATGGTTAAGAAAGAAACAAAGTTTTATTTTATATTATATTGTCAAAGCTAAGTATGTTTCTCTAGCTATGAATTATTCAAATATAGTGTGGATCAAAAAATTACTTGAAGGTATGCAAGAAGAGATTACTAATACAGTTACTTTTTTGTGTGATAATACTAGCGCTATAAACATATCAAAGAATCCAGTGATGCATTCAAAGACAAAGCACATTTCTATCAAGTATCATTACTTGAGAGAGAAATTACAAGATAAGCATGTGATATTGGATTATGTGAATTCAAAGGAAAAAATAGTTGATATATGTACCAAACCACTACCGAAGGATTCTTTTGAGTATCTTCAAGGTAAGCTAGGGGTTCTTCCCCTATCCAATATTCACTAAGGAAAGAAGCATGCTGCATCAATTCAAGTATTCAATAGAATATCTATCTTGTGAGTTGATGCTAGTGTTCACTCTTTAGGTGAAGCCTGAAGTTGTGAAAAATGTTTATGATTGTAATGAGAAATCTATATATCTGAAGTATGATTTAGTGCCTGAGAATTTTTTTTAGGAGAATGTGTCTTTGGAATTTTTTTCAAAGAGGGATATGAAATTGATGAATAATGCAGAAGGATATAGTGCAATTGATTACAGAAAGAGTATTACTAATACTACAAAGAGGGAGATGAAGATCCAGTAAAGGGATAATAAATCAATTGATTATTTAGAGAGAAATCAGAAAAGAAGATGTCAAAGAGGGATAGTAAAGAACATATACCAAAGAAGAAGATTGTTAGTGATAGAGGAAGATGCAAAGAAGAAGATCAAGTACAACAAGGGAGAAGATAAAAATCAAAGGGAGTAAAGGACAAGGAATGGTAGTGAAGCATTACCATCAGCAATTGGGAACTAAAGATTGTTAGTGTGTTACCATCAATGCCAAAGAGGGATATTGTTACTATAACTGATGGTGATGATGATGAAGACTAACCAAGATCAAAGGAATACAAGATAGTAGAAAGGTTAGATCAGTTATTATCTTGTCATTGATGTAAAGCAATTCATTTCTGGTTTATATTATGTCTTTGTATCATTCGAAGTATGATATAAGTGTGAATGAGTTAAGGAGAAGAAGAAGTGAGATGTTATGAAGTTGAAGAACTTAATTGGAAAACTGCTACATATCAGACAATGGTAAGGTTATGTTTCAATATTTTTTTTTTCTACCTAACATATGATTATATCAAGTTGGTAAAGAATGGTAATGAAGATTTATCAAGTTGGTAAGTAACACAATTTTGGCTACAGAGTAGGAAAATTCACTCAGTAAAGGTAAGAGGTAAAGAAAGTATGTTTCGGTAAAGGAAAAGGAACACAAGACACCAAGATGAAAATTTTTAGACACTGAGTGAAGTTAACTAAAATTCATAGTTATCCATCGAGAAAGGAACATAAATTAAATACAAGGATTAGAATGACATTTAATGATTAGCTATGATGAGATGGATGATCATGATGATAAGGAAAGACAAGTAGAGAGATCTATGATCAGAAAAATTAAAGGTGATGATTTATGGCTTAGATCTAAACAGTTAAAAGAGAAGGAACAAGTTTCAAGAAAGTTCAAGTTCCTAGGTGAAAAGAAAACATGTTACTGAGATCCAGATTCAAAGTATAAGTTTGTAAAATGAATTGGATGACAAAGATTGATCAAAGGAAAATGAAATAGAGGAGATTAAGTGGGAAAAAATGTCTATATAAAGGATGGATTTGTATGAACAAATGGTTGGAAAATTAAAGAGTTGAAGAGTCACCGACTGATGCAGTAAAGGAGGAAAAGATAGATTTCAAGTTAGAAAGAAAGATATGATGAAGTGTTGAAGCCAGTAGAAAGTGAAGGATTGAAGTGAAGATAAAAGAGTGCACAAAGGATATGGTTATGCAAAGACAGTTACAAATTTATAGGTCAAATTATTTATTGTTTCTTATTAGCATTTGTAATAGAGAAATATCTTAACCGAGTGGACTTAGCAGTCTTATTATAAAATCCTCAAAAAAGGTAACATTCTGAAGAGTTTTTGAAGCCCTTTAACTTGGCCACTCCTAACAGGGTGAAGATTTTAATAGATCTGAGGTAAATCCGTTGACCGGGTCACACCTAGTAGTGTGTATTGTAATCTTTAACAAGATTGACTCTTAACCGAGTATACTTAAAAAGAGTATTTTATTTCATAGGTGAAAATTCCCATAATGGTTTTTCCCAAATCTTTATGTGATTGATTTGTTGATTGTTAAAGTTTATTGACTTTTGTCGGTAAATAGTTAATTGTGTTTAACCGAGTTAATCGGAGAAATTTTTTTAAGGTACAAAGAATCAAGGATTACTAATTCACCCCCCCCCCCCCCTTGCCCTCTTTGTAATCCAATAGTATAAACCTCTTTAATAATAGTTGGAGATCAATAACCTTGGGGATGAGATCAAGTCTACCATTGAATCTTTGTTCAAGATTTAACCATTCTCCTCTAGGGGTAAAGTAGTTAGCTACATAGGATCCAAAGATAGTTTGGAATGCCTCAAAAGAGTAAAAATTCAATGTCCACCAAAGTCTTATCATCCATCCATCTTTCCTCCTAGAATCTAATAGCTCGACCATTGTAAATTATCCATTTGAGGCATTCTTTAAGTAGGGATTTGCACTTGATGATGTTATTCCAAATTTTAGAGCTTGAAGGGAGATCATTCAAACCAAGGACCCTATGAAATAAATCATGATTAAGTTACTTGGATCTCATTATTCTACACTAATCCACATTACACATTTCCATATTCTACCCCATTTTAGTAATAAGAGCTTTGTTTAGATTAGTAAGTTTTCTAACTCCCAGTCCTCCTTGATATTTTGGGTGGTAGACAATATCCTAGTTGACAAGTGCCAGTATTTTCTTCTCCTCCACACTAGTCCATAGGAAGGTTCTTTGTATTCTCTAATTTTTTTTAGCCACAATTCAATTTATTTTGAACAAAGAGAGAAAGTATATAAGAATTCCCTGAAGGCACGCAATCAGAATGTAGAGTTTATCATCATTGTTGAGAATCTTACCCTTCCATCCAGTTTCTTTTGGATCCTTACAAGAATGTCATTCCAAAATGTAGGGGTAGATTCTTTGATAATGAGAGGAAGGCCTAGGTATGTGTTAGGAAGAATGGCACATTAATAGTTGAGGATGTCGCATATTTTGATCTAAAGATCCATCTCGGTGTTGAAGAAATAAATTTTACTTTTCTGGTAGTTAATTTGCATTGACTTGAAGTACATGCATAGTCCTGAAGTAGGCCTTTCCATTATTTTTCTTCCATAACTAAATATTTTCTTAAGAGGAATGTATCATCCATAAATTACTATAGAACAAAAGTAGGAAGGGAAGAGGTCGTTCTGATACCTTACATTTTTCCAGTGGTGGATAGATTTAAAAATTTCCTGCTAAGAACCTCAACAATCATGATAAAAAAATAAGGAGATAAGGGATCTCCCTTCCTAATACATTTTCCATCATTAAAAACCCCACAGGGTACACCATTGACAAGGATAGAGTATTGGACAGACTAAATACAAATCTTAATAATATTAATCAGTTTGTCAGTAAAGCCTAGCTTGGCTATAACTTTATAGAGGAATTTCTAGTTAACTTTTTCATATGGCTTGGAGAAATATAGTTTATGGCTAGTTTAAGAGACATAACCTGGCTGTAGATTTTGTCCATAGAATGAATTATTTCATGGGTAGAAATTGCAGCATCAAGAATCTATCATCTAGGGACGAAGCCCTTTTGACTTCCACTAATGTATTTTTCCAAAAGAGGCTTTAATCTATTGACTAACACTTTATAGAAGATCTTATAGATCATGTTTCTTAGAATTATAGGTCTAAATTTATCCATAACTTTGGCTCAAAATTTTGGGGAACAAGAGCCATGTAAGTGGTGCTCAATGTTTCCAGTAGTTTCCCCATTCTGAAGAAGTCCCTAATAACCATGGTCACATCATATAAGACAATATCCTTGAACACTTGAAAAAAAAGAGGAAATTCGTTAGGACCAGGGGCCTTGTAAGCCTCCATAGAAAATACAACAATTTTAACCTCATCCTTAGTGATAGGGGATATAAGAAGGTTATTATCACATTCATTAACCATAGTGGATAGGTTGACTAACAACTTGTCTTGGATCATAGGATTTTTATTACTGTGTTCTTCATACGCATGTCTAAAATAGTTGATATCCATTTCCCCTATTTTTCTCTCATCATTAATTAGTTGGTTGGACTCATTACAAAGACTTTTTATGGTGTTTCTTTTTTTGTGAGTACTAGCCATTTTGTTGAAGAAAGTGGTGTTACGGTCTCCCTCTTTTAAACATTGGAATCTTGATCTTTGTATCCAATCAATTTCTTACTTGTTTAGGTTATATTTCCATTTCATCCTCCACATATCTTCCTCCTCATACATATTTCTAGGTAAGTTTCCATTATCCATTAACTCTTGGTAGCTAGCAATTTTGGCTTAAATCTATTTTTTCTATTTGAAGATGTCCCCAAAATAGGATTTAGACCAACCCTTGACTTCTATTTTTATGATATATAGTTTGTGGGATATTCTTTGCATGGAGAAGCCTTGGACTAGATTATTCCACTAGTGAATTATGAAGTACCTAAAATCCATGTGGGTGGTCCACATTATTTCAAAATGGAAAGGGTACGAGCCATTGAAAGTTTTATTCACCCATTGAAGCATGATGGGGTTGTGGTCCAACACCATTCTATAAATGCATGTAAGGGAGGTATTACAACCTAGATCCCATCAAGATGAGACAAGAACATTGTCTAATCTAACTTGAATAAGGTAGTTTCCTTTCTTGTTATTAGACCAAGTAAAAGGGGAACCTTTGAGGTCCAAATCTAGAAGACTTGAATTGATGATGAAGTTTTACAAGTCATTCATGTTGTCACTATAGTCATTTAGTCCACCCAACTTCTCAAAAGAGAAAAAGGGGAGAATTAAAATCACTTGCTAACATATACAATGAATTTCTATCTACTAGAATAAGAGATAAGAACTCATCCTAAATAAATTTTATTCCACCATGATAATTAGGAGCATATATATTAAAGAGGTGCCATGAACAATTATCCAATTTAAAAGTGACAACAAGGTAAGACTAGGAAAAAATGTAGGCTTCCCCAATAACTTTATTAGGGCTCCACATCATAGCAATACCTCTAAAAGCCCCATCAGACTCACTATAGTAGTAGTAGGAGCCTAGAAAAATTCTATTAGAAACTAAAGAGAACACTTGGAAATACATTTTGAATTTTTAAATCAAGAGGACATCAATTTTGAGATCTATAATGCATTTCATTAGAGAAAACTGTTTCTAAGGACTATTAAGTCCCCTCATATTCTAGGATAGGAACTTCATTTTTTGTTGCAGTGGGTTTTAGCATCTATGGTAGATTGAATACCATTGGAAATATCCCTAGTGGTATATTTTTCCTTGACAGTCTCTTAGAAGGTTTTCCACACCTTTTTTTTTATCCAACATCAATTTTCTTAGAAATAGTTTTCCTTTTTTGGGTCTGCCATTCTTCCTTGTCCTCATCAACATTTTGAGTAAGAGAAGATTCAACCTTACCAGTAGGGGTAGAAATCATTAATTTAGTAATTTACTCCTGTGCTACATCACCCAAATAATGTTGGGGGGAGAAAATGGGAATACTTTGTATTTTCCCAAGATTAATAGGGGTAATAATCCCTATGTCACACTACTGCAGAACCTTTGTAATACCCATAATAGAGCTATCTTGAGAATATTTTTTAGTAGGAGAAGCTTTGCAAGGGTATGGACACCCAATAGGTGAATTATCCTCAACCAGAATAGAGATAGGTTTAAGTACAAAAGGAGAAGAGACCTTATCCTCTTGAGACTGTGGTAAAATTTCACCTTCCTCCATGGCATCCTAGGGTCCCATCTTCATTTCATTTGTCTTTTTTTTCTTTTGGGGATTTAAGAAAATCAGATAGACAGTCCGTAAATGGGTAGTCTTCTAAACCCCCAGGGTTTGATTTATTATTTTAATTATTTGCCTCAAGGAGCTCATTAACATTGTTCATTTTTGGTGGGGTGGAGCATTTTTCTTTCATTTTGGGTTCCTTTGGAGTAGGGTCTTTACATTTCACAATAGTATGACCATGTTTAGCACATTTTTTATAGTAAAGGGAGACATTTTCATAAACTAAAGCCTAAGTCCATTTACCCAATTTAGGTTTTAAGGTAATGAAATTGGGGAGAGCTTTATTAATGGAACCATTCACTCAAAAATCAGCAAAAAATAACCTTGTCTAGGCAAGAGTGATTGTATTAGCAGTGTCGTAGTGACCAAAGGAGTTTCCCACCCACTAGAAGATTTTTTCATCCCATAACTCTAGCGGAAGGATAGGTATACAAACCCAAACCCATTGGATTATGGAGAGGGGGGTGAATCAGTAATCCTTGATTTTTTGTACCTTAAAAACTTTCTCTAATTCAACTTAGTGTTAATTCGGTCAGACACACTACAATATTATCCATTACCAGTAAATTAACTTTATCAATCAATAATAACATTCACAATAAATATTCAACACATATAACACCAGTATTTAATGTGGAAACCCAATTTGGAAAAAATCATTGTGGGAATTGTCACCCACTAAGGAAATACTCTTTTGAAGTATGTTATGTTAAAAGCCAATCTGATTAAATATTAAAATACACATCTTTAAATGTGACCCTTTTAGGGGATTTTCCTTAGATCTATTAGGATCATCATCCTACTAGGAGTGTCCTAGTTAAAGGTCTTCAAACACTCTTTTAGAATGTCACCTTTTGCAAGGATTTACAATAAGACTGTTAGGTGCACTCAGTTAAGAGATTTTTTTAATAGAAATGTTAATAAGTAACAAAATGTAAATTGACCTATAAATGTACAACTGTCTTTTTCATAATCAGATCCCTTGTGTGCTCTTTGTCTTCACTTCAGTTCTTCACTTTCCACTAGCTTCAACACTTCATCAATTTCAGTTTTATAACTTAGAATTTAACCTTTTTCCTTCTTCACTACATCAGTTCGTGATTCATCAACCCTTCAACTTGCTAGCATTTTGTTCATACACATTCATCCTTTACATAGACTTTTTTTTTCCTCTTTATCTCCTTTATTATGTTTCCTTTGATTAACCTCAGTCATCCGATTAACCTCACAAACTAATTCAATGAATTTAGATCTCGGTAAAATGTTTTATCGTCACCTCAGAACTTGAACTTTCTTGGAACTTGTACCTTCTATTTTTTCCCCTTATTTCTATACCATAGATCATCAACTTAAAAAATTTTGATCGTAGATCTCTCCAAATAAATCTTCCTCATCATCAGAATATTCTAGCTCATCATGGATCAACATTAAATGTTATTCTGATTCTTGTATTTAATTTATGTTCCTTTCTTGGTGGTTAACTCTTTTCTTTCAACTAGATTTCGGTTAAATTTTCTCGGTGACTGAAACCTTCTACTCAGTGTCTTGAGTTCCTTTCACTTTAGCTAAACTTACTTTCCTTTTAATGAATGACTTTTTCCTGCTTGATAGCCAAACTATTTTTCTTATTGACTTGACTAATCTTCTTTGCTGGTTTGATATAATCAAATGTTTGGTATAAAATAATTATATCAACATAACCTTAGCATTGTTTGATTTGTATCTTTTTGCTAATTAAGGTCTTCATCTTCACAACATTTCACTCCTTAACTCATTCAAACTTATATCATACTCTAAATGATATGGAAACTCAATATAAATTAGATATCAATTTCTTGACATCAATGACAAGATAGTAACTAATATAATCATTCAACAATCTTGTATACCTTTGATCTTAGTCAGTCTTCATCGCCATCACCATCAATTATAGTAACAATCTCTCTCTTTGGCATTGATGGAAACACTTACTGACTTGTCTTTGTCCTTTACTCCCTCTGAGCTTTATCTTCTCCTTTATTCTTTTCTTGATCTCCTTCTTTACATTCTCTCTATTAGTTGTATTCATCCATAGAAATCTTCTCCTTCAAGAGATCTTCTCCCTCTTAGTAATCTTTAGTAATCTTCCTTCTCTTTGACAAAAATACTAAAGACACATACTCCTGAAAACTTTTCTCAGGCAGTGAATCATATCTCAAATGTACTAATTTCTTATTGCATACATAAACATCTTTCACAACTTCAGGCTTCAACTAAAGAGTGAACACTAACATCAACTCACAAAATAGATATTCTAATGAAAATCTGAATTGATGCAACATGCATCTTGCTTTAGCGAATATTGGATAAGGGAAGAACCCCTAATTTACCTCAAAGATACTCAAAAGTATCATTTGGTAGTGGTTTGGTAAATATATCAGCTATCTTCTCCTTTGAATTGACATATCCAATATCACTTGCTTGTCTTGAACTCTCTCTCTCAAGTAATGAGACTTGATAGAAATGTGCTTTGTCTTTGAATGCATCACTAGATTCTTTGATATGTTAATAGCACTAGTATTATCAGAGTAAATAGTAACTAGATCAATAATATCTTCTTGCATACCTTTAAGTAATTGTTTGATCCACACAATGTTTGAACAATTCATAGCTGCAACAACATACTCAGCTTCGGTAATAGATTGTGAAATATAAATTTGTTTCTTGCTTAACCATGTCAGTAATCTTTCTCCTAAAAAGAAAGCTCTGCCACTTGTACTTTTCCTATCATCAGTGTTTCCAACCCAATCAACATCAGTGTAAACCTTTAGATCAAAATATCCTCGTTTCTTATATAATAGACCAAAATCTTCAGTCCCTTTTAGATATCTAATATTATTTTGACTGTGTGTTTCCTTTGGATTGGCCAAAAATCTTGCAACAATACCAACAACATGAACAATATCAGACCTATTATGTACAACATACTGTAGCTTACCAATTATTGATTGGTAGAGTGTTTCATTTACTTCCTTTGTCTCATCCTTCTTTGACAATTTACAACCAGTAGCGATTGGTGTACCAACCGGTTTCAACTCTTCCATATGAAATGTCTTTAGGATCTCCTTGATATATTTTGACTGTGTGATGTAGATCTCATATTTAACTTGGTTAATTTGTAGTCCAATGAAGAGTTTTATCTCTCCTATCATGGACATCTCAAATTCCTTTCTCATCTCCTTAGCAAATAATTTAGACATTGACTCATTTCCTCCAAATATAATATCATCAACAAAAATTTCAGAAATTAGAATCTTATTAGTATTATCACATTTCAGATATAAATTTATGTTGTCACTTGTCCTTTGAAATCCAATCTTTATTAAATATGAGTGTAGTCTTTCATACCATGCTCAGGGTGCTTGCTTCAAACCATATAGTGCCTTGTGTAGTTTGCATACCACATTCTTGTTATAATTCTCATTAAATCCTTTAGGTTGTTCAATGTAAACTTCTTCTTCAAAAATTCCATTAAAAAATGCAGACTTAACATCCATTTGATAAACTTTGAATCCTTTATAGGTAGCATATGCAAGTAAAATTATTGCACCTTCTAATCTAGAAACAAGGGAAAATGTCTCACCATAGTCAATACCTTCTTCTTGTGCATAACCTTTGCAGACTAATATTTCTTTATTTCTTATCACATCTCCATTCTCATTTAGTTTATTCCTAAAAATCCACTTTGTACCAATAACATTCTTGTCCTTGGGTCTCAGTACCAGTGACCAAGTATTCTTATTTTCAATCTAATCAATCTCTTATTTCATTGCATTAAGCCAATCTTCATTTTCAAGTGCATCCTTGACTACTCTTGGCTCAAATTCAGAAATCAAACATGTATTATCTTTCAACTTACTTCTTGTCATGAATCCTACATTCTTGTCTCCAATATTTTTTCTTGGTAAGTGGTGCCTTCTCACATATTTTTCTAAAACAAGCTTGGTAGACTGTTCTTCAACATTTTCATCTCTCTATGGAGGCTCAACTTTCTCCTTGGTTTCTTCTTCTTCATCACCTTGAATTTTCCTGATTGTAAATCTCTCCAGCTAACTCTTCCTCATCACCAGAATCTTCCATCTCATCATAGCTCAACATTAAATGTCATTCTGATCTTTGTATTTAATTTTAGTTCCTTTCTTGGTGGTTAACTCTTTTCTTTCAACTGAATTTTAGTTAACTTTTCTTGGTAACTAAAACCTTCTATTTGGTGTCTTTAGTTCCTTTCACTTTACTGACTTTCCTTTTACCAAATGACTTTTTCCTACTTGGTAGCCAAACTGTTCTGCTTATCGACTTGACTAATATTCTTTACGAATTTGATATAATCAAATGTTTTGTAGAAAATAATTATATCAACATAGCCTTAGCATTATCTGATCTATATTTGTTACCCAATTAATTTCTTCATCTTAAGGAAATTTCACTTCTTCTTCTTCTGAACTCATTCAAATTTATATCATACTCTAAATGATATGGAAACTCAATGTAAATCAGATATTGATTGCTTGACATCAATGAAAAGATAATAATTGATCTAATGATTATACAACCTTGCATATCTCTGATCTTTGTCGGTCTTCATCATCAACACCATTAGTTATAGTAACAAAACTAGGGCCATCTTATTAAGTTCTACATATGGGTCAAACTCAAACTTCCATTTGTCTAGGGCAAGTGTGTATTTTCCATATGCTTAGGCACCAAATAAAACATATATAAGATCTCCTTCAGATGTAAATATCAATAGGAACAAACCCATAGACACGACATAAATGCTAAGACCTCCCTTGACCTTTCATCTTCCCATTTTCCACCTCTGAACCATATATATTGTGGGTTTGAAAGAAAAGAAATCCAACCAAATTAAAATGCAATGTTGATACAATCTATCCACAACCGTGTCCAAAAGGAAAATTTCTTTTCCTACTCCATTTTGACCATTCTCAGGGAGGGTAAATCATAGGGAATTTTTATTCAAACCCACTAGGAATCCCTTCCAATCTATCTTGTAGGTCCCATTTACAATAGTGTTTGATTGTTGTCGAAGTTAGATGCCCCAAAAAGGTCTTTAGCACTAATCGAGGAATCTAAAGAACCCCCATGTGCCTCCATGGATGAGATCAATTTGAAAATTTAGGAAAGAAAAATGTAGCAATTGCAGTGCTTTTGTATGAATATCCATCTGCATATTCCAATTGTAAAAATATGTTATTCATATGTTAAAAATTATATTTACATACTATGGATCTCTAAATTTGACATCTAGAGAAAATTATTTATCAGGAATTCATGGATAGAAAAAATTTATTAGTATAGAGAATGGGTTCTACAATGGATGGATGGTTCCCAATGAGCACTTTTCAAAGTTAGTGGATTGCAATCATGAGCCATGGTAGCCTCGATATCCTATGAGGTAGAAACAAGGGATTTTGGTGTTAGTGTTATTCCCCAAATGAGCTTCAAAGATGTACTAGTTCAATCACATGTTCCAACAATATTCCCTTAAGGATAGGTCCCTTCAATCCTTTTTTTCATCTTCCACATTTGAATCCTTCAAGAGGCTTTAGGATATCTTAAAGGTCTCATTGTTTCAAATGATTCAAAGAACCCTAACAAGAGCTCTTGCAGGCAAGTATATACTTCTCCCACTGATAAAAAATGTACAATACTTAAAATGTGGGTTCAAAAAACCCCTTAAGATCCACTTATTTATGAGGTTATAGAGAGTACTAAAATTTCATCCGCATGTCAAACATGGATTGTTCATATCACATTTTCTAAGGAATCACTAATTCTCCAGGCAACATTGTTGTAAAAAAGAGCTCTAATTGGGAAGTTTTGGACGCTTATTCCTAATAAATCAAAGCTTTCAAAGTGGATTTCTCAACATTTGATTGGGTTCCTTGAGGATTTTTAATAAATTAAGGGAATGGTTTCTTTATAACAATTTTTAATTCCTATTATTTTAGAGATAGGTCTCATAAAGTTATATCCTAGTTTATGAACAGATATGGATTTTGTACTGAGTTGTGGATGCCAAATTGTAACCCAAAGAACTCACTTGTGAATTTTCTTTTATTTTGGGTTTCTTTGCCTTGTTTAAATTTGGAATATTTGGTTGAATCTAGTGGAATCCTTAGGTAATCAAATGGGGATCTTCCTCCATCATGACCATTACCATTTTGATAATGTGGTAATCTTAGTTAGGTTGTGTGTCCTACTTGATACTAGTAGAAAGTTTCCATCTTTGATTAAAATATGGCCTAAACATGGTGTACAAGAGCAATAGAGTGTGATAGACAAACTAGAAAATATTTCTTGTAAATAGAATCTAATAGAAAATTTTCTATTGAATGAAATACTACTTCGAATAACACACAATTATAATTTATGTGGATCTATTTTTAGACTCCAATTTTATTTCATTGAAGCATAGCTTGCAAAATCATCCACAAGAGGGTTGTCTACCAACTAGGATGGAAAAGTCTAGCTTAGAATCTAGTGCTTTAAAATCTCTTTTATATGGCTTCTTTTTTGACAAGGCTCTCCATCCTTCTTAGGTTTTCAATGTTCTTTCCTCCATGGATTTTAGGAATGTCAAATTGAATATTTAGGTCACTCCTCCAAAAACTCCAAAAACATCTCAAAATAATCATCTTTTGTTGTCACCTCCTTTTTATATATTTTCTATTTTTTCATTCTTAGGATTGAACTATTGCTCAAATTTCACCTACTCTACAAGGACATAATTTTTCATCGTGTTTCCCCTCTAGAATAATTAGTTTTTTAAAGGATGTTTTCCCATATTACTCTTTGGGAGGATAAAGGATTCTCAACATCCAAGTAATACTAAATCATTTAATCCTCCCTCTCTTACTTCATCTTCTCAACCCATAGTGGAGTTATTATTAGAATTAAGAGATCCTTTTCTAGAAGGAAAACTTATAGTTTGGTAGGAGATGACCTACTTCAATTTTGCAAAAAAATGACTGAGGAATTAGCATAAAATTTCATGGAAGAAAAATATTCTTCCATGGAAATCCCTTCTTCTCCTGTAATTTATCAAACGCCTTTTTTTTAATCCAAAGATCAACTACCTAATTGTGGAAAAAGAAGGTAAATGTGGCAGATACTCAAAGAGTGAAAAAACAAAGAGATTAAGAAAGGCATTCAAACCATTCTTGATGATACAATGAAACCCTAGAGATCTTTTCATAGTCACCATCCAAAATTAAAATTCTAACTTAGAATGCTAGGGGTTTGAATCCTCCTAACAAGAATCAACACATAAAATCTCAAATAGATGCTTGTGGGGTGGACATAGTTTTAGTCAAAGAAACCAAGTGCTATGAAGAAGAGAAAGATTGTGCATCTAATAAATGGAACCAATAGAAATTTTGTGCTTCTTCCCAAATAGGGGCATCAAGAGGTATGGAAATTATATGCAAACCAAAGAAGATGCAAGTCCATTAAGTTGCATCAAGTGAAAACTGGATTCAATTTCAAGTTATTTTTTACTCATACTAGTTTCAAAGTATGAATATATATGGACC
Source organism: Chamaecyparis obtusa (assembly GCA_027943335.1). Lineage (NCBI taxonomy): Eukaryota > Viridiplantae > Streptophyta > Pinopsida > Cupressales > Cupressaceae > Chamaecyparis > Chamaecyparis obtusa. Next base: position 444,814 of record BSBK01006706.1, read on the forward strand.
TAGCTCTACAATGGTGAAAAGTAGGCTTCAGGACTCTATTTCAATAATTTTGGATTTACACTAATACGCTTTAGGATTAATCAAAAGGCATTATGTAAAAAAATGAACTTAAAGATTGTGTTCCCTCAAATGTGAGTGTCACATGGACAAATAGGAGGAATCAGTTTCTACATATGGAAAAAAGGATAGATAGGTTTTTAGTTAATACAAATGGGATCTTCTAACATGGGCCCAATAGCTCTACAACAACTATTTTTCATTTTTAAGGGTTTGGTCATTTTCCTCTGTAATCGCTTCTATTCTTTGGTGCTCCCTCTTTATGTTTTTAAATCCAATTTCATTTTCAAACACATGTGGCTACAAGATCCTTCTTTTTTCCCCCTTCCCAAGTACTTGAGGGAGAATTCTCCACACATTCAAGAGTCCAAATATTCTTGTTTTGTTAAAAAATTCAATTCTTAGAAGAACATATAAAAAATAAAGTACTTTTGGGAGCATTCTCCACACATTCAGGGGTCCAAAATCTTCTTGTTTTGTAAAAAAAATCAATTATTGGAAGATCATATAATAAATTGGAATAGAAATAAACTCAAGTATATTTTTTCTTCTAAGGAAAATGTGGTAGAGGACCTCAAAATTTTGAATGAGAAGATTATCAATAATGGTATTGATGAGGAGACCTATAAGTCCGAAATGGAATTACAATATTATCTTGGAGAAATTTAGGCTAGAGAGGAAATTTATTGGTGTTAGAAATCACAAGAAATTTGGTTGTAGGAGGGCAATAAAATGACAAAGTTCTTTCATACTTCTGCTAAAACAAAAGGCATGTCAAATGCTATTTTTGAAATTAAGGACAACTTAGGTGATCTTCAAACAAATGAACATAAGATTAAGGAAGAGGAAATGAATTTATCTTCTAACCTCCTTTATGCTTCTAATCAAAATGATCCTGCTAGAAATCATGAGAACTTTGGCTTTTAGATCAGGGTGATAAAAACACAAAGTTCTTTCATACTTTTGCTAAAATAAAAGGCATGTAAAACACTATTTTCCAAATTAAGGACATTTTAGGTGCTCTTCTAACAAATGAAGATAAGATTAAGGAAGAGGCAATGAATTTTTTTTCTAACTTCCTTTCTGCTTCTAATTACAATGATCCTTGTCTCTACCCATAAGACTCAAGAAATTTGTCTCATATACATTACCTCATCTCACATAATGATAATGTGTTTCTTCTTTTCCCTTTTTTCATTAGAAGTTAGAGCACCTATTTTTTCTATGAATCTAGATAAGGCTCTAGGTCTTGATGGGTTCTCAACTCTCTTCTATAAAAAATATTGGGACTTCATAGAATTTGATGTATGACACGTGCCAGAAGAATATAGAAGGAATAGTAATATTATTAAAAAGTTTAATGTCACTTTTGTGACTCTAATTCCTAAGGCTCCTTCTCTATTCACCTTTGTAGATTTCAAACTCATCTCACTTTGCAACATGATTTATAAGATTTTCACAAAGGAAATTTCATTGAGGCTAGTTAAGAATATTCCTAAATTCATTTTGCAAGAGGAGGGGGTTTTGTTCCTATTGGGAAATATATTATTAGTGTTCACATATGATGCATAAAATAAGTATGTATTATGATAAAACTCAAGTGAGTTATGGAAAAAAAATCTCGTAACTATTCCAGGTGTCAAAATAGTTAGATTTTTAATATATAATGAGTTGTTCGAACAACTCATTATATTTAGATAATTGGTTTCCTATAATTTAGGACCAAAAAAATCTTATAAGTATGTAGCCTATATTAAATAAACATGAAGCATGTGCTATACTGTTAATTATATTTTAAAAAATAGGGGTAAATGCTTTGACCTGGAGCTATGAACTAGTGAGGCCACACATGGGGGACGTCATCCAAATTGGGATATGAACCTTGATGGAAAGAACAACAAAACAACAATTTAACCATCACAACACCACTATTGGCTTAGAAATTGTTGAACCTTAGTTGTAAGCTCTACAAGAAATAAGCTCCACTATTTCACCAAGGGTCAAGGTAATAAATCTTCATTGAGAACCACAGTAGAGAGCATACTATATTGTTAATTATTAAGTTTCTCTATATTTTCCATATTTTCCACTAGTTCTAGGTAGAGAGACAAATGAAGGTACAATCAAAGAAGTGTGAGTTATTCTCTTGATAACTTGGCACAAAATAGAATATGTGATTATAATGTTAGGCATGATGAAATATTATGATCAATTCTTAGAATTAGTTTGGCATAAATTTAGTTTCTTGGACAAATTGTGTAAATGGAATATTTCATGCCTTTTTGGCTCTAAATTATCAATGTTAGTCAATGTTTATCCTTGTGGTTTCTTCTTCACAACCTAAGGATTTTTTCAAGGTGGTCCAATGTCCCAATATCTATTTGTTATTATGGAAGAGGTACTAAAGAGATCCATTTTAGCACATTATTACATCCATACTTGGAAAGGTGTCACAATTTCACACACATATCAATAACTCATATACTATTTGTAGATTACACTCTTCTTTGGAGATGCCACAATGAAGGATAAATATATTAATGGAGTATTGGATCAATGTGATACATCAATATTGTGATACTTTAGGTCAAAAAATAAATGCCTCAAAATCTAAAATATTTGCTTAGAAA
>BSBK01006707.1:0-55000 GCA_027943335.1 Chamaecyparis obtusa
CATTATCTTGGTAAAACCTGGAAAACATGCACTACTTGCAACCTATGCTTCGCTCTCTGAACTCTTTTGACTTCCATCTCCAATCTCCTCGTGCTAGATTTGATCTTTGTCTAGGGCTAGGGGGCATGGATTGTATTACTCCTTTGGTGCACGATGGTGTTTTATTAGTAACTTGCATGAGTGTTCTCAACACTACCCCAAATAATGTTTCGAGCAACACTTCCTTTGACATTGAGTGTTTCTCAACACTTATTGGATATGTTACCTTGAGTTGATTCTTTGTCTGAAGTCTAGGATTGCATGATATTTCTCATCTACAGGCATGAGTCCTAGTGAGTCAGTGATTATCTTTATCTTTTTTACACTGCACTTAAATTAAAATGACTGAGTTGTGCTTAATGATATTTTCTTTGTATGTTGTCATTATTGAGATTTTCATTGATGTTCCCTCCTTGCTTTCTCAATGATGTTATGAATAGAGGACTCGGGGCATGGGGCAGATTTTGTTTGATTTCTTCTTGTGGTGTGATTGCAATCATCTTAAGTTGTCTATAAATTGGGTGTCTATGGGGTGGTCCCACAATAGTGTGTCCCACTTTTTTAGACATGCTAATTTTTGCTAAAATAACACATTTTTTTATAATATGATGATTTAACCCTTGAGAGGTTCCATTTGAAGGAATTAACTAAAAATTGTTAGCTCAAAGCCTCTTATATTAAAAAAACACTGATATAATAACTATACTCATGATTCATACCTACAATGGAGTCTCCTTCGCACCTATTAAATGCTGCCAAAAAATCACTCAACTTTATGTTTTGGCAGATCAAATGAATCCTTTGAAAAACCTATCTATGTAGTATGATGCTATTTGAAACAAGCTTTCTAATGAATATAATTTTAATACATATTGAGTTTATTGCCACTTTTAAATATTACTTTAACTAAACATAGGTTGTTTGGTCATTCAACAACCTGTCTCTTCAAGACTTCAGGAAAAATAGTAAATTACAAAACAAAATTATGAAAACAATGTAGGAAAAGCTTATTTGTGTTACCATTCTATTAAAAAAAGAAAAAATGAATTTCGATATACATAGATCAAGTTAGAGTGATCCAAGTGACCTTATGTCTAAATTACAGTTACTGTCACTTTAGAACTTAATAAACTATGAAATATTGACCTAAAATGAATGAAACCAATTGAGTGATTTGGTTAAGAGTGCATGAATTAATTTAGCTTAAGGAGAAAGATCTAGTTGTTTTGGTAGAGCTGATAGTGTGTAGCATGCCTCTACAATTATCTTATTGGACAGGTCTCAGAATGTGTTGTGTTCTTAGTAGAGCCGACTGATTATTATTGGAGTTTGTTATGGCTTCTCTAATATGATTTCAAGGTGGTTCTAATAGGCTAACTTGATTATATCATTTAGAGGAAAGATATTTATAGACAGCTATTTTTTATTGTTTGAGTGTGGTTCATAGTTGATCAAGAAGAGCAGTGCAAAGTGTGTGAAGTGTTGAGCCATCAGAAGAAGTTCTATATGACCAAGTAAAGTATTTATGCTACACATTGGAACTGATCTAGACAGCAGGTCAAAGTGCAATTCACCAAGATCCAGCTATAGTGTGTATTTGTTAAATAGAAGGTTGTAGCCTTCACCCCTTTGAGTAGTGTGCTCTCAGATAGTGTGTCCTCTCCCCTAACAAGGACTATTGTAAAAGACTCCTAACAGGGTCTGACCCTTGACCAAGTCTACTGTACTAAATATATTGTAAAGAAACTCCTAACAAGGTTAAGGATCTTCTAGCAAGGATCATAATACACTAGTGTAGAATATTAGTGGGTGTCAATTTCCACCGGGGTTTTTACCTATTTGGCTTTCCTCGTAACCAAAATATTGTGTTTTGTTCAAGTTTTCTTTCATTGTTTTTATGCTTTATGTTAAGTATACTTAATTGGATAAAGAATTGAAGCTTGTAGATAACTGATTCACCCCCCTCCCCCCCCTCTTAGTTATCTCTAGGAACTATTCCTAACAATTGGTATCAAAGCCAAGTGCCTCAGAGAAAAATTTTAACAGATTGAGGTTGATCATATGGCATACTTCAAAAAAGAAAGTCCTAAGTTTGATGGAGAGAATTATCTTGATTGGAAGAACAAGATGGTGACCCATTTACAATGCAGTGCTTTTGAAATTTTTGATGTAACTATCAAAGCAGTCAAGATCCCTACTTTAGAAGAGCTTACAAATGATGATGCTACTGATAAGAAAAAGGAATTATTTCATCAAAATGCAATAGCCAAAGAAGCTCTTATCAGCGCCCTATCTAATGGTGAGTTTTTAGAAATAAAAAAGGTAGATATAGCCCACAAAATATGGAAGCACCTAGAAGACATATTTGAAGGAGACAGACAAGAAAAGGATGCACGCAGAAAGACATGGAAGAAAAGATACAATGCATTAGAGATGTTTCCTAAAGAAAATATCAAAGCTTACAATCAAAGGATAAATGAAGCAGTTGTTGGAATCAGAAACAATGGTGGAGAGATTTTAGAGGAGGACATTATGGACAAGTTAATGACTACTCTCACTCCTGAATATGAAAGCAAGATCAACATCCTTGATGAGACCATGCAACTTACATCAAATTTCAAGAGAGAGACATTGATCAGCAAAATCTCAACCTTTGAGATTTCAAGATTGAAGATAGAACCTAAAAGTGAGATAGCCTCAAAACTACAGTTCATGGTAATAAATTTGCAAACACTTCTGGTAATTTTGATGATGATGATGATGATGAAGAGAAAACACTAGATGATTTCATTGCTATGATTTCCAAAAGAGAAGAGAAAGGAAAAGGAAATTGTGAAGGTCAATTTCCATTTAAATGCTTTTCATGTAATAAGATTGGTCACTTTGCATCTAAATGTCCCCTAAGAACTAGAAAGGTCAAAAATGACTACAAGCCTAAATTCTCTAAGGAATGTTACTATGCTAGAGATAGACTTTCAGATGTTGATTTAGCTGAAGAAGAAATGGGATTCATTTCTATCATAGAGAAAATGAACAATAAGATAGATCATGAAGATAAGAAAGAGAATCAAGAGCTAGCATTGATTTCACAAGATGATATAAGGATAGACTAGATTATAGATAGTGGTTGTTCACATCACATGATAGGTGATAATGATGGGTTTGTTCATCTTGACAAATACAATGGTGGCATGGTTAGATTTAGAGACAACACTCCTAAACCCATAGTTGGTAGAGGAGCCATCACCTTGGATAGAAAGAATAGTACTAATGATGTTCTCTATGTAGATGGTTTGAAACATAACCTTCTTAGTGTTGGATAGTTACTTGGAAAAGGTTATCAGTTGGAGTTCAAAGATGAAAAATGCATTATTAACAACAAGGATGGTGTTATGATTGCATCAAGCTCAAAGACTAAAGGTAATATTTTCCAACTCAATTTACAAGCAAGTTGTTTTGTTGCTAAAGTTGATGATAGTTGGTTGTGCCATAAAAGACTATGTCATATCAATTTTGATAACATAGTAAAGATAAGAAATGTAAAAGAAGTAAGACATCTACCTCACATAGCAAAGCTAGTTGATACAATATGCAGGGAATGTGTGATGGGAAAGCATGTGAGAAATTCATTCAGGAGCAAGCAAAATTCAGCAAAAAACAAGTTGGATCTTATTCATACAGACCTATGTGGTCCAACTCAAACAAGATCATACTATGGTGAAAGGTATTTCATTTTGTTTTTTGATGATTATATTAGGATGATGTGGGTTACGTTCTTAAAAGATAAGTCAAAAGAATTTGAGAAGTTCAAAATATTCAAAGCTAAGGTTGAGAATGAATCTGGAGTAAAGATAAAATGTTTGAGATTGAATAGAGGAGGAGAATTCACCTCCAACAGATTCTATGAGTACTGTGAAGAACATGGCATAAAGAGATAGCTAAGTGCACCTAGAACCCCTTAGCAAAATGGAATTATAGAGAGAAGGAATAGGATCATCCTTGATACAACGCACACCACCATGATTGAAGGAAAAGTTGCACACACCTATTGGAGAGATGCAGTCAATACAATAGTCTACACCATCAATAGAATTCAATTGAGGCTAGGCACTAAAAAAATACCATATGAGCTATTGTTTGGTAATGTTCCCATAGTAAAATACTTTAGAATCTTTGGAAGCAAGTGCTACATCAAGAGGGATGAAGCAGTAGGAAAGTTTGATGCAAGAAGTGATGAAGGTATTTTCCTTGGTTACTCTTCTAAAATTAAAGCTTATAGATGTTTCAATTTAAGATTGAAAAAGATCATTGAAAGTGCTCATGTTAAGATTGATGAAAAGTTTATGGTTCAAGGAAGATATCATGATTACTCACCGATGATTGATGAAGAACCTAGACCCTCCACTAGTGAAACAGTTATTGAAGAAATGTTGGATAGTATTGATGTGTTATTCAATGACCCTAAGACAAGTGAAGAAGATACTCCTAAGGCTAATGAGTCAGCATCACCTAAAGTTTCAAAGTTTACATCTATAAATTATTCCCCGAAAGACATCATTGGAGATTAGAGCGGCAAAGTCTTAACAAGATCACAAGCAAAGAACTCAGCTAGTAGTGAAGCGGTATGTTTACTATCTTAGATTGAACCTTTAAGTGTTGAAGATGCATGTAATGATATAGATTGGCATGATGCTATGAAAGAAGAACTTGATTAGATTATTAAGAATGACACTTGGGAACTTGTCCCAAGACCTAGTGATAAGAATGTGATTGGAACAAAGTGGATATTCAGAATAAAGATGAATGAAGATGGTATAGTAGTAAGAAATAAAGAAAGGTTAGTATGTAAGGGACATGAAAAAAGAGAAGGCATTGATTATTCATACACATTTGCACCTGTGAGTAGATTAGAAGCTATTAAGTTGTTTCTAGCCTATGCTACAGTCAAAAAATTCAAAGTATATTAGATGGATGTCAAGTCAGCATTCTTGAATGGAGATTTGAAAGAAGAAGTATACATTGAGCAGCCAAAAGTATTCACCTTATCCGACAAACCTAATATGGTATGTAGATTGAAGAAGACCCTCTATGGACTTAAGAAGGCCCCTAGAGCATGGTATGATAGACTAGATGGATATCTAACAAAGATTGGATTCAAGAAAGGAGAAGCAGATTGTAATCTATTCATTAGAGAGACATATGAAGGTCTACTACTTGTAGCTATATTTTTTGATGACATTATCTTTGGAGGTAATGACAAACTAATTGGAGAATTTTCCAAAGAAATGTAGAATGATTTTGAGGTGAGTATGATTGGTCCTATCAAATACTTTTTGGGACTAAATGTGCAGTAGACAGAAAAAGGAATTTTTATTAATCAATCCAAATATGTGAAAGAGATGCTGAAGAAATTCAAGATGGATGATTGCAAGCCAGTAGGAACACCTATGATCACTGGATGAAAACTTACAAAATAAGATGACTCACTAGAAGTGGATACAACATTGTACAAGTCTATGATTGGTAAACTCATATATCTTACTCAAACTAGACCTGATATTTCCAATGCAGTTGGCAAAGTTGGAATGTTTGTGGTAGAACCTAAGCAAAGTCACCTCATGGTAGTAAAGAGAATATTCAGATACTTCTAGGGCACTATAGATTATGGTCTATCGTATCCTAATTTAGAAAATGTTAAGCTTCATGTATACACTGATGCTGATTGGGTAGGATGCATAGATGATAGAAAGAGTACATCAGGTGGAGTAGTGTTTCTTAGTGATAGACTTGTCACCTGGATAAGCAAGAAACATAATTGTATTTCTCAATCAACAATAGAAGAAGAGTATGTTGCACTAGCCTTGAACTATTGTATAATTGTTTGGATCAAGCAGATGATACATGATTTTGGAATTCAGATTGATTATCCTGTTGTTATTCATTGTGATAACACTAGCACTATCAATATGTCTAAGAACCCGGTGATGCATGCAAAGACAAAACATATTGAGATCAAGTATCACTTCCTAAGAGAGAAAGTGGCAGAGAAAGAAGTCAAGTTGGACTATGTGAGTACTAAAGATCAGTTGGAAGGTATATTCACAAAGCCCTTGCCTAAAGATACTTTTGAGTATCTCAAAGAGAAGTTGGGAGTAATTCCCTTCCCTAATTCTGCTTAAAAGAAAGAAGGAAAGGCATCAGTCCTCAAGGACTAATGTAAGGTTGACTACTCTACCTCAGGAGTAGTACCAAAGCTTAAAATGAATGGTTCCCTTTTCCATTGATGTCAAAGGGGGAGTAATATATAGTCATGAAAAATAGAAGTAAAAAGGAGGAGTATTATACTAAGGGGGAGCAATATTCTATTATGACAGCAGTTCAGTTGAGGAAATGGAGAATGTTGGAAAATATTGTAGCAGATGGAGGAGTCATCTTTGGGGGAGTTTTGAAGAGGAAATGGATAATTTTATAAAAGAAAGTTCATTTGGGTTGGTGGTATTTTTTCATTCAACATGTTGCCATCAATGCCAAAGGGGGAGATTGTTGGAGATTTTCCAGCAGGATAGTACTGACTATATGTTTGTCATTGATGACAACATATGGAAAGTAGCATGTTTGGAAGTATTATGCAGTAAGATTTTAGCACATGTAGCATGGACATGATATCAACATGATATCATGGGCGCAGAGGTTAACTGTTAGTACATACAATTATATAGTAGCTTGTGTCAGCAGTGTTCCTAATAGAGTAACAGGTAGTGTTCTATGTATGGTTTTCCATACAGTTATCTTGGAGCCTTGCGCGCTTGGATATATGTTGAAGATATATTAGTGATGTTACATTCATGGATGTAGAGTCTGATGATAAATAGAAGTGAAGTTGTGGAGTCACTATTCACTAGTAGTAGTTTCTTGTCTGTATTCAAAAGAGCTGACAGAGATTATATTGGTTTTGGAGTTGTGCCTATCATTTGGGTATGCACCCTTAGATTTAAGCTTAGAGGAGAGTTAGTGATGTTTAGTTAAGAGTGCATGAAGTAATTTAGCTTAAGGAGAAAGATCTAGTTGTTTTGGTAGACCTAACAATGTGTAGTGTGCGTCTACAATTATCTTATTAGACAGGTCCCAGAATGTGTTGCGTGCTTAGTAGAGATGACTGAATTATTATTGGAATTTTTTATGGCTTCTCTAATATGATTTCAAGGTGGTTCTAATAGGCCGACTTGATTATATCATTTAGAGGAAAGATATTTATAGGTAGTCATTTGTGATTGTTTGAGTGTGGTTCATAGTTGATCTAGTAGAGAAGAGCAGAGTGTGTGAAGTGTTGAGCCAGCAAAAGAAGGCCTACGTGACCAAGTAAAGTTTTTATGCTATACATTGGAACTAATCTAGGTAGCAAGTCAACATGCAATTCACCAAGATCTAGATATAGTGTGTATTTGTTAAATAGAAGGTTGTAGCCTTCACCCCTTTGAACAGTGTGCTCTTAGATAGTGCATCCTCTCCCCTAACAAGGACTATTGTAAAAGACTCCTAACAGGGTCCAAACCTTGACTAGGTCTACTATACTAAATATACTGTAAAGAAACTCCTAACAGGGTTAAGGATCTTCTAACAAGGATCATAATACACTAGTGCAGAATATTAGTGGGTGCCAATTCCCATCGGGGTTTTTACCTATTTGGGTTTCCTCGTAATTAAAATATTATGTTGAGTTCAAGTGTTCTTTCATTGTGTTTACACTTTATGTTTAAGTATACTTAATTGGATAAAGAATTGAAACTTGTAGATAATTGATTCACCCCCCCTCCCTCTCTTAGTTATCTCTTGGGACTATTCTTAACAAGTTGTATAATCTTGTGATGTCCCTTAATAAGGCTCAATGATAAAAACAAGGACCTATTTATTGTCTCTTTTAAGTTTCACTTTGCATTTTCATAGTAGTTTGCATTTTTAGGGTTAATTCTAGTTTTCATATGAGTTAGGAGAGGGTCTCCTTAATCATTATCGAACATCTTTTCTCATCCTTTTTCAGCATCCTCAATTCATTTTTGGGATCAAAATTGAAATCTGATTTCATTTTTCTATTCTTTTGAGGCTTATCTCTTTCATCCTTTGAGGAAAACATTGATCATATTTATCCATAATTGCTTTCTTTGATCTAATGCTAATGCCATACCTTCTTGGTCAACCTTATTCAAACTAGGGAAAAAGTTTCATCACTTGGTGGTCAAACTTGGCCTTATGTGCTTATCAATAATCCTGAACCTTATATTATCCTGACTTGATCACATATATCTCATTTATGCATCTCCTCTACCTCATTTTGATTTCGATCCTGAGGGGGTAGGAATAATCTATCTTTCAAAGCTACAAATTGATTATGCTATCTTATTGTCTTGACTTTCAATCTCTATTTCAGTGTTTAGTTTTGCTTCAACTATGCATTGGAATTTTTCTATCTTTTCTAGTTCTCGTTTGATCAAGTTCATGATTAGTTGTCTCTCTATTCTTCGTTCGATCAAGTTCAGAGTCAGATCTTTATCATATATCTTGATATATTTTCTAGTTCTCATTTGATCAAGTTCAAGATTAGTTGTCTCTCTATGCTTTGTTTGATTAAGTTTAGAGTCAGATCTCTATCAGTTACCTTGACATCATCATTCTTTGACTCACTGTATTTCTAGATCGCTCACACATTAGTCAAAGAGGGGAAAATACAATCACTCAAAAATGGTCTAGTAAACTTTGAGCCTCACTCTAACATTAAACAATTTAAATAATAGACTAAATCTTGTGCTTAATCAATTTTTCATATTTATTTAATCTCTTATTTCTTGATCAAATCATCATTTTACCATTTATTTGATTATATCTTAAAGTTTGACCACTTTATCCTAAGTTTTATTTAATTAAGAGAACACAATCCCTTTTAATTAATTAAAAGAATCTTGTAATTAAATAATAAAATCAGTTTATCCTAAGACACATTTAATTAAAATAACATGTCCCCTTTTAATTAAATAAAATTCTTTTAATTAAATAATGGAAACCACTTTGCTAAAAATAATAAATTAAAAATTAAAAAATAAAAAGAAAAGTGCACTTTCCAATGAGATGGAATCTTTTGGATTTTAAAAAAGGCTTTTGCCTCTTTATCTCAACCACTCATTATTTTGCATCTTAATTATGTCCATTGATTTTGCCTCTTGAGAATCTTGAGCACATGGATCAACCAAGATTTAATCTCCACCATTGCTATTTCTTTTTTCCTCTTAATCTCGACCGTCTGTTCATTTCTAAATTCATTTAAAAGGAAACTCTCTCCTCATTCTTGAGAGACCATCGCTTACATTATCACATCTCTTGCATTATCCCATCTCTTTCTTGATACCATCTCTCGCACTATCACACTCTCATAGCATTCTTATCTTTTTGAGATCTTGAAATTTTATCCCAGGTTCTTGGAGTTTTGGCATCTTGCAATCCTAGAATCTTTGAGTATTGCAATCTTGGCATCTTGGAGCTATGGTATTCTTAGATATTTCATATTCAAGCATTACATCATCATTTTCATTTGTTTTTTTGCATCTAGCTTAATCCATCTTATCTTAGATCTAATTTTATTTGCATTTCTTACATATCATTTTAGCTTAGATCTTGTATTTCATCTTAGATTTACTTTGCATTATCATTTGAATCTATCATTCTATGGTGCACCTTGCAAGGCTCTCTATTTAAGGTTCATTTAAGAGCCTGATAGGATTGAGTAATACTGAGAGGGGGGTGAATCAATATTACAACACTTTATTTTAAACTTAAACCAATTCTAAATAAACCATATGATTGCAGAAATGAAAATAACATAAGAAAATAACACACAACTCATAACACCATTATTTGTTTTTAAGGAAACCCTGGCCAAGAGAAAACCTTGGTGGGGATGGTACCCACAACTATGCACTAAAGTATAATATCCTTGTTAGGAGATCTAGCCATGTTAGGAGCTAAGTATTACATAGTACATTTCCTTGTTAGAGGAATATCAACCCTATTAAAGGTATAGTGACCTTACAACTCTATTAATCAATACTTTAGTTACAAAGTGTTCTTCAAGAATGAACAATAAAAGCATTTTCTATGCTTTGATAGTTCCAGTTGTAGTTCTCAATATCATCTACCAACCTCTGATCTCACATCTGCCATCGCTATCACTATTTCACATAATCATCTTATCACTTTACAAAAAGATCTTCATATAAATATATATTCTATCATTCAATCAGCTCCCAAATACAATACAAAGTAGAGTAATTAATAATGCAAGGAATAAATACTAAGTCGATGATATTGTATTACCACAGTGTCAGGAATCCTTAAGGGTATGTGCAGGATCATGGTATGCCAAAAAGTGGTGATGTGAAAAAGAAGTCCTCATTGATAGACCCTTTACAAAAAAACTATAACTTTCAAATATTATAACATTTTTGAAATCTGAAATATACATCACATTCTAGCTTTAGCTAATACAATAATAATAAACAATTTTTTTAATTTGATGAAGTTTAGACTAAGTTAAGGTGGTCAGATATGAGAGTTTTAATATTCAAGAAAATTTGTATCAGAAAAATCATAATTAATTTTTACTTGGAAAAAAATACAAAAAAATATACATCACATCCAGACATGAGTCTACTACTTTTATCTAGAAGCTTATAAAAAAATATTATCATTTGATTTTGTTTAATGTGGTTAGACATACACCTACTTGTTATCTTTCTAGTCTTGATTGATAGACTTATTGAAAAATAACTATAACTTTCAAATTGTATAAAGTTTTTGAAATCCAAAACATGTGTCACATTCTATGATTTTCCTACTACAAGAAAAAGAAAACAATTTGATAAAGTTTAGACTAAGTTAACATGGTCAGACACAAGAGTTTTTGTATTCTAGAAAAGTTGTAGAAGAAAAATCATAATTAATTATTTACTTGGAAAAAAATTACAAAAAATATGTGTCACATCCAGACATGAGCCTACTACTTATATATAGAATCTTCTAAGAAAAAAGTATCATTTGATTATGTTTAAGGTGGTCAGACATACACCTGCTTCTTCTTTTTTTTGAAATTTTCAAATATAGAATAATTGTTTTTCAAAAAAGGCCTAGTATATTAGAAACTAAATTCAATTTTGTACAGATTCTCTTGTTGCATATTTTTTATATAATATTTCTAACTTGTTCAAATATTTATTTCAACTTACCTAAATCTGATTTTCTAAATTTTCATTGCCACTTAAGGGCCTAGTTTGGAATACCATGATCCTACACATACCCTTAATCTTTATCTAACTTAGCACATTACCATTCCATCTTATATTCCCTTAATTATCGTGATTGTTCATATACTCTATTTCAATATCCCTCTTTCTTCTCATGACTCCAAATCACTGTAACTTGCTAATAATAACACCAAAACACAAGAGAACTTAATTGAAGTTCATACACATCCCAAAATGTCTTCCTCTAAGCCTGCAAGTCATCAACTATCATATATTGTCTTCGATGTCCAAAACAATTCTATTGTACTCTATAAATTTGTCTCCATACTTAGTCATTTTGAAGACTGCATCTCCAAAACTAATCTTAACTTAATGTGATCACCATATTAGATGTGTTTCCATAAATGACAACCCTCAAGTGCTTCATACTACTCTAAAGAATCTTTTTCCAACAATCTCTCCCTTTGGCATTGCTACAAACACTTAGCAAAAAATGACTAAGTGTCCAAACAAAAAACTCAACTCTCCTTTTCTCCTAATATCTTTTTCTTTTTCTTTTATATATTATTTTTTTGTATTTTCTTCCTCACATATATATATTTTATTTTTCTTCTTTTGTTCTCTCCCTTTGACATCAAAGGAAAAGGTATAACCAAAATTCCAAAACTTTACAAAAATGTAGGACTTAGTGCTTCCTCACCAGTTTTAGATTATCTTGGAAGGAATCTTCCAAGGTCTTCACTTCATCATTCCAGGATTTCATCAATAGTTCACTGACATGTATCAGTCCATTCAATGGATAAGATGAAGTCTATGTTGCTTTCAATTTTTTTGGTATAGAGTTGGTCATTGATTCCTCAATCTTCTCCATTTCAGTAAGATGTACTTCAAGAATTGATAGCTTAGGAGTGATTAAACTCTTCAACAAACCAAATCTTGCCATTAATCTCCCTTTCTCTATATCTAGTACATTTATTTTTTCAAGAATCTTGGATGCCTTCTTTTCCATATCTAATACAGTTTGTGAGGAGGTCTCACAACTATTCATCATGCTATCCAAAGTAGCCCCATCCTTAGCTATTATATCCTCAATGTTCTAAATATTTATAATGGGGTTAATGCAATAGCTATATAGCTTCCTACCATGTGCGATACAAATTTTGGCCTTATATGTAGTTGATCTTAGAATGCCCAAGTCCCATGAAATAGACTGGCACACTTCCTTCAACTTTTTCTCTAGATACTTTTATCTTCCTTCTCTTCTGTGATCTTCACCAGTGACTGATAGTGATTGTCAAAGTTATCTAGTGCCATATTAATATTCTCTGCATCATCTTCTCCTTGAAAAATAATTGGTATAGGGAGTATTTTATTGACTGTATCAACTTCCCTAGTAATTACCTTATTCTTTTTGTCTCCCTTTTCTTCTGATCTTTCTTCAGCATTAGCAAATGCCATGAAGGATAATTTCATTAATTCATCCTCATCAATGTTCTCTACATCTGTGCTCACAGGCTTGTCCATACTTGCCAACAATAAAATGGTGGAAGTATTAGGTTCTTTCTTGACTTTAACTCTTACCTATTCTCCTTTACATGTGTCTATCTCTTCTCTATGTTTGGTTTCTTCTTTGTGTTCTTCCTCTTTCTATCCTTCCTCTTTTTGTCCTTCCTCTTCATGTTTTCCTTCTTCTTCCGGTACTGCACTATCCATGTTTCTTTTAAATAGACCACTCTCATCAAGAGTAATTTCAAGAGTTATAGCCATACCAACAATAAAAAAATATGGTTGCTTATCTAAACTTTCTTCGCTCCTTTCCACATTATCCTCAGCTGAGTTAGAAATTTTTCCAACTCTTATAGGTGTGGGATTGGTAGTCTTAGGAGGTGAATTTTTCTCAGGAATGTTGCTCATTACTATTTTATATAGTTCTTTCTTAGTATCCTCAATGGCTTCATCATATTTTCTAGCCATTATCTTCACAAGTCTAGCTTTAGTTCTCAATAAGGGTTTAAGTTCCTTAATTATATTTTCTCTCTCCTATATAGAAACTACAGACAACATGTCCTTAATATATTTATTCTTTATTACTTCATCCTCTATTTGTTCAAGTTTTTTTTTGATTTCTAATTTTCCATACAAGTCCTTAGGTATACTGCCCTCAATTTCTAGTAGATTCTTCTCATATACAAGTAAATGTTCAATCACCATGTCTTTTATCAATGGTTGATTTTCAGATTCATACCTCTCATAATACCTTTTTAATGTATTTAGGTTACCATCTCTTATTATCCTTTTGTGTAATATTTTTATATCTGGATTTCAAAGGTTCTCTATTTTCTTTAGTTCTACTTTGTCTTCTATCTTCTCAACTTCCTTATCTTCTTTCTTCTCATGTTTCTTATCATCTTCCTTATTGGATTTAACTTCAACCTTTTCTATCTTAGGGCTATTGGGTTTGGTTGTTCTATTAGATCTCCTAGTTGTGCTCATAGGCGTATCTTCTTGTACTATCTTCTCTAGAGTGATAGATAGATCAATGATATTAGAAGTAGGATTTACTATGTTTTCTTCTTATGAAGGTGGAGGGGCTTCAATTCTCATACTTTTTGATCCAGAGGTTCCTTCAGTTATCTTGTTCCTTACTTCTTTTAGTTCTTCCTTTGTTATCCTGGCCTTTGATGTCATATCACCATCCATTTTATCTATCTTTGTTTTTCTTATCCCTCTATCATGATCTTCTCTGAATTTTGCTGATTTTTCTTCATATCTTCCCCATCTCTCCCCAAATGTGTTAATTTTAGATGCTAAGACATGTTCTATTTGCATCATAAGAAATTCAGAACTGACTTTGTAGCCCATGAGGTAACACCATTTCTTCCTACATTTAACTACTCCAAAGTATACACAATCAATTTCAACCATGAAACAAATTGTATCCTTGTAAGTCTCAAACAACTCTTTAGGGATTCTATATCTTTCTTTCATTTGTCTTTGTAGAATTTTGATCATGGAAAATAGTTCACCATCTACCCATGTACTATTCTACCTTTGGTAACTCTTTGATATCTAAATACCATTGGGTATGTTGTCCTTCCATGTTCTTGGGTGCATTCCGGGAAACTTGTGCTCAATATATATGTACATGTGAATTAAAAGTGAGCCAAATCTAAAAGTTTTAGATTTATCCTTCTTGATTATTTTACCATTTTCCAAAAATTTTTGTGTCAGAATCTTGCATAGGTTGTATTTGGTGTTTTATTTCACCATCCTATAGGCCATCATTATGACTCCTATTGAGACCAAATTAGGTCTACTACTATAGTAGATTTTGTATCCAAGTAACATAGCAACTAGTCTCATATCTTGTTGGTATATGTCATTAACTGTCATAGCTCCCTTGTCCCATTTTGAATGAATTAGGGTTTTAAATTATTTCTTGATGTTTTTTTCTACTACAGGAGTAGTTCCAGTATTATCTAATCTAGTAATATCATGAATTAGTTCACTACAAATCCTTATAGGCTTCTCTCCTATCCAAATAAACTGGTCATGAATTATGTTAAGTATTATCTTGAATCATTCTATTTTGTTGAACTCATTCATCTGGGTTCACTTCATGATGGATAGGTCATCTAAGTATTCAAACTCATCCTTCATTTTACCATCTAATTTAATCATCTCATCAATTTCCCTGAATATCTCTACATCTCCTATTGTCTCATACTTGCAATGAATGTATTCCCTAATATCTTCTACGTCCAAGACACTATATGGTGTTTGTAAAAAATCTCCTATAGGGTCATCCTCACAAGACAAAGGGGTGTCTCTTAAACTTATATCTAGGTCTATCCACAACATCATAAATCATAGGTTCATCCATAGCTTTCTATTTGAGTAACAATTTAAATACCTTGAACAGGATAAATTTGGAACTTTCACTTCAATCAATCATGCAATGTAGCTATCTGGTGGTTTGATATGCTTCTTAACTCTATTCTCTTTGGTCGCTACTCATCAAATAGTGAAGAAGTGTGTTTCTTGGAGGTTTTTATTCATCACCAAGTGATTAAATGCACTTAAAATAATTATCTCAACTTTGCATACTATCTAGTCAATCAAAAATCTCATGCTCATGTGATATGAATCTTCAAACATTGTGATCATAGATATAAAATTTAAAGTGTCTGTATACACCATAACTAAGCCCATATGAGTGCATTCCTCAAAATCAGGGGTTGGATATAATCTGTTGTCTTCATCCAATGCTCCCCCTAAGGCCATGCTCGGCCTTCTAGGTTGATGTAGCAATGTTAACATCAAGAGAAGGCATAGTAGCATCTATTGTCTCTCCCTAAACAAATTCTTTATTGAATTCTTTAATCTTCCATATCTTACCATCATCTTCATCTACTAGATTTAGGAAATGATTCTTCAATTCATCCATATACTCACCAAGACTTTTACCACTGTCACTAATATTCTTCTTTATAACTATAGGAGGTGGTCCTCTTCTTTTGTCCATTAAATTATACCTGCAAAACTTAGCTATAAGTCCTATGTTGTTGGATTTGTAACATGTAGGTAGTCTTTTGTCTTGATTAATTTGTAGTTTAAAAAAAAAATTTGTATGCCCAAAGTTATTGCATTTGTAACATGTGATCTTGGTTGTTGATTCTTCTCTAATCTAATCTTGCCTTTTTCTTGAATGATCAGGTTTCCTACATAATAATTTTTTGTGTTCATATGCATAACAGTTATAACAATAGCTAGTAAAGGGTCTAAAAGGGCCTTTACCTATACAATCTCTTTTCATGTGTCTGATTTTGTTGCATCCATAACATCTACCTCTGAAGGGTTTGATCTAATCTCTAGGTTCTTCAAAAGTAGGTCTTTCTTGAATCTTCACTTGATGTGGTTCTTTATGAGTCTTAGAACATTCTCCTTCATTGTATCCAATTCCATTAATATCTCCTTTAGGTTTCTATCTCTCCTTTTGTTCATCAATATTATCACTACTCATATGCAATTTATCAATGTGTAACTTGTCTTGAGTGAGTTCACCTTTAATGATCTGATTGTATTTCTCTAATTCTAGGAATTTATCCTTGTAGTGATCAAGTTCAATCTACATTTGTCCTATCTACATGTTCACTTCTTTTAGAGTTTCTTCAACTTTGTATCTTTCATCCTTTTAATGTTGGGTCTCTTTAATCATCAAAAGATTAATTTTTTCTTTGTCTTGCTCAAGCTTGTTTAGCTAGTCTAATGTGAAATTGTTTGAATCCTCCTTGATCTTTTCCATAAGGTGTTGTCTTTGATTTCTTGATAGTTCAAGTTTTTCCTTTAGTTTCTTGATAAAACCTTCTTCTCTTCTTAATTTAAATTTCAATTCACCATTCTTAGCATTTTCTTTATCTAGGTCATCAAGTCCTACTTCAAAGTTCTCTTGCAAACTTTCTAAATCCATTCTGATCTCTCTTAAGTTGTTAGACTTTCTCTCCAAGGGCCAAATGCTCTAATACCAGTTGTTAGGATTGATTAATACTGAGAGGGGTGGTGAATCAATATTAAAACACTTTATTTTAAACTTAAACCAATTCTAAATAAACCATATGATCACAGAAATGAAAAGAACATAAACACACAACTCATAACATGACTATTTGTTTTTGAGGAAACCCTGGCCAATGGAAAACCTTGATGGGGATGGTAACCACAACTATGCACTAAAGTATAATATCCTTGTTAGGATATCTAGCCCTATTAGGAGCTGAGTGTTACATAGTACATTTCCTTTTTAGAGGAATATAACCCTCTTAAAGGTATAGTGAGCTTACAACTCTTACAATCAATACTTCGGTTACAAAGTGTTCTTCAAGAATGAACAATACAAGCATATGCTATTCTTTGATAGTTCTAGTTGTAGTTCTCAATATCATCTACCAACCTCTAATCTCACATCATCCATCGCTATCACTATTTCACATAATTATCTTATCACTTTAAAAATACCTCTTCATATAAATATGTATTCTATCATTCAGCTGGTTCCCAAATACAATACAAAATAGAGTAATTAATAATGCAAGGAATAAATACTAAATGGCGATCTTGTATTACCACATTTTAGGAAATCCTTTATCTTTATCTCACTTAGAACATTACCATTCCATATTATATTCCCTTAATCATCATGACTTTTTATATACTCTATTTCACTGTCCCTCTATCTTTGCATGACTCCAAAACACAAGAGACCTTAATTGGAGGTCATACACATCCAAAAATGTCTTCCTTTAAACTTGCAAGTCATCAACTATCATATAATGTCTTCAATGTCCAAAAGAATACTATTGTACTATGTAAACCTATCTTCATACTTAGTCATTTTGAAGGCTACATCTCTAAAACTAATCTTAACATAATGCGATCACCATATCAGATGTGTTACCATAAATGAAACCCCTCTAGTGCTTCATAATACTCTAAAGTATCACTTGCAAATAGAGCCACCATTCATAATATCTACATGGTTCTTGCACACCATGGATAGGAAGCTATAAGCCGCTTCTTGAGATCTCCTTCTTCATAGATTCCCTCAAGTGTAATGGTTTATAGAAGTGACCTCACTTTTTGGTACAAAGAATCATATTGGAGACTGTTTGGAATAACTGTCCACCAGTACAACTAAGAGGTGGGGGGCGGGGGGTGAATCATTTGTATGATGGATTATTAAACTTTAAACTTTTAATAACAATAGTACCAAATCAAATAAAAACAATGCATGCCAACACAATAACAAAAAAAATTTTGTTGAGGAAACCTTGTTAAAGGTAAAAACTTGGTGGGAATTAACACCCACTAATGATGTACTGAGAGTATAGTATCCTTGTTAGAAGATCTAGCCCTGTTAGGAGCTAATTAAAACATTTTAGTACATAGTCCTTATTAGAGGATAGAGCCTGTTAGGAGTCAAGAAAATAAGGTAGGCTCACTACCCAAAGAAGGTTATGTCCACCTTTAGAACTCACTCTTCACAATAAAAGTGTATATAAAGAAATGCACAATATTAAACTATCTGATAGCAACTATCTTTTCTTGATCAGTTCTAATGAAGTATATAAGTTATTCTCTGCTCTACATCTAGTAGACACAAGCTCGAAGCTTCCACAATCCTCTTTTACATCACATACATTATGCCATATCTTTTCAAAAGAAAAGATCTTAAACATATATACCCTATTACAAAATAAATGATCAGGTTGGCCAATTAGGATTTCCTAATATAAAAATCATTAGATAAATCCTTGCTAAGATAGCCACAGTATCTAAGACAATTATACAACAATTACAATTCAATAACTAAGGACCAACATCCATAATACATGCTCGCCATTCATGATACACACTACAACTCTAAAGTCAGCTTCAAAATAGGTAATCTCTAGAACACATGCCACAGCTGATATCATCCTACTTTCTGTACCTTGCTAAGATTAGCAAATATTCTTCAGTACCCTATCTGTCATCTGTTAAGCTCATATACACTAAATCTTCATCGCCTATAAGATATGCCCAAATGTAATGCCCAAAAACTACTTGGACAAAAACACAACATAATTTTCTTATCAAATCCTTTTGAAAAAACATCTGTTTAGAAAATGTATACTAAATTTAGAAATTAAACAATAGGATAAATATGAACTAGATGCTTATTACAAAAAAACAAAAAAATTAGTTGATAAATGAATATTAAATGTATTCTTTTATTCTTCTTTTATTCATAAAATTTAACATAGGATTAAAATCTTAATATAGCAATATTATTAATTCATTAACTAGGGATTTCAAGAATTTAAAAATAAAAGAAAAAAACAACCTTAATGAAACAAACAACCTTACAATGTGGTCACAATAAAATATTTTGAAATAATCCAAATGATGAAATTCTCTCTCAAGGAAACTAATTTTAATTTTAAATACAATTTTTACTCTCTATATATTTTCAAAAGAGCATGGTTTACAATTTGAATAGAACAATAACATTTAGGCTTAATAACCATAAAACATTCCCTTAACTTTTCACCTATATTTTTGAACATCAAAACAAAATCTTCCTCCTTGAACAACACTAACTTCAAACTTGGACATCTCTTCAACTCATCCTTCAAAAACCTACAAATCATATATTTCTCAAATGACCATGGAGGCTCACCTCCCAACCAAGGCCATTTCATGGCCACCCCCAAGATAAGAGAAAAAAGGATAGAGAGGTTATACTCATTCCACACACACTCTACAACATAGAATATAGAACAACACATTTCCACTCCCATTCCCAAGTTTGCACATAGGTTCATAATTAAACCAAAAATGGGTGAAGGTGGAAACATCACTTATGGAATCAATTACTTACAAAATAATGTTGCATGCCTTCACAAGGCTCATTCCCAACATACTAGCTCATCACATGGAGCATCAATCACATCCCTTATGGCCCCAAAATTACAAATCAAGTAGGCTTCAAGGATGCCCATACATCCAAGCTCTCTACACATAAGGATTTCCTAGCTATTCCCTTCACCCCAAGACACTATCAAATCCTCCAAAGCATGAGATTTTTCTTGCACACTCTCAACACATTCACAACATACAAGGAGGAAAGACGAGTAAAATTCATGAAAACAAAATGAGAACAAAACACTACAAACTCTCAACATAATTTAACTACACAATACATTTACATACACAAAAACTTCCATGGTAGATGAACCTACCTTCCCTCCATGCTATGGCCATGGTGAATTTTATGAAGAGCTTTTATTTCCTAGCTTTCCTTTTCCTCCTCTAGCCTCTAGATCAGTCAAGATTAATTGTCCTCAAAACAAGATTGCATAATTTCTAAGTGAGTAACTCTTTCCTAATCTCCTTTCCTAATAGCCCAAAGACATTCCATCTCTCCTACCCTCATCCCAAGGTAAGTTATGTGTCTTGGTTTTTTCTCACAATCCACTTGGCCTTAGCTAAGAAAATGGAAGCAATTCAAGACACGGGGAAGGGGATTATCCTAGAAGACATGTCCATATTCGTCATTATCAAAGATGGCTCACTTCTAGAGGCATTATGGAAGCCTAGGGTGAAGAAAATGGTTAAATTTGGCCTCCTAACCTATGCACATGCTTGGGGAACTTAAAAATAGCCTTAACTACACCATAGGGCTCCATATAACCCTCCAAAAACCCAAGTAAAGTTTACATCCGAAAATGGAAAAATGATGACACATACCTTGGTTTCCCAAACCACTAACCATGCCTAGGGATTTACAATATGACTAAAGGGTGAGGAAGGGTCCACATTCTACTTAGGCATGCCATCGCATTACACTAGTGTCAAGTGACACCTCGCAAAAGAAGTAAACATCACATTACACACTTGGCATGCCTAGTGGATAATCTACATTTACATTCACACAAATTGAATTTATATCCAATGATGCACATATTAACATTAAAAAAACAATTCACTCAAGCATTACATTTATGAAAATAAAATCACATCATAATGAGGTCATTCTCTTCTTAGAGCCGACCTTGGCCTTAAACTATTTTCACATAGATCCATCCTTGTTTTCCTGCATTTACAACCATGGTAATAATCTTACACACTTGATTCAGATGTCAGTATCTCATAAAATTAACGCATATATAATCATATCGAAAGTGACATACGATCTATAGTAACATCTAAATAAGAATACATAGAGAAACTATATTTCATGATTTCAACATAAACGTATTCGATAATGTACCCTAAGTCTATAAGCATCAAAATGTAAGTTTAATTTTCACTTAAACAAGTAACCCTAAATCAATTGTGGAATCATTAGTTTAGGAATTTCACATCACCACTAACACATTTTACTAATCCATATGATAACGTAACAAAATGCAAAATTTAGAGTTCATTAGTCTTTCCATAATAAAAAGAAAATATGAATCTGACATAAGCATGTAGAGGTATGTCTAACATCATCATCAATATAATCAAGTAAAATCATCACATAGTGTCTAATGCTATGAAATCATAATCAAAATAGGTCTAATATCACAATATAGTGTATCATCTAGCTAGTCCATGTGTCAAATCATTAGTTGAGCTAAGATGAGTTGGGGTAGGACCTCACATCCTCCCCCCCTAGGCATGAACTTCCTCCTCGAGTTCATTGAGATAGATGGGGATACCGCACTTGCCAAGCATGGCATAAAATATATACTAATAGAGTTTGAAGATGAGAAAAGGTCTATAGTCGTTTACTAAAATTTAATTAAAAAGAACTCTAATGCTTATATATATAATTCATTAATTATTTTTTTCCGAGAGTACCAAATATTTCAACATAATACTAGGTCAAGTTGTAATGCTATTTTTACGTTGGCCAATATACTGGCCACATATATTGGCCCCATAAGAGTAACATTATCAAGTTTTAAATTAATGAACTAGGGTTTTTTTTAAAAAAACTAAAAACTTAATTTAAACCTTATTTCGTATTAATTTTGATTCGATTAATCTATATTGTAATGCCCAAAATACAACAAATTTTAAAGAAATGTATTTAGTACTAGATCAAAAAAATAAACGTTCACTATTTAATTTTCTAAAGCACTTGCCACGAAATAGAATATTTCATTACAATAATTTTTATTTTAGCTAGAATGCAATGCCCCAAAATACACGGGCAAAATACAACAATTTTTTTTTGAAAGAACACTAAATGACAACTATGGTTACACCTAACTCACTTGGAGTGATGCTAGAGACGTAAAGACTAGGCACCATCATCTCATAAGGGAAAACATGGCATGCGTTGGCATACCAACATCCCTTAATCGAGTGATGACGATAGGTGACTTAATATCACTAACTAGGTTTGGTGTAAAAGATTCATTAGGTCCAAACTTAACTTAATAAAAAATTTAGTAAAGAGGTAAATGCAATAAGCATAAAGGTGTCATTAAAGATCTTAATATTATTGAATTCAGTGGTGCGTATTAATTTCATTTAAGATTCAATAATCCTTATAGTTAATCTGACCAAGGGATTAGAACATTAAAATAATACAGTAATTACTCAACGAATTAATATTATTGTTAGGGAAAAATAATTCACTAAGACCTCCCAATAATTAATAAATTATTTATTCCCCAATATTCTATATATTTATTAAAGGAAATAATGTGGATCATTAGATAAAATAATTCAACTAATTTCTAAAATAAAACATTAGTAATTCCTTAATTAATTCTAAAAGTGTAAGAATATAAAACTAAGATCTCAAATCTCAATATTAATTTAAATAAAAGAAAAAAGTCATAATTAACTAGTCAATATTTAAGGAAATACAAATAACCACAATAACTATAAAAAATTCTAAAATATCTCAAAAATGAATAAATACATCTTGGGATTTCAAACCACTTAAAATAGATAATAAATTTAAAAATTCACTTTCCAAATCAAGAGGGAAAAAGACAAGAAAAACATGGATAAATCTTAATTAAATAAATAAAAGAATTCAATAACACATAAAGTCTAAAACTCAAATTTCAAAATAGTATTAAATTAATATAAAGAATTGTTAAACAATTTTCTCAACATTAGGAACTTAAATAATACTACATTGTGTTTATTAAATATTAAATAGAAATAGTTTCTCTTGACAATAAACCCACAAATTCTATATTCTAAATTACAAATCTATAAGAAGAATATAAAATAAAATAATATTAAGTTTATTAAATTAAAATTAATTGACTTTAGTACGATACCAAAATAAACATTTCACAATAATAATAAATTCACTATAGTTTCCTTTATTTAATTTATTGCAAATGTTACCCAACAATTTTTTTTTTTAATGTTACTTTGTGTTATCCTTAAGAAATTTTAAGGGAATAAATTAATCCTCCCTTTAAATCCAATTATTAAAGGAATATAATTAGGTCAATATTCTTAAAAAATTATTCATTATTATAACATTAATTATACCATGATCTCACACCTAATTTTCCTTTTGCCTGGTTTATTTAAAAGGAATAATACGGTTAATAAAATATTAAAGTCGTTAAATCAATTACTAATGTTTAATAAATCCAAATACATGATCATACATAATTCTTAAACTATAATGAATAAAAAGGATCAACCCAAATCAATTATGTCATCATTTAATTTTAGGAATAATAAATGAATAAATTAAATTCAAATCAAAATTTTCTTACCTCTACCAATTTCCTAAATCAAATTTAATTAAATAACCATGACATAATTGATTAAAAATAATAAAATCCAGGAGGAGATTGTTGCAGGGGTTCAATCAGTCATTTCTTTCTCTAAGATTCTGAGGAAGTCTGAGGAGGCTACAACTTCAATAGCCAAACAATTGAAGAAGGGGAGGAGAGTAGTAGGCTCTCTGAAGTGCCAATGAGGATTATATCCTGGAATGTTAGAGGCTTAAATGCCTCTAACAAGGCTCGTCTCATTAAGGATCAGATCTTGGTGAGTCGAGCAGAAGTAGTTCTAATGCAGGAAACTAAAATGTCTTAGGAGAGGGGGTGGATCTTTTTTCATCTTGGAAGGGTTGGGATTTTCTTCATGTTCCTTCTTCGGGGGATTTAGGTGGCCTGGCCATCCTTTGGAAGTCTTCAAATTGCAAAATACATCTAGTTGTAGCTAGGGCTAATTGGATTCTAGCAGAGGTATCAATCTTCACAATTTCTTTCTCCCTTCTTAATGTTTATGGTCTAGTCTCAGTCTCCACTAAACAGAGATTATGGGCTAGGTTGTCTCAAATTATTCTTAATATTGGGGACTCTAAAATTATTGTTGGCAGGGATTTCAATGCTACTTTGGGTGAAGTGGATAAGATGGGAGGATTTGGGCCATCTTTTAAGGTCACACGTGATTTTAAATTGTTTTTGGAAGGCTTAGCTCTCTTTGATTGTATCCCTCATAATGGAACTATAACATGGTCTAACAAGAGGAAAGGTTCCTCTTTTGTGGGAGCCAGGTTAGACAGATTCCTTCTTAATATAGCATGGATCCTTTCCCATGGTCGTTGTGCCTCATCCATCCTTAGCCTCTCTAGATCTGACCATTTTGCAATTTTCTTGGAGGTTATGCTAGCCTCAAACACTTTCAAACCCAAATCCTACTTCAAGATTGAGTGGATGTGGTTTCGGGATAAGAACTTTTGTCATTATTATATCAATGGTGGGCAGACTGTCCCCACTGCGAGGGATATAAAAGGTTTCATCTTTTCAAAAAATTAGCATTTCTGGAAACAAAGATTAAGGAGTGGAATTGACATTACTTCTGTAACATCTTTGCAGAAAAAGTGGCTATTCAACACAAGTTAGAGGATTGGAATAATCACATCATTCATCATGGGCTCTCACAATAGGTGTATGAGATCCAAAAATACTTAAAAGATAGACTTGAGGAGGTCCTTCTTAGGGAGGAAACATATTGGAGACAACATTTAGGGAGCTTTGGCTTAGAGAAGGGGACATAAATACGCATTTTTTCCATAATTCAACTAAAATTAGGAGGCAAAAAAATGCCATTTTCTAGATTAAAGATGCCAATGGAAATATGGTTAATTCCGAGTTAGAAATCTAGAATGAGGCTGTTTTCTTTTTTCAAGACCTTCTAGCTAAGCCATTGGATGTCAAGGCTGTTATCTCTAAATCTGATCCTCTACATTTCATCCCCTCTCTGGTTTCGCAAGAGGATAATGCCTAGCTGCTTCAACCATTTACCTTGGAGGAAATTAAAGTAGCAGTCTTTGTAACGCCCCGCCAGGAAACCCAAGAGGACAAGACATAAACCTCTATAAAATGCAAGTAGTAAATTTCTTTTTTCAATTTTAACTAAAATAATATTCATCATTACACTTCATATTTCTAAAAGATGAAATAATTTTCTACTACTTGAATGTAATATTTATACAACTTAAGTCCTCACGGGTTCCCTAACGTCGCTACTAAAGCAACATCATATAAACCATTTACATGCATAAGATATTCATGGAATCATGAGCTTAAAAGATCTACGTTCATTTTAATGCATCAAGTTAAATGTCCCTAACTTATTTCTTTTATTAAACATAAGTGAATCATCCAACATCATTATCCCTTTCACCAACTCATTCCATAAATTCATATTGATTTCATCTACATCTACTATCCTTTATATCACTTTTCTCTAATAATTTAGGTAAGAGATTAATATTAATTAAGGTAGGCATTATCCTAGGTACTTCATTAACATGAACCAAGTATTAACATTATAATCAAGTTACTATTTTATTGCATTGTTTCATAACCATTCATTGTTAATAATTCCAATCACTAACCTATCATTTCTCAATAATTTCCTTGGATCCTTCATCAAGAGAGAATACATTATTGTTGTGATACATCATTATATATAACTATATTTAAAATTATTTCCTTTACACATGGACAACATAAGAGGATAGGAGAAATAACATAAATACTTTATTTTAATGCTAGTAACATGTCCAATATTCCACATTCTTTTCCCTTTCTTTTACCTAGAACTACCCATTCCCTTAGCATTGCCTTGAATTGAGATTACATCAATACTACAAGACTCCTTTTAGGAGATTAAAAATTACATGAATACAAATACATAAGTACATCTCAACATATTAAAATATCCAATAAGAAATCTTCAACTGCAGATCTGGAAAGGAATATGTGCTAGGATCATCCAAAGAATCACGATCAATACCTCGATATAAATATTAACCACCCAACCATGTGGAACCAATAGGCCCACTCCCCCGAGCTAGGAGATAGAACCAAAGGCCCATACAAGAGGTAACAACTAGGAAATTCCTAAGGTGGTGATAAAAGTTCCCCAAAGTCACAACAAAAAAAAAGAAAAGACAAGAAGACCACAAGGAATACCAGAGGCATGATCAAATTTGATAGAGAATCTAAGCTACAAGCTAGGTGAGTGTCATCGCATAGCCCTCACCCCTTGGGTTGTCCTGGTACTAGCCACTCTTGGCCCCGGCCCCCAAGTAGGCACATGCGGAACCGAATGCCTCTCGTACAGACAAGGTCATCCAGTCGTACCTACACATAGGTACCTTCTCCCACTCCCATCCTTAGTCTTTACTAGCACTAAAGGCATGGGCGAGGCACAATTAATCTTGATTAGTGTGTAATTTCCCATTCCCAATTCATTTATTTAGGTTATCACTTGATTAAATAACTCATAGTAGGTTATCCTGGTACTAGCCACTTAGGGCCCCGGCCCCTCACTATGAGCCACTCACCTAGTGTACTTAGGTTCCCTAACATACATATAAAAATCATAAGAACATAATAGATTCATCATCAAAAATTCATATCAATTCCATAACAATATTTGATTGAGTTTAGGAAAACATATGTTGTCCCTAGTCCATTTGACAACCCTAAACCCAATATGACATTAAGAATGTTCCAAACATATAAGAAGACATCCAAGTGATATTATAAACATATTTAGAGTATAAATAAATTTAATTAACCAAAAAAAAATTCTAATAGCCTCTGGTAGCCATACGAAACCTTAAAACTTAATGATGTTCTTAAACTGAATTATTTCAAGCAAGGATTAAATGCAAAAAATAGTCATCATAGAACAGTCATCCATATATTCCACAAAACATAAAATAAAGGAAATCTCTTCGGTGGAGATTTAGATAACATAATTATGGACTTTCAATTTTATTTTTAGGAAGATCCAACGGTGGGAAAGAAAGTTATGACTTCTGGTTTAAAACAGAAAACTCTGGTTAGGGTTCAGACCTGCCTTCACTAAAACGGTTGTAATTTTCACCAAACATAATAAAAATTCTCAAAACCAATTGGAAATGAAAGATAAGACTTAGGATAATCTCTAATATCAAATTTAGACTTTTATATAATCATATCAGCCTGTAGCATACGAATACATTTGACAGAAAATTCGGAATCAAGAATGGACAGGCATAGTCTGCCAAAATGTCAAAAATAAGGCATTAATTCGACCCTAAAAATAAAATCAGAGAGATACCCATTTGAGATATATGAATTTTACTTCCAGAAAATCAATTTATTAAAACCCTAGATTCAATTTAAATTATAATAATAATAGATCTCCAAAAACGGGTTGCTAAAAACCCTAGGAAAACACATGCCAATTCTTACAAACAAAAACTCAAAACTTTAAAATAACCATAGAAATGAAAAGTAAAGATATAATAAATAATGATAATATATAAATAGATCCATAATCTATCAGACATATAAAGTAACTAAAATATTCAATCCATACCTCATGTCCTACGAAGGTTGAATCGAAGAAGGAAGGAAACAAAAGAGAAGACAATTCTAAACTTGAGATGCATCCTTCAAACCCTATCCACTTTCAGAAATCTCCATGAAAGAAATAAATAATTCCACAGCAAAGAATCCCTCTCTCAACTACTGAAATTCTCACAAAAATGTCTCTCTCCCAAAAGCAAGGATAACCAAAATTTTTTTAAAGATATATGCTTACAAACTCTCCCTCACATCTCCAAGTTTTCTCTCCAAAATCTCCATGAAAAGTAAGGCCATCCTCTCCTCAATGCTTCAGCCCCAAAATCTCCTCTCTTCAAATGAGAAAGTAGTGCATATAAATAGATTTCCAAAGGTTGAGAGGAAAAGTAACCAACTCCCAACTAACTCTTAACTAAAGGGTATTATAAAATAACTTAATATCATAAAACTATATTACTCACATATACAATAAAAGATTATTTGTATTCATTCATACAAATATGTAATATTATCCTAACATATATGCATATGCCATCATTAATTACATCAATATCTATATATATAACCTATCCACATTATTAATAATTAACAATTGAGAATAATATACCTTGCATTATTTAATATTTAATTATTAATAATATTATACTTTACATTAATCCCAAAATATACAACATCAACAATATCTACAATAATTAACATATGATCACATATAAATTATATATATATATATAAATACATATATGTGTGCACCCATATATATATATATATATATATATATATATTTATATTTATATAGATACATGCCAAATACCAAACACTATAATCTATAAGATTATGAAGTAATAGATCACAATATTATTACCTATTTATAATTACTATAGGATATAACACTGAGGTAGAATAAAATCACATGCCTCAAAATAAATCTAATCATCCAAAGAGGCCATACTAATCATCTATGAAACATATCAAGAAAACCATAAGATCAAACAAGGTCAACCAAAGTCAA
This sequence comes from Chamaecyparis obtusa, assembly GCA_027943335.1. NCBI lineage: Eukaryota > Viridiplantae > Streptophyta > Pinopsida > Cupressales > Cupressaceae > Chamaecyparis > Chamaecyparis obtusa. The sequence goes on from BSBK01006707.1 coordinate 28,722, forward strand.
CAAGGAAAGTCAAGCCAAACTCCTGAAACACAACATAGAAAGATTAACTAAGAATCATACCAAGAAGGAGAAATAAATAAAATGAGTAAACAAATCATACAACCAAATGAATTCAAGTGGCCACAAGGCACTAACTACAACCATGCCCAACCGGGTGCGTTGGATCTGGATTTTTAACCCAAAGGTTGACTGACAAAGAAGGAACCCTAATATTTCCAAATTGGAATAATGACAAAGAAAGACTCATGTAGGGGCCTTAGTACTATCTCCATAACAACAACCATCGAGGATTTGAGGGCACGCTCAGACCTGTGAAGCCAGGTGAAGTCGATGCCCGGTACCTGCAAGTCTGCATCACAAAGAAGAAATACATATGCACGAATATACATATAAAAGAAAACATTGTAGACAGATGACCAGGATCAATACATCGTGTGGACCTCAGCTATGTGAGTAACTACGACTTCGTCCTGAATCATGAAAACACATCATGTATATATATATACACTCAAAGCATGTAGCATCATCATAACAAAGGTTAGAATCTCAAACATTGTGTTAGTCTCTTATCAATACTAATAATAAATCAACATAATCAAATCATCAAGTGAGATACAAGATTTATCCAAAGTAACCTTAATAGAAGAAAATATAAATAACCACTTATATATATATCTATCAAGTACATATCATATAACATCCTAACTATGTTCATAAAGGTCTTGTAGGTACTCAATACATACATGGAGATAAATACATACAAAAATGATACCTTTAGATAGTATGTCTGATATTAGAATCATTGAGTACTAGCTTATGAAATTATTATAAACAACTATAGGAATAGATCAAACAAGTATCATGTACAACTTAAGCTGTAAGAAAACATCGAAAGATCTTAATTCTTTCAGAAACACAAAAGTTATATTAGGATTAAAGGGGTATTACAGTCTTCCCTATGGGAGCTGATAAGGCTCCGGGTCTGGATGGCCTCACACCTTTTTTCTCTAAAAAATGATGGGACTTCATGGGTTTGGATATTCTCCAAGTAGAATAGGAATCTAGGATTCATTCATGTATGTGTAAGCCTTTTAATAACACTTTCCTTACTCTTACCCAAAAATGCTCCACCACGCCAAACTTTGTGGATTTTAGACCAATTTCACTGTGTAACACCATTTATAAGATCATTACAAAATCTATTACCCTTTGGCTTGGGAAGATTATCCCCAAGATTATTTCAGATCAATAGGGGGGTTTTTTTTACGGGAAGGATACAGTTGAGGGGGTTTTAATTACACATGAAGTTCTTCATTTAGTCAGATCTCAAGGGCTTCAATCGATGGTTCTTAAGATGGATATGATGAAGGCATATGATAGGGTTAACTGGTCTTTTCTTCAGATGATCATGAGTAAGATGGGTTTCCATAGAAAATGGATTAAGTGGATTCTTGCATGTGTCAAAGGGGCTAAATTTTCTATCCTAATCAATGGTTCCCCTTCTAGTTTCTTTTCAGCCACTCAAGGAGTTAGACAGGGATACTCTCTTTCTCTATTTCTTTTCATCATTATGGCTGAAGGTCTAAGTAGATTGATTACTTTAAAAAATTCTCAAGGTTTGTGGTCTGGTATTTCTCTTCACCAATCCAACATTTCAGTTACTCACACTTTGTTTGCAGATGATTCTTTGTTGTTTTGTTACAGCTCTATCTCAGAAGCAAGGGCAATTAAGAATACTTTGGAAGAATATTATTCTCTGTCAGGGTAGAAGGTTAGCATCTCAAAGTCTAAAGTTTTTTTCTTCAATACCCCTCTAAGGATCTAGGGAGCAATTGGTGACCTGCTAGGTTTTGAAACCACCCTAGCTCCCAGCTCATATTTGGGCATTCCTTTCTTCCAAGGGCCATGTAAAGCCTCCTTTTGGTAAAAGATTTATCAGTCAATAGCAGATAGGATTTCCTCTTGGAAGGCTAGGTGGCTATCCTTTACAGGTAGAATTCTTCTTGTCAGATCAGTCTTATCTTCAATTCCAAATTACCTAGTCAGTTATGGATAGAATCAAGAAACTTATTAAGGATTTCATTTGAAGAGGTAACATGGATAACTCCTCCAAGATCCCTCTTATGGCCTGGGACAAGATGGCCTACCCTAAAGAGTGTGGGGGTCTTGGTCTCCATAACTTATATGAAAGGAATATCAGCCTAGGATCCAAGCTATCTTGGAAACTCTATGAAAATCCATCTTCCCTCTGGGCTAGAATCATTAGCCTGAAGTACCTTGATTTGGATAATCCTGCTTGGATCTTCATTATCATGGATCCTCCCTCAGGCTCAGCAATGTGGAATTTTGGGATTAAATTTTGGTAGCTCATTCTCCAAAAATTATCCTAGATTGTGTACTTAGAGAATCAGGCAAACTTTTGGGAGGACTCGTGGAATGGTCTCCCTCCCATTTCTTCTTCTTTAGCCATTTTGCTTTCAACTATTCAAGTTCTAAAATCAAGGTGGGGTTCCAAAGTAAAAGACTATATCTCCATATCCATGTCTGGTGATGGTTTCAGATCAGATTGGAAGGATCTATCTCATATTGGTCTACCTAAGGATCAATTGGAGGCCCTCCAAAATATCCTTCTTCAAAGGCCTCTTCTTCTTAATCTCAATCCAGAAAGGCTTATCTGGACTCTTGCTTCGAATGGTAGATATTCAATCAAACTTGGATATATTCAATTGTCTAAAAAGCTCCAATCTCCCAACAAGCTCATTTATGGATTCTGCTGGTACACTGCAGTTCTTCCTAAGACTGGGTCTTTCTTGTGGTTGGAAATTCCAAAGCATATTCTCATAGGGGACCACCTTCAAAGATTGGGTATTGCAAAAAATTTCAATTGTGTTTTATGTGAATCTCAATTGGAAGACCCTAACCATCTTCTAGTGCCTTGCCCCTTTGCTCAAGAGATATGGTACTGGGTCTTGGAGAAACTGGGTTGGTTTGGTCCTCTACTGGCTAGTTTGGTAGACCTTCTATATCAATGGCCCCTTCCCATATTGGATTCTTTCTTTGCCCATATTTGGAGAGTGACTCCAGTAGTGGTTACATGGTCTATTTGGTGGGAGAGGTATAAGAGAATTTTTAGAAAGGATAAGAGCACTATTGAGAAGGTTTGTGGAGTGGTGGAAAAATCAATCTCAGAAATCATGAATGCATACACTTTGAGTTCAAAGTCGGTATCCTCCCTTTTCTCCTCCCAGGATTTAAAAATTATGAACTCTTGGCCCCTCATTACTATCCCATTTAATGGGGTCCTCATAGGGAAAGTATCAAATAAAGATAAAAGGAAAGACGTCAAGTGGATCCCTCTAGATGAGCCCTTTATCAAGTTAAACTTTGATGGTGCATCTAGAGGAAACCCAGGCATCTCTAGTGCAGGGTGTGCTCTCCGGGATTCAAATTTGATCCTCATTGGAGATGGAAGCTCTAGAACTCCTTTTGGCTCAAATAACATTATTGAAGCCAGGGCGCTACTCATGGGTACTCATTTGACAAAATCACTAAGGGTTAAGAAAATACACATTGAGGGGGATTCCCAAATCATCATCTCAGCTCTCAACAACTTCTCAGTCTCCAGCTAGGACATTCAATACATAATCAAGGAGGTTTGGGCCCTCCTCCCATCATTTGAGGATTTCAAAGGATCACATTGCTATAGGGAAGCAAATGGCTTGGCTGATTGGCTGTCAAATAATGGGGCTGATCTCCCCTCGGGTGATATTCATTGGCAAAATGAATATCTTATTACTTCCCTACTCAAATCAAATGGAGATGCCTAGGTTGATAAGGAGGTACATTCATGACAGAGGGACATACCAAATCTGAATCATTAATTGTTGTGCTTCAAAATTTGTGGTTGCGATATTGAGGATTTTAGTTTTGACGGTTGGGAAAACTTTAATTCTTTTCCCCTCATGCATAGTTGTGTAGGTTTTATCCCTCAGATTCTGTGCAAACTTAATTGGGAAATAACACTTCTTGCATGATGTACAAATCTCATATCCTTCACACAAGGCAAGCTTTTGGGAGATGCCATCATCCTCTGCATTTTTGGCCTATTTTTAGGGTTTGACCTTGTTTCTTGCCCATTCATTTTTTTGGTTCCTTACCTTCTTTTGTCTTAAGTGCTTCTAACAGTCATGGGCCATGTCTTCCATGGAATACATGGCTCTTAATCTTTGCATTAAAATTCGAATCCAGCATTGGGAGTGCCCTACTACTAGGGATTACCTCCAGTGTCACTTTCAGGTGGTTTTCAAACTGTTACCTGTGGAAGTGATTTCAGTGGTTTGTCAGATCATCAGCAATTATGTGTTGGTCCCTTCTTCTCCGAGATGCATTTTCCATTCACTGGTTTTATCAGTTTTCCTTTCCAACTTGTATGATGTCTTCCAAGACTATGTTCAGTTTATGCATGTCGTTTCCAAGCTGGTCAGGGAGGATTTCACATCCACAGAGGCCATCCATAATCTCGTGGCCAGATATAGCCTCAGGGTGTCCCTGACATGGGTGGGAGGTATCTTCTCCCCTTCTTGTCTGAATAATGATGTGGGGATTATTACGATGTTTGACGCCTTCAAACTCAGGATCTTTCGTAAAGATAGGGTGGGTTTCAGTGCTACCATGGCATTACTGGTGGACTTCATCTCGGTCTCTGTCCATGTGCACACCTTCAAAATATTTTATCATTGCCTGCTGCTATTTGCCTATGCCCAAGATGATGGTTTGGTGAGCTCCTCTTCATCTAGTCAATCTACCCTATGTGTTCCCTTGGTTTCTTCTGAGTACACCACTTTAGCCTCCCTATCTTCCAGTTGCAGGTGCCCTTGCCACAATCAAGGCTCTACTTTATGCCTCTCAAGATTCATAGGGTATTTTTTCAGGTTGGTATATGGTATCCTAGGTGTTGCTATTGGTCTATATAGTTCTTGGATTTGTAATTGGAGGCCTAGTTTCTATATAGGTCTATATAGTTGCCATGGGTAGGAGGGTTTTGTTATTTTCCCTTCGTATGTATGCCTATGGGCTTGGGGTGTGGGATCTTTAATTTTTCTCATTATTGGTATGTAAGCCTTTTGGCAATCTTGGTGTTGGGGGCAAGATCCCAATTTTGTAATTTTGTCAACCTGTACATATTGGATATGAAGGGAGGTTTTCTTCCTACTTCTTTCCTCCTAGAGCCCCACTAAAGTAGTTATATATTAATAAAAATTGATGGCCTTGTCCATTTTTATCAAAAAAAATAAAATTCCAAAGAAACACATAAACATACAGCTCTATATTAGCCATGTGACTCTCTGTTGTCCGGTGCATACAATGTATCTCTGTATACTGATATACAAATAGTTTTTCTTGAAATCTTTCACAACCTTAGACATAATCCAAAGTGTGAGCTATGTTGCATCAACATGAATGATCTACTGATAGGTTTAGGCTGATGTAACCTCTAGATCACATTAGTGATCGGTAGACAGGGGATGGACCCCAAGTCTAGTCCTCAAGTATTCAAAAGATTTCTTTCGTAGAGGCTTGGTAAATATGTCAGTAAGTTGCTCTTTTATTGTAACATATTATAATTTAACTTGCTTCTCCTGTACTTGTTCTCTTAAGTAGTGATACTTAATAAAGATGTGCTTGGTCTTTGAGTGCATTACATGATTCTTAGAAATATTTATTGCACTTGTGTTGTCATAGTATATAATCATCGGCTCAGTGATTACCTCATTCATCCCTTCCAACACTTGCTTGATGTAAACAATGTTTGAACATTTTGTAGCAGTAGCAACACACTATGATTTGGTAGTACACTAAGAAATACAAGGTTTTTTCTTATGTGTCCAAGCAACAAGTCTTTCACCAAAGAAAAATGCTCCTCTAGCGGTACTCTTTCTATCATCTATATTTCCAGCCCAATCTATGTCAGTGTAGACTCTTAGTTGAAACTTCCCTTAGGATACCATAGTCCATAGTCCTCTATTTTCTTTAGGTATCTTAAGATTATTTTTGTTGTAACCATGTGTGACTCCTTAGAATTTGTAGAAAATCTAGCAACAATTCTCATAGTATGTGCAATATCTGGTCTACTATGCACTACATACATGAACTTACCAATTATTGATCAATACAGTGTCTAGTTCACCTCTATAGTTTCATCATCTTTAGTTAGTTTGCAGCCTATGACCATCAGTGTTCCAACTAGTTTAGCATCTTCCATGCCAAATGTTCTTAGTACTTCCTTTATATACTTTGATTGTGTGATGAATATTCCATCATTCTGTTGAATAACCTGCAAGCCTAGAAAGAACTTAATCTCTCCAAACATAGGCATTTAAAATTCTTTCCGCATCTCATCAGCAAATGATTTACATATATGATCTTGTCCTCCAAAAATAATATCATCCACAAATATTTTAGCAATCAAACTAGTATCATTATCTCCTTTCATATACAAATTGTTGTTCTCACTAGTTCTAACAAAACCAATACTTAACAAATAAGTATGTAGCCTTTCATACTAGGTTCTAGGTGCTTGCTTTAAACCATATAAAGCTTTATGTAGTCTACATAGCATATCTTTCTTGTTTGGATCAAAAAACCCTTCCGGTTGTTTGATGTACACCTCCTCTTCTAGTATCCCATTCAAAAATGCAGACTTAACATCCGTTTGATAAACTTGAAACTTCTTATATGCTGTATATGAAAGTAACATTCTGACTCCTTCTAGTCTAGCAATAGGTTCAAAAGTCTCACCATAATCTATGCCTTCCTCCTGTGCATACCCCTTGCATACAAGTCTAGCTTTATTTCTTTTAACCTCTCCATTTTCATTCAGCTTGTTTCTAAAAATCCATTTAGTACCGATAACATTCTTATCCTTAGGCCTAGGTACTAAAGTCCATGCCTTGTTTTTTTCTATCTATTCTATCTCTTCATTCATTGCATTTATCCATTCTTCATTCTCCAATGCAACTTTAACATTTTTCAGTTCAAATTTACAAACTAAGCATGTACCTTGTCTTAACTTACTTCTTGTCATCATGCCAGCTTGCTTGTTGCCAATGATTTGATTCTTAGGATGACATCTTTTGAAAAATCTAGCTAGTACTTGATCTCTTCTTTGTTTTTCATCCTATTCAGGTTCATTTCTTTTCCTAGTAGCTCCTTCCTGATCATCGGTTTCTCTTTGTTGTTCCTCGTTGTTGTTTTCCTGATGCCTGGTTGTCATAGTCTGCAGCTTTGGTAGGTACTCTAGTTGTTAAATGTAAGTGAATCTATCATAGTCTTCTAGCTCCCTAGTGCTTTCTTCACTATTCTTAGTATCAAATTCATCAACCCTGACATTAGTACTTTCAATCATTTTATTTGTAACTTTATTCAGACACTTGTAAGCTTTTCTTTAGGTGGAATATCTAAGAAATATCCCTTCATCCCCTTTAAAGTCAAACTTTCCATTTCTTTCATCTTTAAGAATAAAATATTTTCTATGAAAAATTCTAAAGTAACTTATAGTCAGTTTGTGACCAAACCATAACTCATAGGGTGTTTTGTTTGTGTCCTTCAATTGTACTTGATTTAGCACATAGATAGTTGTGCTAACTGCTTCTCTCCAGTATATCTAAGAAACATTCTTTTGCAACATCAGAGTCCTTGCACAATCAACAATTGCTCTATTCCTCCTTTCAACAATACCATTCTATCGAGGTGTTCTCGGTGCAGACACCTATTTTTTTATACCATGGTCATTACAATAGTTAGTAAATTCATCAAAAATAAATTCACCACCTCTATCAGATCTCAAGCATTTCAGTTCCTTCCTAGTTTCTTTCTCTACCTTAGCTTTGTACCATTTAAACATCCTAAATGCCTCTGATTTCTCCTTCAATAACATCACAATCATTAATCTAGTGTAATCATCAACAAACCAAATGAAATATCTATCTCCATAGTAGCTCTATGTTCTCATGGGACCACATAGGTTAGTGTGTACTAGCTCCAAAATTCTCTTTGTTGAATAGTCTTTACTCTTAAAACTAGATTTTGTCATTTTACCCTTTTGACATTCATGACACATAACATGATTAGGCTTTTTTAGGCTAGGAAGACCTCTAACCTTTTTCTTTTTACTTATTTTAATCATGTTATCAAATTTTACATGACATAACCTTTTAAGCCACAACCATGCATCCTCATTTTTCATCATTAAACATGAAGACTTATCATTGTCAAGATAAAATAAGTTACCTTTCATTTGTGCTCCTGTTCCAACAAGTTTTCTTCCATCATCAAATATCTTCACCATTTTACTCTCAAAGGCTACTCGGTGACTTGAGTTGTTAAGCTATGCCACACTTAGCAGATTATAATTTAGTCCTTCTACCCAATAAGTATTATCACATTTGATTTTATCATTTATCAGTAAAGATCCCTTTTCTCTAACCATACATGGAGTATCATTGCCCATTTTTATAGATCCTCCATTATATTGCTCAAGATGATCAAATTTTTCTTCATCACTAGTCATGTGATGTGTACGACCACTATCAATGATCCATATATCATTTTTATTAGCTTTAGACATGAGTGTTGTCTCTACATACCTTTCTTCTTCGTCATAATCATCCTTCATCGCAACAAAAACTACTTCAACATTATCATCTGTGTCAGTCTTTGTATCATTGTATTCAGCAATGTAGCATACCTTTTTGCCTTTATCATTTGTCTCGGTTATCTCTTTTGTAGTGTCAGTAACTTTTGTTGTTTCTCCACCCATAGCTTCGATCACCAGATCAATCTTTTTTTCTATCATCTTCTTTCATGTTTGGGCATCTAGCAGCAATATGACCAACTTCTTTGCAGTTAAAACATGCTAAAGGTCATTTACCCCTATATCTACCTTTACCTTTAGGTAATCTCCTAGCCATAAGAGCCTCAAGATCATCAAGGTCATCATCAGTATTACTGTCATTATCATTATTATTAGTTCTACTACTAGACTTGTCGATCTTTACAAAAGTCATGAAAGAAAATTCAACAGTTGGTACAACACTATTATCAAAGTTGTCTAGTTCAAAATTTGCTAGCTTACTGATCAGACTATCAGGTGCAAACCTCATTTCATCTATTGCAAATATTCTATTTGCATAAATAGTCAATAAGGTTCGTAGACTTTTACTTACCACTGTTTCTTTAGTAATGACACCACCAGATCCTCTGATAGCATTAACTACCTCCTTTATTTGGTTTGTATACTACACTATGTTTTCTCCTTCTTGTACACACTAAAATGGTGCACTTCTATGAACCATTATATGCAAAGTTGCTCAAGAATGAGGCCTCACAAAGTGGCTCATAGCTCTCTATGCATGGAGTTGCAAGGGGCTATGATGTATTTTCTCTCAGCTAAAGCTACAAGCTTGTGACCTTGCTAGTCAACCACACAATGAGAGATTCGAATGAAGACAAGGGAAAGAATGCCAATATCCCCAAGAATCACTATGAGATGTAAATGCAAGCTAGATTAAGATAAATATGCAAGCTAATCTATAAAAGGAAATATGCAAGCTATGCTACGAAAATGAGAGAACAAGCATTACAAAGCCTCCTAGTTAAGCTATGTGAAGTTATGCTATTGCATGAAAGGAAATCTAGGCTATGAAAGTTATGGAAATGAAACTACTATGTAAGAATGTAAACTAAACTATGAAGCAAATGAAGAAATCTAAGGTAGGATGCAACAATGATCTCTAAAAAGTTTCAAAGTCTTCAAGGATTCCTGCAGCATAAAGTTAGCATAAAAACATGATGATGATAATGAAGGAGAGAGCTTTCCTTTTATAAGAAATGCAAAGGAATGAACCATTGAGACTAAGAGGCAAAAGTCTTAATCGGCGGTGGAGCTTGAAAGAGGAGCGATCCGTGTGCACAAGTATCCTCCAATAGGAATTGACTTTGTGTCCATGTGAGACCAAAGTGCTTTTTTTCTTTTTTTTAAAATAGGAATAATGTTTTGTTTGTGCAACTTAGGATAAGAGGAAAAGTGGGGCTCTTTATTTAATTAAAAGAGGAGGAAATATTCCTTTTAAGTAAATAAAGAATTAGGATAAATGGTTAGCCCAAGGATAAAAATCTAATATATGATCGAAATTAAGATTTGATCAAGAAATTGATAATGTTGAAAATATTGATTATTGATAAAATTGATTCAGGATAAATAAATCAAATAAATGGGGCCCAAAGTCTAGGCGACCATTTTTGGGTGCATACATTTGCCCCTCTTTGACTAATGTGTGATCAATTTGGGAACACATGTAGTCAAAGAATGAAGTTGAAATGTGAGATCGATCTGGGATCACAAAACAACTCAGATGTGAGGTCAATTCGGGATCACATTTGGACATAACATAAACAAAGGCCTTTGAACATGAGGTCGATTCGGGATCACATTCAAAGTAAGAGATAAGAATCTCAAATTTTGAGCAAAAGCTCACAAAAGATGTCTAAATCAAGAAAATCAAGGAATCAGAGATGAGAATCCCATAGATACTGCCCCCTTGGAATCAAAATCAAAATCAGGTAGAGGAGAACAACAAATCGATAAGGTGGATCAAATCAAAATGAAATCATAATCGAAGATAAATGATAATAGAATAACCATTAGGCAATGAAACATGCCCCAGTGAGGAAGTAGAAGAATAGAAATAGAAGACGAGAAATAGAGTGAATGAAAGACTAGAAAATGTGAGAGACATGGAAGGAAGAAAGTCCACCGGAAATCAAATTATACCTCAAAATGTTAGTCAATTACGCAGAAGGAAGGGAAAATTTTGAAACATGATTTTGATGACAAGATGACCTCAAATTTTGATTTTGAGTTTGAAAATGGATCCAAGACATCAAAATTAGGTAGGGGTGCAATTTCTACGCAATTCTAAGGTGTTTTGAAATTTGGTCAAAAAGTCAAAATGCTATAAAAGGGGTGAAAATATCATTTTCAAAAATCATTTGACTTTGAACTATTTGAGAATCTAGAGCTCTAAGAGATAGCGATGGCTCAACTAGCAGGAGTTCCCATCCATAGACACCGATTTGAGCACTCCTGATTACACAATTGGCCTCCACATTATGGTGTCCCTGTATGTTTTTAAAAACTTGACCTTGTTTGAACATTCAATGAGCATTTATTGCAATTAAACACATTTTTTTTAAATTTCCAATTTTTATACTAGGGCGCCATGTCGTGCAACACTTCGTGGGCACAAATAGTGTCACTCGTATATGCGGTGAAGTGTCACACGACATAGGGAGAAATGTCACGCGACATTAGGCAGAGTGTCACCCAACAAAGAAGTGTCACGCCTCTATAAGAGAAAGTGTCGTGTGACACTTAGCCAAAAAATAGTGTCACCTAGTGTTAAATTTTAACATGTTTGATCATTTTTGAGCAAAATGACATGGGTCCGAACAATGTTTGATTTTAAAATGCCTTGCACTAATATTATACATCCTTCATGATATGTTCTGACACCTGGTATGGTTTGGTGACGTGCAGGAGGTCTTCCTCATGCTTCAGATTAGAGCACCCTAGGTGACAGAATTGTAGTTTGTCCGAGATCTAGATGATCCAGGCAAGGCCGATATTAGAGCCATGGGATTCCATTATCTGCTACAATTCCCCCACATTCAAGCCAATCATGGGTTGTTGACTGCACTTGCCGAGAGATGGCATAGTGAGCACAACACCTTCCACTTGCCGATAGGAGAGGCATCTATCACACTGGAGGATGTTTACCGGATTCTACGGGTTCCATGCCATGGAGAGCCTGTAAGTATAATCATGTTTATAGATAAACATAGTTGTAGAGTTTACATATGATAGAAACTGACATGATTTTTTGTTGGCATAGGTATACTATGATCAAGATGTGACAAGAGGTTGACAAATTATACAGAGGATGTTTCAGGATATCACGATCCTAGATCAGCATGTTAGCTGGGAGAGATTGATGGATGACTTTGGTAGAGACTTCCTAGTGCCATGTATTGTGGCATCACTCATTAGATAGGCCCTTATCCATGACAGGAGTCAGAAGGGCTTCCCCTTGGAATGGGGGAGATTACTAGTAGACCTGGTGGCACAACCACAATAGATGGCATGGGGCCCGACTATCTTAGCCGATATGTACTATGAGCTACATGAGATCGTCTATAGAGATGACAGGACTTGGGCATGCGGGGCTATACTTGCTTAGATATGGGCATGGGAGCATATTGTAGTATTGCATCCATGAGTATAGCCTAGGGAGCGCAGGTATCCCTATATATACAAGTATGCAGGGTTCATCCCACATACACATAGCGGGGATGTTTCCTATTATCGCAGGATACTGGATGAGCTTGCCTCATTCACATGGAGACTGTACAGGTCATGTGAGTAGTGGGGGGACAGGTGGCAGCTAGATTACATGCTATGTAGTCAGCCACTGGTAGGCTGACATCTAGAGATTGTGGAGAGATTTGTGATCACGCGAGTTTGGAGGCAGTTCGGACGTCAGCAGAGGGTATCCACAAAGATGACCACGCATGCACAGTTTCAGGATGAGGATGGACAGGGTTGGCTGTTGATGCTGGACTACTAGTAGGTAGTACAGGATACAACTACTATACACCAGGAGCCATGGGAGTACCTGCTAAACATGGTAGATGTAGGTGTGAATGCAACGTTTAGAGTAGAGAGGCGCAGGGCATCCTTTCTGAGATTCATAGTCCCCGATGCACAGGTGCCGGTGCCACAGGGAGATGAGGGGGATGACATAGGAGATGAAGGAGATGGAGGGAGAGGGAGAGGGAGGGGGATGGAGAGAGGGGAGGGATCCAGATCAGGTGGTTGGAAATGGTCACGAGGATGGAGATCAGTGACTCCCAAGGATGAGGCAAGACTAGCTTGCTGACAGGCAGAGGCACAACAAGAGCAGCCTATGGGAGGGGAGGATCTAAGAGCCCAGATACATGCTTTGGAGGTAGAGATGCAACAACTCTAAATTACTATAGCAGTGAGAGACCAATAGTTACTAGATCTGAGAGTGGAGCGAGATTAGCAGATAGCCGATCTCAGGGTAGAGCTAGCACACCATGAGGCAATGGCACAAGAAGATGCGCTAGAGATTCGATGGGAGTCAGTGAGAGTAGCATATTATCACAATCTCTACCTTCAGACCATTCCAGAGGTGAGAGAGCACCATCATATTCTCAAAGGGCAGGGGTATCAGATGTGGTACTTGATAGGAGAGCCATGCCTCCTCCACCACCACGAGCTCCTCACGAGGGTGGTAGCAAGTCCTAGGGTTAGGTCTTAGGTTGATAGATGTTTAGACATATCTTGAGACATTGATCCAGAGTTTCGGATCCCATATTGTATATGACATTGATTTATATATGAGATTACTGGATTTTTGATATAGCATGTGTATTTGTCTCACTTGTGATGGATGTATTAGTTTACATATATTGTCTTGTCATTTTGCTCAAAATGTGGATGTATATGCTCATGTATATTCTCTTTCATAGATGTGTGTTTGATTCTCATGCGTATGATATAGACTCATGTTTCTGAAAATGACATTTTTGAGATATGGATATGATGATATGATTAACCCCTTATGATGAATAGGAATAGGTTGCAATGTGAAAGACAAGGAGCGAAAGACATGATCAAAAAGGAGGAAAAAGATGAACGCAGTTGATCGACAGGTTCACGTAAGATGAAAAGGAGAGCTCTCTCCATAGGCAAGATGCAAAAATTAAACTATTATGAACCTAAGAATGCAAGCTACTATGAAAGTGGTTGACTTGCAAGGTCACAATGCTTATAGACATCTAATTATCATCATCGAGCGTTATTGGTAGCGTCGTAAGATCATACAATGCACACTAGTATGACTATGTGGATATGAATATGATCTTTATCAGATAGAAATGTGGAAATCCCACCTAGGCATCAAAGACATGGAGGTCAAGATGACTAATGCAGTGAGATTACCTAAGTTTGATATGGCGAGATTATGCTTGTATCAAGACACATGAAATTCAAGATAACTATAAGCATGCACTCACATAAAACAGTCAAAGATAATACATTGTTAATCCATAGTGTCAAGTTAGACCGGCATAAATGCTCATGACAGTTAGAATCAACAAAATATACCCACAAGCAGATAAAGAAATAAAACATGTTCTCATACCCTCAGTCTTCTAGCTATGCATCATCGAAAACTTCTCAGGGAGAGACCACTCATCAAAGAAATCCTCATAAATAGCACACAAAGAAAAATAAAGTCAACATATCTCAAGCGAGTTGATTGTTTAAGTGCGTGTGTGTTGGTCATAGAGTCAGACTCTAGTTATCACATCTGCTAATGAGAAATATCGCATCAAACTTAGACTATTGGGTAAGACATCTGATAAGTGTTAAGAAACATTTGATGCAAGGGTAGTGTTGAAAAACATTGTTTGTGTTGGTGTTAAAAAAAAATACCTGTTTGTGAAATGCCCCAAGAGACAAACACACCTAAAGGACCAATGCTAATAGTTATGCCCCCTAGACAAAGACAAAGACCAATTTCAAACTAAGCCAAATATGATGGAGAAAGGTTCAGTGTCGAGGACACATGCTAACAAATAAGGGTGCAAAGGCCTCAAGTAGCGCTTGTTTCTAGGTTTTCACCACTTGGAATCTATTTTTATTTTTTTATTTTTTTATTTTTTTATTTTTTTGTATTTTTTTAGGACTTTTTATGCTTTTTAGTATTTTTTCAGCATCATATATCAATTTTTTTGGTATTTTTTCAAGATCATAAAGTATGTACAAAGGATGCCCCCAGATAGAAATAGGCATCAAGGATAGAACTTCTTTAGGTGCAAAATGTTGATGGGATTAGGGAGCTGTTCTCCATCAGGATCTGATAGTAAATATGCACCGGTACCAAAAGCAGCTAAAATAATGTATGGGCCAAGCCAATTAGGTTGAAACTTACTCTTTTGTTCTTTGTGTTGTTGGTTCTTAGGATTCTCTTGCAAAATAAGATCTCTTACTTGAAACTCTCTAAGATGAACCTTTTTGTTGAATGCTTTGGACATACACTTCTAATACACTCTCATATGATCAAATGAAGCCTTACACTTCTCATCTAGAAGTTCTAGTTCCTGTAACCTCATGGCACGATAATCCTCATCTGTTATTAATCCTTTGAGTGAGACTCTAAGTGAAGGTATCTCCACTTCTAAAGGCAATACCGCTTTAGCACCATAGGTAAGAGCAAAAGGAGTAGCTCCTATAGGTGTACAAATGCTAGTTCTATAAGCCCATAGTGCAGGATTGATTTGCAAGTGCCAATCCCTACCATTCTTGTGCACTGTCCTATGAAGAATCTTAAGGATGGTTTTATTGGAAGCCTCTGCCTGTCCATTTCCCTGTGGAAAGTAAATGGAGGACCAATGTTACTTGATTTTAAAATTTTTGCATAAATGCTTTAGGTCCTTATTCTTGAATTGACCTCCATTATTAGTGATAATCTTAGAAGGTACTCCAAATTGACAAATAATATGATTCAAGATGAACAAAGAGATAGTCTTCCCTGAAGCTATAGAAAGTGGCATGGCTTCCACCCATTTTGTGAAGTAGTTAGTAGTAGTAATAATGAACTTATGTCCACCTGATGAGTTGGGGTGAATCTGCCCAACTAGATCAAAGGCCCAGCGCTGAAATGGCCAATGAGAAATGGAAGGGATCAGCTCCCTACCTGGAGCATGAATTAGGTTCCCATGTTTCTGACATTTTTCACAAGACTTAGCAAAGGTTACTGCATCTATTTGCATTGTGGGCCAATAATACCCCACCTTAAGCAACCTTCGAGCCATGGCAAGACCGTTGGAATGTCCACCACAAATGTCCTCGTGGATGTCGGCTAACGCTTGGTTAGATTTCTCCTTTTCCAAGCACCTAAGGAGTGTCCCATCTAAACCCCTCCTATATATATCACTAGAGATAAGGGTGTGGTGGGAGGCATTGCAGACAAGGTTTCAGCATTCAGAATGGTTGAACGTGTCGGGGATGATGCCATCATGGAGATATGAATAGATAGCACCATATTGGGAAGATTCATGGGTGACAAGGGTACAAATGACATGGCTTTCAGATGAGTCAAATATGGG
Organism: Chamaecyparis obtusa; assembly: GCA_027943335.1. Taxonomy (NCBI): domain Eukaryota; kingdom Viridiplantae; phylum Streptophyta; class Pinopsida; order Cupressales; family Cupressaceae; genus Chamaecyparis; species Chamaecyparis obtusa. Next base: position 44,976 of record BSBK01006707.1, read on the forward strand.
ATGGTGTAGCTCTTCCACCAGGAATTTAAATCTTGATTCATGTTGTTCCAACTAAAGGAGTGAAGCTAATGTGGCCATAGCATTTGCAACTTTGTTCTCTATCCTAGGGATCTGTTGAAATGTCACAAATGTAAAGTAACGCCTCAATGATTCAACCATCTTTTTGTAAGGTACCAATTTATCATCCTTAGTTTGATACTCCTCATTGACTTGGTTGATAATTAGTTGTGAATCCCCAAAGACATGTAATTCTATTATGTTCCATTCTATAGCCATTTTTAATCCATTGGTTAAAGCTTCATATTCGGAAATATTATTTGTACATGGGAATAAAAGTTTGTAAGACTTTGGAATGTTGTATCCATGTGGAGAAATAAATAATACTCTAGCACCTGATCCATTTTGCATGTGGGAACCATCAAAGAACATTTTCCAAGTGTGAGTGGTTATATACATGATGTGTTCATCTGGGAATTCTACTTGAACAGGCATACTATCCTTAACTGGGAAATTAGCTAATTGGTCAGCAATAGCTTGCCCTTTTATGGCTTTCCTTTCAATGTACTCTATGTCAAATTCTATTAAAACCATGATCCATTTAGCAAGTCTACCCGTGAGGGCAGCCTTACTAAGCAATTACTTAAGAGGATCAATTTTTGCAACTAAATGTATAGTATGAGCAAGCATATAGTGTCGCAACTTTTGGCAAGCAAACACCACTGCAAGACAAGACTTCTCAATGTTATTATAATTGATCTCATAAGATACCAAAGTATGAATAATGTAGTAAATGGCCCTTTCTTTCCTAGTATCATCTAATTGAGCCAACAATGCCCCCAGAGAAGACTCTGTTGCTGAAATGTATAAAATTAATGGTTTCCTAGGAACAGGCAGCATCAAAATTGGAGGATTAGCCAAGTATTGTTTAATTTGATCTAGGCTCTTTTGGCATTCCTCATTCCATACACAAGATGCACCCTTAGGTAGTGTCTTATTAAAGGGTTGTGCTCTATTTTCCAGCTGTGAGATAAACATCCTAATTGACTGGAGTCGTCCCTAAAGACTTCTCATCTGACTAATGTTTCTTGGAGGTGGCATATCTAAAATTGCTTGGACTTTTTTGGGATCAACCTCTATACCTTTTGCTGAGATTATAAATCCTAAAAGTTTGCCTGAGGTGACACCAAATGTGCACTTCTTTGGATTCAATTTGAGTTGAAACTATTCCATGTGATCTAGAATTACTTCCAAATTGGTAAGGTGTGCATCCCTTTTTCTTGATTTAGCCAAGGTATCATCCACATAATCTTCCATGTTCTTATGCATCATATCATGAAAAATTGTGGTCATAGCTCGTTGGTATGTTGCTCCTACATTCTTTAACCCAAATGGCATGATGTTCCAGCAATAGGTTCCCCATGTACATGTGAATGCTATTTTCTCTTGGTCTTCAGGAGCTATTTTAATTTGATTATATCCTGAGAAGCCATCCATTAGAGAGTATATTTCATAACCTATTGTCATGTCCACTATCATGTCAATGTTTGGAAGTGGAAAATCATCCTTTGGGCATGCTTTGTTTAAATCTCTAAAATCTGTGCATACACGAATGGACCCATCATGTTTGGAAACTGGTACTATGTTTGAGATCCATTCTACATAATTGATGGCTCTGATGAATCCAGCTCTCAAAATTTTTTCTAATTCCACTTTGACAAGGAGAGCTACATGTGGATGCATTTTTCTGAGTCTTTGTTTCACTGGTTTGACTCCCGGAGCTATAGATAAGTGATGCATTATAAGATTTGTGTCAAGCCCTGGCATGTCTGAATATGTCCATGCAAAATTAATTTTCTTCTTTTGTAAGAATAGTACATATGCCTTGGTTTCTTCTTCTAATAAAGACTAAGCAAGATGAATTATTTGAGGAGCTTCTTCTGTGTTCAAATTAACTAGTTTTGTTGGCTCAATCAATACTGATGATCTATCCTGAAAATAACTCAGCAAGTTATTAAGTACCCCATCCTTAGGCACCTCAAAGAGGTTTTCACTCTCAGATACGTCATTCCTTTTTACTATTTTTGGTTCTAATACCGCCACAAAGTGGTTTTCGCCATCAGACCTAGTTTTCTTTTTTTCTTTTTCTTTTATTTTTAGACTGAGGTACTTAATATCAGGCTCCATCATACTTATTGTTGGTTCACTGGTGGAAGAAGCCACGAGTTCAAGAGCATTCAGATAACATGCAATTTCGTAATCATTCTGAAAAGTAAGGAATCTAGGCTCTTGATGGCGCTGAGACCAGTCAATTAGGTCATAGTGAACAAGGGGTAGGTCAATGAATGGTTCAATGTTATTTATGTGAAAGGTGTTGTCTCTGATGACCATACAATTGGGATTCATCAAGTCCCCTCTAAGGATACCTGAGTCAGGATTTGTCCTACCAAATGAAGCGTCAGCCACTAAGGCAATTCAAGGAGTACAATCCTCTAGTCCTACACTAAGCTCGTTGGTCACATCAGGTTGGGTACTATAAGTACGGACAACATCCATGTCCAAATCAACTGTTACATCTGAAAGTGAGTCCCATTCGTACTCATGTGAGTTTGTGTCTGACTCATCATTTGGGCCTCATGATGTAGAAGCCTCAAGGCTGGGAAAGGTTTCCCCTTCTCTAATGCTAGCATTGTTACTATCCATCGTAGCTAGGATAGCAACACTTTCCATTGTCAATCTAGCATTCATATAGTCACTATCCATCACAGCCGGGATAGTAGGACCGTCAATTATCAAATATTTTGAATCTCCCCAAAGAAGATTTGTTGAAGGCACCCAATCATCAGACATGTCTTGTTGATCAGAAAGATCAGGTGTGTAGTCTGAATCACTGTCACTATCCGTCGTAGCTAGGATAGGGACACCTTTCTTCTTCTTATTTTCAAAACCTAAGCCAACTATTGACTTATTCTTTCATCCAAAAAGGGCATGGTTAAGAGGCTCAGCCTTAGCATCCAGCCTATGGCTAAGGGGACCATATCCTAGATAACCCATATTCTTAACCAATGTATACCCTCTCCCATAAGCTTTAGGTGAAGGAGCAAAGCTCTCTTTGTGTTGGTATTTTTCCTCATGATAGATCCAGTCCCTTACGACAACTTCCTCTTTCTCTTCCTGAATAGGAACCGAAGACTCAACAAATTTTCCAAATAATGTCATTGTTGATGATGAAGGTTTCATATTTGGTGATGGTTTCCCATAAGACCTAGGAGAGATTGGCATTTTTGTAAAAGAATCAATTTTATAATCTCTCATCCCAAGATCTATGGTCTTAAACTTCTGCTTGCATTGTTCAAGTGAAATACTAGGACTGTCAGCTTCCCTATTCAAAGGTACATGTGATCCAGCAGAAATGTAATTAACTGACAAAGCACTATCTCCATGTATGCAAATTTCTACACCATTATGGGGAAACTTAACACAATGGTGATACATTGATGGGACTACTTGCATTTCATGAATCCATGGCCTACCTAGCAAAATGTTGTAGGCTAAAGGACCAACATCAACAATTTGAAATAAGATGTCCTTTTCTACTGGACCAATGCGGATAGGCAAAATGGCCAATTCTTTAGAACTTCTTTCTGCTTCATCATATGCTTTGATTGTGATCTTTTTCCTTATGTCAATGACTTCTTCAGAATATCCTAGAGCCTTCAACAAACTCATAGTACAAATATTGAGCCCCGCACCCCCATCTATCAATACATGCCTGACACAGGTTTTATGAATCATGACTTTGATGTGTAAGGCCAAGTTATGTGGGTGACTGATAAATTTTTCATCTTCTTCTGAGAAAGTGAGGAAATGAGGGCTAGCCAAATGGTTGACCATATTCTGGAATTGATCAATATCTAAGTTGTTAGGGACACTGGCTGCTCACAAAGCATCCTCGAGGACATGTTTATGCTTAGGGGACAATTCTAAAAGTTCAAAAATAGATATCTGCGCTGGTGTACATTGTAATTGGTCAATAAGGTTATAATTTGAATTAGGACCAACAACAGATTTAGGAAGAACACCCCTGGGCATGGGCTGCTTAGACTTGCTAGAGCTAGGACCTTTGATAATAATGGGAGCTTAAGACTGACCCCTAGTGACAGCATTGAGGGATTGGGGCATCCTTCGTGAGTGAGGACCTCTTAGCACCACAACGGGTCCTTCATCAGACATAGGAGTTGAATCCACATCATGTCCATAAGGATCTTTCCCTCTCATCATGTTGATATTATCATCAGCCACTTCAAGCATATTAATAACATTTTCAGCATTTGTGTAGGTATAGTTGATTGTAGCTTTGCCATGTTTGTTGTTAGAATTCTCTCCTTTCTCATATTTGGGCAAGGGTTCTTTAAAAGCCTTATGATCTACATTAGTAGTTAAACCATCAACTTGTAATCATCCACTTTCAATGAGGTCTTGGACAAGATGTTTAAGTCTAAAACAATTTTCTATATCATGTCCAATTCCATTATGGAAGACACAAAAAGCCTTCTCATCCCACCAATGAGGTTTAGGATCTGGTATGCGGTGCTTCGTAGGATCCCGAGGTTGTGCTAGATTATGAGCAATTAGTGTCTTGAAAATGTCTACATAGGAGTCCCCAAGTTTGGTAAATTGTCTCTTTTCCTTTCTAGGTTTCCCTTGATACTTGGGTTTATTCTCCTGTTGTCCTGAGGATGTTTGCAGCTTCATGGCTTGAACTACATGAGAGAGATTAAGAACTCCCTCATTCTTAGGTTGTGATGAGTCAACAACTCTGTCATTGACCACCTACTTATTCTTATTCTAATAAGAGTTCTTTTTGTCCTTATGACCATTATTGTTATTGTTTTGGCTATTGTTGTTGTTAGTTGATTTATCCAAAATTCCTTATTCTTTTAGGACATCCTCTATGCGATAGGTCACTTCTACCATGGTGTCAAAATAGTTAAATGGGATCTTCCTAACCTCATACCTTAGCTCTAGTATTAAATTTCTCACAATGATGTCTATTCTTTCTTCCTCAGGAATCATCCTTGGATATTTTGAGCACAAACGTGTCCATCTTTGTAGGAAGGTGACAAAAGGTTCTCCTTGATTTTGTTTGAGTTTGCACAAATCAAGCATCGTGACTAACCTTGACAGATTATAAGGAAAATGTTGAACAAATCTTTGGACAAGTTCCTTGAATGTCTTTACTAGAGGAGTAAGGTTGGTGAACCACTCCATGGCTTGACCCTTGAGACTCCTTGGAAATAATCTCATCAATTAGGAGTCTTCATGGTGAAAAGAAAAGCTCATTATGTAGAACTGTCCAACATGGTCATGAGGGTCACCAACACCATCATACTTGTCATAGGTTGGAAACTCCACTTTCTTGGGGAGCTCAACCAACACCACACTATTGTCAATTGGGTTGGGGCATATGGAGTCCAAATTAAACATGCTCTTAGGAGCCCTCATCTTTTCTATATCCTTTTGCATTTGCATGATCACCTCATTGGTTGAAGGATTCTATTTCTTAATCTTTTGGTGGACATCAAAATTGTAGGGGACCTTAGCACCTTTGTTGATAAGGCTTTCTAGGAATTGATCCTTGTTTTGTTCCACATATCTTTCCACATATGCTTGAAAGGATGGTTCTTGTTGCATAGTCATAAAATCCATTTTATCAAAGTTGGTATAACTCCCTCCATGTTGTGAACCATGATGTGCTTGTTGGGAGGGTTTCTTTGAATGTCTATGAGGTGATCATCTCCTATGAGGATCATATCTTGAAGCCCTTCTTCCTCTAGGACTTGGGGATCATGAGGGCGTCCTTGATCTTCTTCTAGGACTTGGTGAAGGGGTAGATGGGGGTGAGTTGGTCCCACTATTGGTACCCCTCCTATTGAATCGGCTTTGGAGTTGTTGTGCATAGAGTCTATTTTCTTCTTCTTGGGTGACTCTCTTCCTTATGTCCAATAATGCACGTTCCTCTTCTTCTAGTTGTCTAAATTTCTCCTTTTTAGCAGCTTGTTCATCCAAATAAGCTTGCTTCTCCCTCTCAATGATTTTTAATCTTGTATTTGCATATCAAGAGGTATCTTTAAGTGGAGAGGATGGTCTTGAATGCCTTATTGCATTGGTTGCGTTGATGTGGTGGTCACTAGATTCAATTTTCTGGTCCTCGTGTTGTGACCTTGAATCTGAGTGAGTCTGCTTATAATGTCTTTCAGCTCATTGGTGGGCATCAAAATATCTCACATTTTTGGGAGGTGACTCGGGTGGACTAGCATGAGAAGAACCACCGTACTCTCTCCTATGACGTTGGAAGATATCCTCAAGAGTTTGATTCATAGCTTCTCTTTATTGTCAAGTGAAAGTGTAACTCATGTCCATACTTGATGAAAGTGGTGCTAAAGAGGTGCTTACTTCACTAGGATTACCCTTTGGATTAAAGAAAACCTCAGATTCACTCTTAGGAGATTGATCAAAAAGGGGTCCTTTTCCCCTATGATGTTGACGAGTCTTGACTGGTGGTAACTGATTAAACACAACAGGGGGTCTCTTCCTTTGATTGACTTGGTACCTTATGGTAACTGACATGAAAGAAAATGACTCTTAATGATAAAATAACCTCTCAAAGTGTCAACACCAAACTAGGATAACTGAAGTTCTCAATTGTCCAAAATCAAATGAAAAGATTGAAAAAAAAAGGGCTTTACCAACACTGTCAAAGTGGTGCTTTAAATCAGAGGGTGACTACCCTTGCACTTTTGAACCAAGAAGTTGGACTAGGCCAAAATATAATTAAAATTGAGATAAAAATGATTTGGACAATAAGAGTACTAAAATTCTTCAAGAATGTAGCTAACAATCCTAGAGATAAACTTTCTCACTAAGAATATCTTGCTAACTTGACAATTATTTTCAAAGTGACTTTGTAGATCAATTGATGCTATCCCTATAGAGAAAAAACTAAAAATTTAGAGTCAAGATAGGTCTCTAACAACAGAGCAAGAAACCTACTCCAAGACCTAGCCTGACTACCGGTGACTGAGACTAACTAAAATTGAAAATACAGCAAAAATTGCTCAGGCGACACTTTCCAGGCAAGCAAGATGATAGTTTAGATTAGGGTGCCACTTCACCTTAAGGCAGGCAACAATTTTAACTATAGGTGACACTTCTCTTTCAGATGGGTGACAGTTTCTAGGCAGTGAGCGTGCCACTTTCCTCCAAGAAGGATGACAGTTGTCCAGGGGTGAACTGTCACGCGATAATTCTCACAATAGGGCGCGCCACTTGTTCAGTGTCGTATGACTCTATGACCAGTGAGTGTCAAAATATCAATTTTAAAGCTTGTTCATTCAAAAAAATTTGGTCTGAAGGTTGATTTTTTTATTTTGATCACAACGATAGCAGTAAAGTGACAGGTTTGCAAACAGTACAGGATCAAATGTGTCTTCAAACACTTGAAACAAGGGCAAAGGAAACCTTGCCAAGACAAACACTAGTGATATCAAAAATGAAAAAGCACCCTATGAATGCTACTGATTATTCATATGTTGAGAATGTTTACACTGGTATCACACAATCGAAGACAGTTCAAACTGTATCTACCTACAAGACAAGGCTCAATACTTACCAACTTAGCCCACAACTTGATGTTCCCTCACCTCACACAAAGTGGTTACCCACAATAGATGTTGGCTTTGTCATGGAAGTGCCAAAGACACAACCAAAGGAACACATATGGTGAGTATCTTAAGGTGATTCAGGTTGTTCCACTTGGATCAATCCTTGCACTAAGAAGATAAGCGGCTAAAATAAGGTGGCTTCTATCTATGGTTCTTAATAAAGATTTTTGTTCATAACACCCCTCTTGCTCCTCAAAGAGGACTCGGACCTCGCAGCCTCAAGAGTACCTTAAGCATTCTTGTTCAATATTTTCCCCATGGTCGCAATCCCATGAGCTACTCACATCAAATGAAGACAAGTGTTATGTCTACCAAGGTTTTTGGTGTCCTTGATAGCCTTGAGATTATAGTGAGTTGGAATCACTCACCACCAAGGAAAATGATGACAAGGTTGTCCCCACTTGAGTCGTTCCTCTTGATTGCTCAAGAGTAGGCCCGCTAAAATATTCCTAAACTAAACAAAAATGGATAATTTTTGAGGTTCAAGGTTTTTGGTTCACCTCAAGGGTGAAGAGCATACTCTCCTATCTTAAAAACTTCTCCCAAACACACCAAGCAAAGAGATTCAATTACTCCCTTACTTCCAAAACCTTAAGATGGGTTAAGATTTTCTGATTCACCTAAAGGTGAAGAGCATACTTCTCCTACCACCTCAAAATCTCTTTCACAAGGTATTAAAGTTCCTAATACAATTAGTGAATGCCACACTTGAAAGGAAATAAATCACAAATAAAAGTTTCATTTTTTATTTTTTTTATGCTTTTTGGGCAGCCCTGCAAAAACTGTTAGTAGCCCTCTTTGACATGCAATTTTGGCAAATTTCTTAAGCAAAGGCACCTACAACCACAACTAGTTAAGCCCACAAGGTTAGCAAAATCTAAAATCTAAATGAAATATGCAAGATTCCAAATGAAATACGCAAGCTAACTCTGTCTAATTGAAGTAAATGAAAGAAACAGCAAGCTAATCAAGTCCAAATTCAGCCAAAAGGATTCACTATCAGGTACAGGTGACACTATAATCAGTAGGATTGTCGCGCAACATTTCTCTGCATAATAGTGCGATAGTTCAACCTTAGGCGATAGTTCACCTGATAGTAGACGAAAGTTCGCTCGAAGATAGGTGACACTTTCTGCCAAAGTGGGTGACACTTTTCACTCAAAAAGTGTCATGCCTATATACAAAGAACTATCATGTGACACTTTGAGATAGAAAAATTAGAGGCTAAAAATAACGCTAAAAATTGACGAAAAATTAATGGAAATGCAAGAATGAAAGGACAAAACACTAATGCTCTGCCCCACGGTGGGTGCCAAAAATGTACACTCTAAAATGTTGCACTTCTATGAACCATTATATGCAAGGTTGCTCAAGAATGAGGCCTCACAAAGCGGCTCATAGCTCTCTCTGCATGGAGTTGCAAGGAGCTATGATGTATTTTCTCTCAGCTAGAGCTAAAGGCTTGTGACCTTGCTAGTCAACCACACAATGAGAGATTCAAATGAAGACAAGGGCAAGAATGCCAATATCCCCAAGAATCACTATGAGATGCAAATTCAAGCTAGATTAAGATGAATATGCAAGCTATGCAAGTTAATCTATGAAAGGAAATATGCAAGCTATGCTATGAAAATGAGAGAACAAGCATTACAAAGCCTCCTAGTTAAGCTATGTGAAGTTATGCTATTGCATGAAAGGAAATCTAGGCTATGAAATTTATGGAAATGAAACTACTATGTAAGAATGTAAACTAAACTATGAAGCAAATGAAGAAATCTAAAGTAGGATGCAACAATGATCTCTAAAAAGTTTCAAAGTCTTCAAGGATTCTTGCAGCATAAAGTTAGCATTAAAACATGATGATGATAATGAAGGAGAGAGCTTTCCTTTTATAAGAAATGCAAAGGAATGGACCATTGAGATTAAGAGGCAAAAATCTTAATCAGCGGTGGAGCTTGAAAGAGGAGTGATCCATGTGCACAAGTATCCTCCAATAGGAATTAACTTTGTGTCCATGTGAGACAAAAGTGCTTTTTTTCTTTTTTTTAAAATAGGAATAATGTTTTGTTTGTGCAACTTAGGATAAGAGGAAAAGTGGGGCTATTTATTTAATTAAAAGAGGAAGAAATATTCTTTTTAAGTAAATAAAGACTTAGGATAAATGGTTAGCCCAAGGATAAAAATCTAATATATGATCGAAATTAAGATTTGATCAAGAAATTAATAATGTTGAAAATATTGATTATTGATAAAATTGATTCAGGATAAATAAATCAAATAAATGCGGCCCAAAGTCTAGGCAAC